>KZ451895.1:4216638-4406149 GCA_002786265.1 Apostasia shenzhenica
AAGAGAATATATGCAATTTGACTTTAGTATTATCTATATGAAGGTTTTTTAATATAATACTCTGATTACACACCTAATGTTTGCTATATTGACGTATTTCAATCACAAATTGATATTTGGCGATCTATCAGGGACATTTGATTGCTTTTTAATGTTATACCTATAATTACACATCTATTTATCAAAATATTGATCAATTTTATGAGAATATGCTCTTTTAGGGTCTCATTTATGACATATCAATGAATTTTAGTTGAATAGTGATATTTTTGCTGCTATTCATTGAATTACGTTGAATTCAAGTGGAGTACAAGCATTTAGAGTACGATTCAAGGCATAACAAGTTATTTTAACAGGATACAAGCAATTGTGTGAGTATTCAATTAGTTTTTATTGTATTTGAAGAGTATATATGCAATTTGACTTTAATATTGTCTATATGAACGTTAATTAACATAATAATCTATATTAACGTATTTCAATCACAAATTGATATTTGACGATCTATTAGGGACATTTGATTGCGTTTTAATGTTATACCTACAATTACATATCTATTAATCAGTATATTGATCAATTTTAAGAGAATAGACTTTTTTAGGGTGAATCGTCGTAATAAGTTATTTTAGTAGAATACAAGCAATTATGTGAGTATTCAGTTAGTTTTTTTGTATTTGAAGAGCGTATATGCAATTTGACTTTAATCTTGTCTTTATGAAAGTTGTTTAACATAATACTCTGATTACACACCTAATATTTGCTATATTGATGTATTTCAGTCAAAAAATGATATGTGGCAATCTATTTGGGACATTTGATTGTGTTTTAAATGTAATACCGATAATTACACTTCTATTTGTCAGTATATCGATTACTTTTAAGAGAATATGCTCTTTTAGGGTCTGATTTATGACATATCGATGAATTTGAGTTGAATAGTGATGTTTTTGCTGCTATTCATAGCATTACGTTGAATTCAAGTGGAGTACAAGCATTTAGAGAACGATTCATTGCATAAAAAGTTATTTTAACTTTATACAAGAAATTATGTGAGTATTCAGTTAGTTTGTTTTTTAAATTTGAAGAGAATATAAATAATTTAACATTAATCTTGTCTATATGAAAGTTTTTTTACCATAATACTCTGATTACACACCTAATGTTTGTTATAGTAATGTATTTCAATCACAAATTGATATTTGGCCATCTATTAGGGACATTTCTTTGCGTTTTAATATTATACCTATAATTACACATCTATTTATCAGTATATTGATCGATTTTAAGAGAATAGACTCTTTTAGGATCTGATTTATGAAATATCAATGAATTTGAGTTGAATAAAGATATTTTTGCGGCAATTCATTGAACTACGTTAAATTCAAGTGGAGTACAAGCTTTTAGAGTATGATTCGTTGCATAATAAGTTATTTTAACTAAATACACGCAATTGTATGAATATTCAATTAGTTTTTAATGTATTTGAAGAGAATATATGCAATTTCACTATAATCTTGTCTATATGAAAGTTTTTTAACATAATACTCTGATTACACACTTAATGTTTGCTATATTGACGTATTTCAATCACAAATAGTTATTTGGCGATCTATTAGGGACATTTGATTACGTTTTAATGTTATACCTAAAATTACACATCTATTTATCAAAATATTGATCAATTTAAAGAAAATATGCTCTTTTAGGGTCTGATTTATGACATATCAATGAATTTTAGTTGAATAGTGTTATTTTTGCAGCTATTCATTGAATTACGTTGAATTCAAGTGGAGTACAAGCATTTAGAGTACGATTCAATGCATAACAAGTTATTTTAACAGGATACAAGCAATTGTATGAGTATTAAATTAGTTTTTATTGTATTTGAATAGTATATATGCAATTTGACTTTAATATTGTCTATATGAACGTTAATTAACATAATACTCTATATTGACGTATTTCAATCACAAATTGATATTTGGCGATCTATTAGGGACATTTGATTGCATTTTAATGTTATACCTACAATTACAAATCTATTTATCAGTATATTGATCAATTTTAAGAGAATAGGCTCTTTTAGGGTCTGATTTATGACATCAATGAATTTTAGTTGAATATTTTTGCAGCTATTTATTGAATTACGTTGAATTCAAGTGGAGTACAAGCTTTTAGAGTATAATTCATTGCATAATATGTTAATTTAACTGAATACATGAAATTGTGTGAGTGTTCAATTAGTTTTTACTGTATTTGAAGAGAATAAATGCAATTTAACTTTAATCTTGTCTATATGACAGTTGTTTAATATAATACTCTGATTACACACATAATGCTTGCTATATTGACGTATTTCAATCACAATTTGATATTTGGCGATCTATTAGGGACATTTGATTGTGTTTTAATGTTATTATATTTATATTTACACATCTATTTATCAGTATATTGATCAATTTTAAGAGAATAAGCTCTTTTACTATCTGATTTATGACATATAAATAAATTTTAGTTGAATAGTGATATTTTTGCAGCTATTCATTGAATTACGTTGAATTCAAGTGGATTACAAGCTTTTAGAGTACGATTCGTTGTATAATAAGTTATTTTAACTGAATACACGCAATTGTGTGAGTATTCAATTAATTTTTATTGTATTTGAAGAGAATATATGCAATTTGACTTTAATGTTGTCTATATGAAGGTTTTTTAATATAATACTCTGATTACACACCTAATATTTGCTATATTGACGTATCACAATCACAAATTGATATTTGGCGATCTATTAGGGATATTTGTTTGCGTTTTAATGTTATACCTATAATTACACATCTATTTATCAGTATATTAATCAATTTTAAGAGAATATCAATGAATTTTAATTGAATAGTGATTTTTTTGTTGCTATTCATTGAATTACGTTGAATTGAAGTGGAGTACAAGCTTTTAGAGTATGATTCGTTGCATAATAAGTTTTTTTAACAGAATACACGCAATTGTGTGAATACACGCAATTACTTATCTATTTATCAGTATGTTGATCAATTTTAAGAAAATAAGCTCTTTTAGTGTCTGATTTATGACATATCAATGAATTTTAATTGAATAATGATATTTTTGCAGCTATTCATTGAATTACATTGAATTCAAGTGGACTACAAGCATTTAGAGTACGATTCAATGCATAACAAGTTATTTTTACTGGATACAGACAATTGTGTGAGTATTCAATTTGTTTTTATTGTATTTTAAGAGAATATATGCAATTTGACTTTAGTATTATCTATATGAAGGTTTTTTAACATAATACTCTGATTACACACCTAATGTTTGCTATATTGACGTATTTCAATCACAAATTGATATTTGGCGATCTATTAGGGACATTTGATTGCGTTTTAATGTTATACCTATAATTACACATCTATTTATCAAAATATTGATCAATTTTAAGAGAATATGCTCTTTTAGGGTCTGATTTATGACATATCAATGAATTTTAGTTGAATAGTGATATTTTTGCAGCTATTCATTGAATTACGTTGAATTCAAGTGGAGTACAAGCATTTAGAGTACAATTCAATGCGTAACAAGTTATTTTAACCGGATACTGGCAATTGTGTGAGTATTCAATTAGTTTTTATTGTATTTGAAGAGCATATATGCAATTTGATTTTAATCTTGTCTATATGATGGTTTTTTAAGATAATACTCTGATTACACCCCTAATATTTGCTATATTAATGTATTTCAGTCGCAAAATGATATGTGACGATCTATTAAGGACATTTGATTGCGTTTTAATATAAAAACTACAATTATACATCTATTTATCAGTGTATCGATCAATTTTAAGATAGTAAGCTCTTTTACGGTATGATTTATGACATATGAATGAATTTGAGTTGAATATGTGTTTTTGCAGTTATTCATCGAATTACGTTGAATTTAAGAGGATTACAAGCATTTATAGAGTACGATTCATTGCGTAATAAGTTATTTTAGTAGAATACAAGCAATTATGTGAGTATTCAGTTAGTTTTTTGGTATTTGAAGAGAATGTGAGTATTCAGTTAGTTTTTTTTTAAATTTGAAGAGAATATATGCAATTTCACTTTAATTTTGTCTATATGAAGATTTTTTAACATAATACTCTTATTACACACCTAATGTTTGCTATATTGACGTATTATAATCACAAATTGATATTTGGCGATCTATTAGGAAATTTATTGCATTTTAATGTTATACCTATAATTACATATTTATTTATCAGTATATTGATCAATTTTAAGAAAATAGGCTCTTTTAGGGTCTGATTTATGACATATCAATGAATTTTAGTTGAATAGTGATATTTTTGCAGCTATTCATTGAATTACGATGAATTCATGTGGAGTACAAGCTTTTAGAGTATAATTCGTTGCATAATATGCTTTTTTAACTGAATAAACGCAATTGTGTGAGTATTCAATTAGTTGTTATTGTATTTGAAGAGAATATATGCAATTTGACTTTAATCTTGTCTATATGACGATTGTTTAATATAATATTCTGATTACACAACTAATGTTTGCTATATTGATGTATTTCAATCACAATTTGATATTTGGCAATCTATTAGGGATATTTGATTGTGTTTCAATATTATATTTATATTTACACATCTATTTATGAGTATATTGATCAATTTTAAGAGAATAGGCTTTTTTATTGTCTGATTTATGACATATCAATGAATTTTAGTTGAATAGTGATGTTTTTGTAGCTGAAATCAAGTGGAGTACAAGCATTTAGAGTACGATTCAATACATAACAAGTTATTTTAACAGGATACAGGCAATTGTGTGAGTATTCAATTAGTTTTTATTGTATTTGAATAGAATATATGCAATTTGACTTTAATATTGTCTATATGAACGTTAATTAAGATAATACTCTAATTACACATCTAATGTTTGCTATATTGAAGTATTTCAATCACAAATTGATATTTGGCGATCTATTAGGGACATTTGATTGCGTTTTAATGTTATACCTATAATTACACATCTATTTGTCAGTATATCTATCAATTTTAAGAGAATATGATCTTTTAGGGTTTTATTTATGACATATCTGTGAATTTGCGTTGAATAGTGATGTTTTTGCAGCTATTCATTGCATTTTGTTGAATTCAAGTGGAGTACAATCATAATTTATTGCATAATAATTTTTGTTAACTAAATAAAAACAATTGTATGTGTATTCAATTTGTTTTTAATGTATTTAAAGAGAAAATATTCAATTTGACTTTAATCTTGTCTATATGATGGTTTTTTAATATAATACTCTGATTACAAACCTAATGTTTGATATATTAACGTATTTCAATCACAAATTGATATTTTGCAATCTATTTGGGACATTTGATTGCGTTTTAATGTAATACCTATAATTATACATCTTTTGGTCAGTATATCCATCAATTTTAATAGAATAGGCTCTTTTAGGGTATGATTTATGACATATCAATGAATTTGAGTTGAAAAGTGATGTTTTTGCAGCAATTCATTGCTTTACATTGAATTCAAGTGGAGTACAAGCATTTAGGGCATGATTCGTTGCATAATAAGTTATTTTAACTGAATACAAGTAGTTATGTGAGTATTCAATTAATTTTTTTTTGTATTTGAAGAGCATATATACAATTCGACTTTAAGCTTATCTATATGAAGGTTTTTTAACATAATACTCTGATTACATACCTAATATTTACTATATTGATGTATGTCAGTCGAAAAATGATATGTGTTATCTATTAGGAACATTTGATTGTGTTTTAATATAATACCTATAATTATACATATATTTCTCAGTATATCGATCAATTTTAAGAGAATAAGCTCTTTTACGATCTGATTTATGACATATGAATGAATTTGAGTTGAATAGTGATATTTTTGCAGTTATTCATTGCATTACGTTGAATTCAAGTGAAGTACAAGCATTTAGAGTACAATTCAATGCATAACAAGTTATTTTAATAAGATACATGCAATTTTGTGAGTATTCAATTAGTTTTTATTGTATTTGAAGAGAATATATGCAATTTAACTTTAATCTTGTCTATATGATGGTTTTTTAATATAATACTCAGATTACACATCTAATATTTGCTATATTAACATATTTTAATCGAAATTAATATTTGGCAATCTATTAGAAACATTTGATTGTGTTTTAATGTAATACCTATAATTATACTTCTTTTGGTCAGTATATCTATCAATTTTAAAAGAATAGGCTCTTTTAGGGTTTGACTTATGACATATCAATGAATTTGAGTAGAAAAGTGATGTTTTTGCAACTATTCATTGAATTACGTTGAATTCAAGTGAAGTACAAGCATTTAGATTGCGATTCATTGCATAATAAGTTAATTTAACTGAATACAAGCAATTGTGTGAGTATTCAATTAGTTTTTATTGTATTTAAAGAAAATATATGTAATTTGACTTTAATCTTGTCTATATGAAAGTTTTTTAACATATTACTCTGATTACACACCTAATATTTGCTATATTGACGTATTTCAGTCGAAAAATGATATGTGACGATCTATTAGCAGATGTTTGGCGATCTATTTGGGATATATATAATTGAGTTTTAATATAATATTGGTAATTACATATCTTTTTGACAGTATATCGATCTATATTGACGTGAATTTTAGTCTAGTAAAAGTATTTAGAGAACGATTCATTGTATAATAACTCATGTTAATTAAATACTTATAATTATATGAGTATTCAATCATTTTTTATTGAATTTGAAGAGAATACACGTAATTTGACTTTTATCTTATATAAATTAAAAAATTTAACATAATACTCTGATTAAGTATCTAATAATTGCTATATCAATTCATTTTAACCGAAAATGGAAATCTGGCGATCTATTAGAGTGATCAGATTGAGTTTTAACATAATGCCAGCAATTACACATCTCTTTGATAGTACAACGATGTATTTCAGCTTATTTGACACTTTTAGAGACCGATTTATAACATATCAATGTATTTCAATTGAATTATGGAGTTTTTGCTGCTATTCATTTTATTAACATTAAATTTATCCGTATACAAGTATTTAAAGAACAATTCATCACATAATATATTATTTTGACGGAATACTAATAAGTATATCATTATTCAATAATTTGTGAATATATCTAAGGCGATAAAATAACTTATATTTGCGTTATCGAAGTATTTTAGATGAAACAAGCATTTGGCGTTATATTCGAGACATAAGATTGACTTCAATATAACATCAACAATTACATATCTTTTTTGCAGTATATCGATGTATTGTAACTTATTAGGAACTTTTAAATACTGTTTTATAACATATTAATGTATTTGAAATGAATAGTGGCGTTGTTACAATTATTCATTTCGTTAACCGACTATTCATGCCGAATACAAGTATTTAGTGTACGTTTCATTGCATAATAAGTTTTTTTAATTGAATACTAGCAATTATATGTGTATTCAATTATGTTTAATTGAATTTGAAGAGAATACAAGTAATTTGACTTTTCTCTTGCATAGATCAAGGTATTTTAATAGATTACAAAGTCTAAACAACTAATATTTGCTATATTGATGATATATTTTAGTCAAACATTGATATTTAGAGAGCTATTAGGGACATATATCTGAGTTTTAAAAAATACCAGTAATTATGTATCTTTTTGATAGTATATCAATCTATTTTAACCTATTAGATACTTTTCGATACGGATTTATGATATATCATTGTATTTAAATTGAATAGTAACGTTTTTATTACTATTCACTGAAATAACATTGAATTCAAGCGGAATACAAGTAATTGGAGGGCGATTCATTGCATTATAAGTAACGTTTTGTGAATACAAGCAATTATGAAGTATTCTACTATTTGTTATTGAATATAAAAAGAATGAAAGCAATTTAACGTTAATCTTGTCGATATCAAGCTATTTTAACATAATAGTCTGATTAAAAAATTAATATTTAATATATCGATGTATTTTAGCAGAAAACAGATATTTGGCGATCTCTCAGGGACATATGATTGAGTTTTAATATAATACTGGATATTACACATCTTTTTGACAGTGTATCGATCTATTATAACTTATTAGGCACTTTTAAGGAGTATTTGGAGGGCGATTCATTGCATTATAAGTAATATTTTGTGAATACTAGTAATTATACATGTGTCATTGCATAATAAGTTTTTTTAATTAAATACTAGCAATTATATGGGCATTCAATTATGTTTAATTAAATTTTAAGAGAATGCAAGTAATTTGACTTTTCTCTTATCTATATCAAGACATTTTAATAGATTACAAAGTCTAAACAACTAATATTTGCTATATTTTAGCCGAACGTTGATATTTAGCGAGCTATTAGGGACATATATTTGAGTTTTTAAATAATACCAGTAATTACGTATCTTTTTGATAGTATATCAATCTATTTTAACCTATTAGATATACTTTTCGATACTGATTTATGACATATCATTGTATTTAAATTAAATAGTATCGTTTTTATTACTATTCACTTAAATAACATTGAATTCAAGCGGAATACAAGCAATTGGAGGGCGATTCATTGCATTATAAGTAACGTTTTGTGAATACGAGCAATTATGATGTATTCTATTATTTGTTATTGAATATAAAGAGAATAAAAGCAATTTAACGTTAATCTTGTCGATATCAAACTATTTTAAATAATAGTCTCATTAAAAAACTAATATTTAGTATATCGATGTATTTTAGCAGAAAATTGATATTTGGTGATCTGTGGGGGATATATGAATGAGTTTTAATATAATACTAGATATTATACATCTTTTTGATAGCATGTCGATCTATTATAACATATCAGGTACTTTTAAAGATTGATTTATGACATGTCAATGTATTTTAATCGAACAATGACATTTTTGAAACTTTTCATTGCATTAACGTTGAATTCAACCAAAATAAAAGCATTTAGAGGGCGATTCATGACAGAATAACTCATTTTAAATAAATACTAAAAGTTATTCTAGTCTTTTATAAGTTTTGATTGAATTTGAAGAGAATACAAGCAATTTGACGTTGATCTTGTATATATTTCAACCAATAGGGTAGGGTTTAGGATTTCGAGTTTAGGGTTTAGGATTAGAGGTTTGGGTTTAGGTTTTAGGTTTTTGTGTGTTTGTTTGTAAGGTTAAATTTAAGAAGGTTAAAATTAAATTTGGACGGTGATATTTTTTATTGAAAGTTGTGAATGATGTGAAATAAAGTTAGTTATTATGTTGGGATATGTGAGGGATGTGATATAAAGTTAGTTATTATGTTGGAATATGTGAGGGATGTGATATAAGTTAGTTATTATTTTAGTAATATGTGTAGGATGTGAAATAAATTTAATTTTTAATATTAAATTTTATGTGTGATGTGATAAGCTTGGTTAAAATTAAACCAGGTTAATTTTAAACTCCTAGACAAACGGGGCCTTAGTGTTAGGGTTTTTAGTGTTTAGGGTTAGGGTTTAGGTTTTAGGGTTTAGGTTTTAGGGTTTAGGGTTTTTAGTGTTTAGGATTTAGGGTTTACGGTTTAGAGTTTACGGTTTAGGGTTTGGGATTTAGGATTTATGATTTAGGGTTTGGGATTTAGGGTTTATGGTTTAAGGTTTAGGGTTTAGGGTTTAGGGTTTAGGATTTATGGTTAGGGTTTAGGGTTTAGGTTTTAGGATTTAGGATTTAGGATTTATGGTTTAGGATTTTAGGTTTTAGGGTTTTGGATTAAGCTGCCATCACTTTTTAAAAGTATCTATTAAGTTGAAATAAGTTAAAATTACTTGTATTCTGTTTGAATTCAACGTTAATAAAATGAATAGTTGTATATCACTATTCAGTTCAAATGTAGAGATATGTCATAAATTAGTCTCTAAATGTTGGTAATAGTAAATAGTCTGATGTATTGTCAAAAAAATTATAATTGCTAGTATTATGTTAATGCGCAATCAGATATCCCTGGTAGACTGCCAAATATTTATTTTCACTTAAAATAGATCAACATAGCAATATTAGTTGTTTAATCAGTTATTATGTTAAAATGACTTAAAATAAGATTAAAGATAAATTACTTGTATTTTTTTTAAATAAAAAATAATAATTGAATACTCTTTTTATATAATGAATCAAATTCTAAATGCTTCTATTTCACTTGAATGAATAGTTGTAACAACATTATTATTCAATGCAAATATATTGATTTATCCCAAATCAGTCTCTAAAATGTCATTCGTTTAAAATAGTTTGATATACTATCAAAAAGATGTGTAGTAGTAGTTATTACATAAAAAATCAATCAAATATCCCTAATAGATCTTCATATATTTTTTTTCTGCTAAAATACATCGATGTAGCAAATATTAGTTGCTTAATCAAAATATTATGTTAAAATGCCATGATATAGACAAAATCATAGTTAAATTACTTGTATTCTTTTCAAATATAATAAAAAAATTGAATATTTGTATAATTAATAGTATTATCATAAAATAACTTATTATGTAATAAATCATTTTTTAAATGCTGCATTACACTTGATTCAATGTTGGTACAATGAATATATATAAAAATATTACTATTCAATTTAAATACATTGATATATCATAAGTGAGTTTCTAAAGGAGCCAATTCACTTAACATATATAGATATCTTGCTAAAAAGATATGTGATTGCCAGTATTATATTAAAACTCAATCAGATGACCCAATTAAATCACCAATTATCTGTTTTTAACTGAAATACATCGATATATCAAACATTAAATACATTGATATGTTATAAGTGAGTCTCTAAAGGAGCCAATTCGCTTAACATATATAGATATCTTGTTAAAAAGATATGTAATCGCTAGTATTATATTAAAACTCAATCAGATATCTCAATTAAATCGTCAATTATCTATTTTTAACTGAAATACATCGATATAACAAATATTTATTGTGTAACCAGCGTATTATGTTAATATGGTGATAACGATGTTGATATGGTGATAACTAGTTACATGTTTTATAGATGAAATGAGGGCTTAGAGTTTAGGGTAATGATGTTGATACAGTGATAACGATGTTGATGATGATGATAATGTAGGCCCCAAAAAACTAGTTACCCAAAAAGGATATTTTTGGCCTTCAATTTTAAAACTTCTTAAACTTCCATGAAGCTAAAGAACAACCTTAAACTTCTTAACTGTTAACCTAAAAAGTAATTGAGGTATTGATTTTAGCATTCATCTTTACACTTCAGGGCCTAAGGCTCGAGCTTTGCAGCAAAGTTAGAATCGGCCTGCTATCTGACACCACTCGTATATTCAGTGAGAATGGACTTAGGATTTAATACACAAAAATATTATCATAATATAACGGTCTAATTAGAGGATAGAACAATCTGGTGTAGTCGTCTTAGAGCTTTACACCTGTGTCAATCAAATAATCCAATCTATGACTAGATGGTCAATCCAGTTGGGACTAGATCACTGTTCGACTATCCAACTATGATTAAAGGTGAGTGAATAGTTTGGCTAGCACTCTTGAATGTGATTTCAATGTACTTGCTGGGAAGTTTAGTCCATTGAAATGGATTGTTCCGCTAGTATACACTATGTAATTATAAATTGATCTTTTTCAAAATTGGTCAATCTATTGATGCAGCTAAGAGGGGCTTTAGTACATGCATGAAGTTGATTATTGACATGAATTATAATTTGTTGACCTAGAGGCTAGGGGTGCTTTAATATATTATGTATTATATGAATTATACCTTGAGGTGGAACTACAAGTAAAAAGACGTGTCTATGAATTTGTTTTGTTAATTAATTAATATTTGAAGAAATAATGGAGAGCATATATATGACGCATCTAGCCATTGAAATGATGAACAATGTGGCGCACGCCACAAGATGGAAAATTTATCAGGTTCAGAGCCCAATCGCACGGTGTCATATGTGCACAAGCCCACCTAAATTGCATATGTGGCACTCGATGATTGGGAAATCAGGTAGGTATGTAACTGATTGAGTTTATATCCAAACATTTATGTAACTTAATAGCATATCGGTATATAAGCATTTAGAAATCAATTTATTTTATATAAAGGCATATTAACTTAGTACTCGTAATTACACTATTTAGATTCATTACAACAATGTATTTTAACTAAAGACATATTTGATGATTGATTCTATGCATGTATATTTTAATGTAATTCTAGCACTTATACTTCTACATGAAAGTATATCGACGTATTCTAACTTAATAGACACTTTTAGAGACTAATTTATTGCATTTAATTATATTTAAATTATATAGTGGCAATTTTATAATAATTTATTGCTATGCCCATGAATTTATTCCACAAACATATATTTAGTGAACAATTCATAGTATATAAAGTTATTTTAACTAAATAATAGCAATTATCGATGATTATTAGATATATTTGAATGGAATACTGGCACTTAGATATTGATCTATTTACATATAAAGGTATTCAAACCTAGTACTCGCAATTACATAATTATATTTATCATATCGATGTATTTTAGCGTAAAACAGATTTGACGTTTGATTCGTTGCATATGAATGTATTTTAACAAAGTATTGACAATTGCTCAACTACTTCATAGTATATCAATGTATATAAACTAAATAGAAATTTTTAGATACTGATTTGTGACATATCATTGTATTTGAATTAAATATTAATAATTTATAACTGTTTATTTCTATAACAATGAATTTAAGCTAAATATATGTATATATAGAATGATTCATTACATATGAAGTTATTTTTACAGAATATTAGAAATTATTCAATTATTAGATAATATTTCGTTGTATTTGAATAGAATATTAGCACTTAGACATCAATCTATTATATATGATGTCATTTTAATATAGTTCTCATAATTACACAATTTATATTTATTATATTATCATATTTTAATCGATTACAAATGAATTTCAACTTAATAGATGCTTTTACAGACTAATGTGCTAGGTATCTTTGTATTGGAATTAAACGGTCAAACTTTTGCTGTTAGTCATTGATGTATCGATGATACTTTTATTTAGAAACTAATTCATTGTGCGTCAAGTTATTTTAATTGAATACTAGTAATTATACAATTGTTCATTAATTTTTAAAGTATCTCAACGAAATACTCGCCTTTAGACATCGATGTACTACATATCAAGAAGTTTTAACTTCCTATTCGCAACTATACAACTTATATTTATTATGTCTAAATATTTAAACTGCATACATATGTTTGCTAATCGATTCGATGGGTATCATGGTATTTTATTGTAATACTTGCAATTATGCAACTATTTGGTCATACATTAATATATTTTAACTTAATAAAAGCTTTTAGAGACTAACTTATCACATATCAATATATTTGAACTGAATAGTAACAATTATACTAACACTTGTTGCAATATCGACTAATTTAAGCTAAATATTAGCACTTAGAGATCGATTATTGCACATTAAGTTATTTAACTAATACTTGTGATTATTTGACAATTTTATAATTTTGCAGCGTATTTGAGTGGAATACCAGCATTAAGATATTATGTTATTACGTATCAAGGCATTTTAACATAGTATTTACAACTACATAATTTATATTAATTATATTAAAGTATTTAAACTAAATACATAAATTTAGAGACAGATTTGAGCCGTATCAAGGTGTTTCGACTTAAAAGAAGCAATTATACAACTATTTCATGGTATATCGATGTATTTCTACGTAATAGATGCTTTTAGAAACTAATTTGTTACATTTCAATATATTCGAACTAAACAATTGTAATTATTCAATAATTCATTGTTACATTTATGAATTTAAACTTAACGCATACATTTAGAGAATAATTCACTGCATATCAAGTTATTTTAACAAAAGACTGACAATTATACAATAATTTTATAATTTTTTAATGCATTTAAAAAGAATGCTAATATTTAGACATTGATTTATTTTAGGATAAATTTCAAGTAGGTTCCTATTGTTTGATCATATGTGCACGTAGATCTATTTTTTTTAAAATTACTTAAATTAGTCCATTAGTTTTAGGTATAGTGCAATTATGTCCAAAATTAAGATTTAATGTAAAAAAATATATGAAATGACATTTTTACCTTTAAGATTTTCTCTTTTTTCTTCTTTCTTTCTCTCTCTCTTATATACACCAATGGTGAGCGAAGAGTAAGCAAGAACAGAGAGGTAGAATCTATCATCAAATAGCTGGCAAGCTAAGTTTTCAAAAAGAAATAACTTTTTAAGGTCGACTTGCTTACAGCGCTGCTACGCTGGCGGTGCAGATAAATTATATATATGCTTAAATTAAAAGAACCTAATTGCTATCTACAATAAAAAATATTTAATGAACTTGGACATTTTAACCAAAATAATATCAAAAAAGAGATAAATTATTTATTTCACCTTTAAATAATGTCTTTTAAGGGGCATTTAGTTCGTTATATCATGGTGTTATGTTATGTAATTCAGATATCATGACATTTACATGTCATCTTTCGACTAATAATTTTATAATCAAATAAAAAATTATTTATAAATATTATAAATAATTACTTTTTTTAGATAACATGATATAATATTATGATAACATTGAACCAAACACCGCTCTACTGTGTGTGACATGCTTAATTAAAAAAAAAAAGAAATTTGAGCAAACAATAAAATCATAACGGATTTTCAATCGGACGGCTAAGATCCATTTATGTACCCAGAGTTAAGATATGAGCGGAGATAACGAAGGCTCATTGCCAAGGTTAGGGTTTCTGCCTGTTCTCACCGAGCCGCCAGGCTGCAGCGAAGATGGTAAATTGGTGCACTCGCCTCTGATTCCTCCCCTTATAGCCCTAATTTTACAGGTATTTTGTATTGATCTCATTCTGTATCGCAGCCGTCGCACAAGACTTTCAAGATAAAGAAGAAGCTGGCGAAGAAGATGAGGCAGAACAGGCCCATCCCCTACTGGATCCGCATGAGGACGGGGAACACAATCAGGTTTCGCTCTCTCTTTCTCTCTTTCAACATGTATGAATGCTATTTCGATGTCTGTATGTCACTGTTCTTTCTGACAGATACAACGCCAAGCGCAGGCACTGGCGCCGCACAAAGCTAGGGTTTTGAAGTCATCGTTCTCAGGTTCCTCTCATGGTCTTTTACATTTCGGCCTCTCAGCACAGAGGACATTCAGATCCTTGAATGCACTTAGGGTTTCTTGATGGATATTGCATCACTGTGGAGTTAATGGATTTGAATTTTGATGCTTTGATCATTTTAGTTCTTTTAGGTGGTCAATGCTTGCTTTCTTTCGTGCTTTTGAGATTGGTAGCCTAGTTAATTGTAAGATTTTTTTAAACATAACATGCCTTGATTTGCTCCTATTTCTATAGAGCCTCAGTAAGTGATTTTCTTGATTTGCCTGATTTTGTTATCTATATTTGTATAATTCAACTTGCTAACAAATACTTGCTTATAATCTGGGACATAGAATACTTGGTGGAATTATGGGATATTTCCAAATACTGATTACTACTTGTAGATGCTGTTAGTAATGTGTGATGTTAAGGTGTGTCACCCTGTCTCTTAGTTTTGCATCTTCTTCTTATTCTAGAAAGAAAAACAATATATTTTCCAATGGATACAATTGGTCAGAGGACTAAAAAAAAATGCATATATGACCACACAACAATTATTAGAACTAATAACCTCCAAATTTGAAAGTTCAGCTTCAATAGTTTTAAAATCCTTAGAAAATTATCCACAATTTTTAAAAATAAAAGAAGAAAAGGTTAAGGATGATGCAATAATTCTCTTAGAAAAATTTCTATTAAAATTTTTTGCTGGAGGATCTCTTGATAATATAGAAGACATAGAACACATAAAAACAATTCTCTCCAGAACATTTAGTATATCCAGCTTATCAGATCTGGAAATTATTTCGACAATAAACCCGAGGAAGACCAGTCGCAAAAGAATTTTTTGGTTATTCTTGGGATTATGAACACAAAGCGAATTTATCCGAAGTAATATCAGTTCACCAAGAAAGACATTAGTATCGGTACATTTGTAATGGACGAATTATAATATATGATCAAGATCATATGATTGAAGTATATCAAGCCGAAAATGATTTCGAATTCTGATGGGGATCAAAAACAGCAGAATTACTCTAGGAAATTCAAATCGAGTTCTCTTCAACACCCGATAATATCTCTCTACAATTTGATTAAAGACCTCAAGTTTGGGCACATATTCCGCGACAATAGAAAGTGACAGACAAAGAAAAGTGGTAATAATCATACGCATCGCAATAATACAAATTGGCTTGTGGGAGCACTGCTATGGCAGCACTGTACACATAATAGAGCAATAATGGAGCACTGTACAAATAATGAAGTACTACATTATTAGCTAGCTTTATCGTGTATATAAGGATGACCTCCGGGCTGTGGTCAGGCATCCATTCGCATCCATCCTCATAATCTCCCCTCTCGCTTCTCCTGTCACTCACTTCCGTTTCCGTTCAGTCCATTCACTCCCCACCAGTTAAGTCCAGTTGGTATCAGAGCCAAGTCTATTTGTACGTATTTTTTTACTCTGTTTGTATAATAAAATTATCTTTATCATGTTTTGTTTGATGTTGTTTGCTTAAACTTTTTTTTTAGATCTGTTAAAATGTTAAGTCAACAAACTTTAAGTTCATGCCTTAAGATTAATATAATATAGTTGTGCTAAAACTCATACATTGTTCCGTAATTTTATCTGTAATCTCCTTCTAGGCTAGAAGTTGCCGTTAATGGAGTGTTTTTAAGATAATCCTGTAAAGGTTGGGTAAGAACACCGATCTTAAGTACCAAGCAAATCTATTATCAACATATTAATCTATATGGATGCTTATAACATTTAGGCCCCGTTTGTCTAGGAGTTTAAAATTAATCTGGTTTAATTTTAACCAGGCATATCACACATAAAATTTAATATTAAAAATTAAATTTATTTCACATCCTACATATATTAGTAAAATAATAACTAACTTATATCACATCCCTCACATATTCCAACATAATAACTAACTTTATATCACATCTCTCACATATCTCAACATAATAACTAACTTTATTTCACATCATTCACAACTTTCAATAAAAAAATATCTCCATCCAAATTTAATTTTAATCTTCTTAAATTTAACCTTACAAACAAAGACACTAGACTTAAAAGTTTAACACAGATCTAAAATTATTTCAAATTGACTTCAAATCCCATACTAGATTATAAATTAGAAAAAACAGAAAAACTTATTTTAAAAAACCCTAAAGAAGAAGTAATTTTTGATATTAAAAATAAATTTCTTAATTTATTGAAATAATAAATGAAGTCTATGAATTCTTATATAATCAAACTCACAAAATAACTGTTATTAAAAATATATCTAATGAAATAAATCGACCTAGCAATAATTAATATCAAGTAAATGTAGAAAATCTAGACAATAACACAGGAAAATATTATCATTGGATGAATATTCATCTAAATAAACAATATATGAAAAAAATTCAGGATAAAATTAAGTATATAAATACCTTACATGAGATAAATATATTAGAAGATTTCACTGACTTTCAAGAAATCTACAATCTTTTTCTTATAAATAAACAAATTTTAGAGGAAAAAATAAAAAAATATATGTCTGATCCTACAACAGAAAAACTAATTGCTATTCTAGTATTATATTAATCAAAAGAGCATATTTTTCAATTATATGATTATAAACCAGAATATGAACTTTATGCTGAAAGTAATAGTGATACTGTTAACACGTGGATCCTGCGCTCCATCCCAGCCGTAGACGTGGCGCCTTGCTGGCCTCCGGTTACTTTCATTTATTTGCTAACTCCTCTGTTCTTACAGATTCCTGACAGGATCTAACCCCGGCTACGAGGGTTCACTTAGCCTCGTCCACGACGAGCCAAGATCATCCTCGGTAACGTTGGGCACAAGGTTACGAAGCGGTGCCTGTCACAATCAGCTTGACCCAATCGCGTCGTTCCCCGTACAAAGCACTTTCTTCTAGACCCACAAACCAAGGATCCGCATGCTCCAAACAATCACGGATCCCCAGGGGAAGTACCAGTATTAAAAGATATCATCCTCCTTTCGCGGCTTCCGGCCCCTCTAACGGCCGACAAGCGGCGCGAACCCAGGGCTTGTCCACCTCCTTTCCTCCGAAAAACCAGGACGAAGTCATGCACTCCATCGCTTATAAATACCCTAGAACAGTCCCCAGCAGGGGAGGATCGATCCTGATTGTGTCAAGGCCCCAGTTGAGGGGCTCTCTCTTTCTTTCTCTCCTAGAAGCACTGTATTAGCCTGCACGGCTACTTTCTTCAATTAGTAAATCTTCTTCACTGATCGCTCGGTGGACGTAGGGGATTTTTCTTCCCTGAACCACCTTAAACTCTTGTGTGTTCTTCTGGATGCTCGGAGCTCTTGCTCTCTCTTTCTCTCTCGCTCTCTCTTCTTAAGCCTCCTCTAACAGGCTTATCACCACTGCGCGTCGCCGTCTCCTGGAACTCTTTCTTTTTCGGTGTACCTTGGGATCCCCTACATCCTACGTCAACATCTTCTGGTGCTTTCATTGAGACCCCAGGAAGATGGTGGCCAGAACGCGGAGAACTAACTCCGCTGCTTGCAATGTGCACGCGGGAGAACCCTCTGTCCGAGCGCCGGACGACGGCTTCGGCCTCAACTTCTCGGCGCCACGCTGAATCCGCTTCCTCCTCCAGGGGCACTCGTGTCTCAGAACTTCAAGGTATGCTCGCAAATCTCACTGACCTGGTCACCAGTCTCACAGCCCAGCAGGCCGTGATTCTCAGGCAGACACAACCAGTGTGTGCAATACTCCCTCACCCGTCGGTGCCGGCGGTCCCTGCTCCTCCTCCGTCGGTCGCGGCGGCTCCGGCGCCCCCTCCGCCGGTCGCGGCGGCTCCGGCGCCCCCTCCGCCGGTCGCGGCGGCTCCGGCGCCCCCTCCTCCGGTTGTTGGGGCTCCCGCCTCAGCGCCCTCAGCAGCAACACCTTCCGTCCAAACGTCTGGTTCTTCCAGACCGCCCAGACGCCTTTTTCGCCTCCAAAAGGCTTGCCAGAATTCTCTTCCACCATGTCCATTATCACAACCTGCTTTCCTTCCACCTTCCTTCCCTCCTTTTTTTTGCCGGAAGAGACCCCCACTTTCCGGGTGTCCAGACCCCTCACCACGGGCCTGACCCCTTCTTTGGGCCGATGGATGACAACGCTCCTTTTTCCGATACCATCCGGCTGGCCCCAATCCCAGAGGAATTCAGGCCACTCAGGCTAGAGGTCTATAGGGATGCAACCGACCCCCGTGAGCATGTACAAGGGTTCGAGGCTGCAGTCTATTACTGTCAACCGGACGAAGCCACTAGATGTCACCTTCTGGCCAACACGCTGAAAGGGGCAGCATTCAGCTGGTTCATCAAGTTGCCCAAGGGTCACATCTCTTCCTACGAACATTTGAAATGGGAGCTGATTGCCCGTTTTATCGGTCAGACCCGAATGGTCGTCTCTGACATGGTGCTCGCCAACATCAAACAAAGCGAGAGGGAAAGTCTCCGGGATTACACCAACCGCTTCTTTGCTGCTGCGGCGGAAGCCGAAGACGTAGACCCTGCAGTGGCCATGCACAACTTCAGGAGGGGACTCAAAGTAGGGGATCTGTCTAAATCCTTGCAGCTGGCTAAACCTCGGAGTTAACCAGAACTGGTGGCTAGGGCCAGCCAATCTATGCTTCTCGAGGATGCTGAATCCTCTCTCACAGATGGCCCCAGAGTTAAGCAGGAGATAAGAAAGAGAAAATATCGGGGTGCCGAACCCCCGGCCATGAGGATGCATATGACCAAGAGCCGTAATAGAGATGAAGGAAAGCCCCGACGCGTTCAACATCAAAAACTTTTCCTCTCGCAGCTGCTCGCCGAGGTCTATGCGGCGGTCGTTAAACAGGGTTGGATCCGACCTGCCGGGCCCAGGCCAGCACCTCCGGTCGGGGTAGATCCCGACAACTATTGTGAGTTCCATGGGAATTACGGGCACAGGCTTCACAAGTGCCGGGACCTCAGAGCCCTACTCAAAAAACTGATGAACCAAGGCAAGCTCGAAGAATTCATGCAAATGACGCCAACCTTCACTGCTGTCCAGAAGGGCAAGGCCCCTGAGGTTGCTGAAACCCCTGCTAAGGCCATATCATCTTCAGGCCCCAGTCAAACAGGACGCCCTTACTCTCCGGCCACCAGGACGATCAACTCTATCCTTAGCATTGACCCTACCGCCCGCCGCCAAGTAATTGAGGTTGGCGGTATTTGTGAGCAACATTCTTCATCTATTCCCCTCACTTTCTGCAATGGAGATCTCCCCCAACAGGGCAATCTCCATAACGCCCGATTGTGGTCGTCGCCCGCATAGCTGACTTCGATGTTCGGCGAGTGCTCCTCGACTCTGGGAGCGCCGCTGACATCCTATTTGAATCTGCCTTCCTTCAGATGGGACTCAAAGAAACAAACCTCCTCCGCGCTGGAACCACCTTGCTTGGTTTCTCCGGGGAAATGGTTCAACCTCTGGGATTCGTTACCTTACCTGTATCCTTTGGTGATGTTAATGGCCACGCTATGAGCATGGTCAACTTCGCCGTCATCAGAGCCAAGTCAGGCTATAACGCCATCCTGGGAAGGACAACCCTTAATTCTTTCGGGATGGTGATTTCTATGCCTCACCTATGCGCGAAGTTCCCCACCTCTAGCGGCGTTGTCACCATCAGAGGAGACGCCAAACAAGCCACCCGATTCTTCGAGATCGCCACACAACTCGTCGTCGATCAACTGGACCCTAGGGAATATCATCCAGTTGTACCACAAGAGGGGGTCATCAATGTAACTTTGGGGGGTGAAGATTCTTCTAAAATTGTAAACATGTCCTCCTCAGTTAATGACAAGCAGCAGGCGGATATCGTCGCCTTGCTTTTTGAGTATATTGATGTTTTTGCATGGTCTCCAGAAGATGTTTCAGGCGTGGATAGGACAGTCTGTGAGCACCATTTGAACATATCCAGTACCGCATCTCCCATCGCACAGAAGAAGAGGGTGATGGTAGGTGAAAGGCAGGATGCCATCAAATAGGAGATCGATAAATTGCTTGGAGCAGGCTATATCAGGGAGGTTCAATACCCCTAATGGCTCACCAACGTAGTCATGGTGAAAAAGGCCAACGGAGAGTGGAGGATGTGCGTAGACTTCCGTACACTGAATCAGGCCTGCGCCAAAGACACCTATCCTCTTTCACGCATCGATGCTATGATAGATCGTACCTTCGGTTACGAGGTTATGAGTTTTCTGGATGCTTTCTCAGGGTATCACCAGATTCAGATGGCCAGGTAAGATGAAGAAAAAACGGCTTTTATCACTGATTTCGGCACATATTGCTACAATGTCATGCCCTTTGGTCTCAAAAATGCCGGTGCTACTTACCAACGCATGATTGATGCCGTTTTCAAAGAACAAAAGGGGAAGAATCTTGAAGCCTATGTTGATGACATCCTGGTCAAAAGCAGAACTTTAGAGGGGCACCTCAACGATCTCAGAAAAACATTTAGCACACTCCGGAGGTTTAATCTTAAACTCAATCCTGCCAAGTGTACCTTCGGCGCAGCTTCAGGAAAGTTTTTGGGCTATCTGGTTTCAGTCAGGGGAATAGAGGCCAACCCTGATAAAATCTCAGCGATCCTGAGCATGCCTTCTCCTAGAACGACAAAAGAGGTTCAGAAATTGACTGGACGGATCAACAGCCTGGGCAGATTCATTTCGAAAGTTGGAGACCGATGCTTACCATTCTTTCGATACTTGCGCAGCAAAAAGAGAGGTCAATGGACCAGTGATTGCGAAACCGCTTTCTCGGAGCTGAAGAAATATCTTACCTCGGCTCCGATATTAGTGGCACCAACAATAGGAGCGGTCTTGTCTCTTTACTTAGGTGTCTCTGACACTACAGTTTCAGCGGTCCTCGTAGACGATATTAAGGGGATACAACATCCAATCTTCTACATCAGTCATATACTTCTAAATGTTGAAAGCCGATACCTCACATTGGAAAAGCTTGCCTTGGATCTCTTGGAAGAAGCAGTGAGGAGGAGCCCTCCGGCCTAGCCATCTGGCCTCAAGAGGAGTGGTTTGGCCCTCTCCAGGACTCTTACGAGGGGGAGACAGATGGTGCCCCCAGCCAGCGTAGGATCTTGGCGGAGGAATCTCCTCCAGGCAGTGGCTCCCAACGTCGAAGAACCTGTCTGGCCCCTTAGGACCACAAAAGGGAAGAACCGCAGGGCTTCTGATGCTCTCCTGATCCAAGATATTTTCATCAACCAACGTCTGCAGGAGAACATCAAAGGCGGCCTGACTCTTCTCATGGTGGCCCATCGGCGAGGCACTGACGATCTTCACCGCCCTCCTCACTGCTTCTTCCAGATCCTCCATACGTCGTCCCCGCCATCCAGAGCTGTTCTCTACCAGGGCCCGCAAGGAGTGAACCTCAGACTTCAGCAACTCCTCCCGGCGACGAGCTTCGGAAGCCGCCTCCCTTGCCTCCGACAAAGCCTCCTTGGCCTTGGCTAGCTCATTCCTTAGCCAAATCCTCTCCTCTTTCAAAACCTCTTTCTCATCATCCAACTCCTTTATTCTTGTTTGGAGGCCTTTGACGTGAGCAGAATGAGCCCGGCTCACACCAGAAAGGCTGCGGTGGAACTCTCCCCTAGCGACCTCACTCTTATTGGCCCATTCTGCATTATTCAGAGCTAGGGAAGCCAACTTGTCCTCCAGTTTGTACATCTTCCCTAGCTTCTCCCTATTATCATTTTGAGAGCGCTTTGTGGCTTGGAGTAAAGCGCCCTCCAGCTCCTTTATTCTCTGAAGGTCGCGGGCCTCCCCTTCCTCCTTACCCTTCAGAGATCTCACTACCTCCAGAACCTGGGAGGTATTCTCCAGAATCTTCTCCTCTTCCCTCCTTACTTCGAACAACCTATCCCCCAGCACACTCCATGCCCCTTCATCGTCAAAGACGACATTGGAGGTAGCTGGAAGAACCCTCTCCTTTCCCTTAATCGCTTCCTCTATCTTGCCTCCTGGCCCTTCAATGCCAAGGGCGCTTTCAGGAGCAACCAGGGAGGGCACTTCCATTTGCCCCTTAGTCACCTCCTCCATATTACTGCCCTCTTCTTCCCCCCCCCCTTCTCTTCCTCATCCTCATCATTTCGGGGGCTCACTGGGAGAAGAGAAGGGAGGAGAAGCTTTCTTTTCTTCTCAGGAGGGGGGACTAAGGCGCCAAAGGAAGCAGGACCACAAATCATCAGGGGTGACTTCTTCACATCTCCGGTAGGGGCCCCAAACCCAGGAAGGAGCCGCTCAACCTCTTCATCTTTGAGCAGGATCTTCCCCGGCGCCAGCCTCTCTCCAGCAGGTGTTTCACTTACAAAGATCACCTCCTTCATTTCTCTACCCTTCGGAGGCGGCTTGACCGGAGAGTCGGACACCACCACCACCTCTGTGCTCGTCGACTCCCGCACTAACTTCAGCGCCTGCGCCAGGACAACAGTCGCCCTTGCCGCCGGAGCATTCACCTCCGGCTCTATCGCTCCGGATCTCACTTCTTTCGATGGAGGCACTTCGACAGGTTCCGCCGTCGCCGATTTCGGCAACCCTTCAGAGGATCCCAGAGGCCTTCTCTTATCAGGAGGAGGAACGTCAGTTGGAGACAGACCGACTTTCCTCTTAGAAACGCTTGCTAGGGTCGCCACTTCATCTCATCCGCCATTTCTCTAACAAATTTCCTTGCAGGAATTTTCAGGAGCAAAGGAAGGGGATACGAATCGGCACACGTCGCCCCCATCTTATCCTAAGTAGGTCTCGGGCAACGCATCCATTGCGACGGTTCGCATTCCAGGACCCATATCAATATTCGCGCCCTGATAATGCGGGGGGCTGATGTTAACACGTGGATCTTGCGCTGCATCCCAGCCGTACACGTGGCGCCTTGCTGGCCTCCGGTTACTTTCATTTATTTGCTAACTCCTTTGTTCTTACAGATTCCTGACAGGGTCTAACCCCGGCCACGAGGGTTCACTTAGCCTCGTCCACGACGAGCCAAGATCATCCGCGGTAACGTCGGGCACGAGGTTACGAAGCGGTGCTTGTCACAATCAGCTTGACCCAACCGCGTCGTTCCCCGTACAAAGCACTTTCTTCCAGATCCACAAACCAAGGATCCGCATGCTCCAAACCATCACGGATCCCTAGGGGAAGTACCAGTATTAAAAGATATCATTCTTCTTTCGCGGCTTCTGCCCCCTCCAACGGCCGACAAGCGGCGCAAACCCAGGGCTTGTCCACCTTTCCTCCGGAAAACTAGGACGAAGCCATGCACTTCATCGCCTATAAATACCCTGGAACAGTCCTCAGCAGAGGAGGATCGATCCTGATTGTGTCAAGGCCCCAGCTGAAGGGCTCTCTGTTTCTCTCTCTCAGAAGCACTGTATTAGCCTGCACGGCTACTTTCTTCCATTAGTAAATCTTCTTTACCGATCGCTTGGTAGACGTCGGGGATTTCCTCTCTGAACGACCTTAAACCTCTGTGCGTTCTTCTGAATGCCTCGAACTCTCTTTCTCTCTTTTTTTTCTCTCTCTCTCTCTTTCTTCTTAAGCTTCCTCTAACAGGCTTATTCTCCTGCGTGCTGCCGTCTCTTGGAACTCTCTTTCTTTTTCGGAGTTCATTGGGATCCCTTACATCCTACGTCAACAGATACTAATAGTAATACAAATAATAATGAAACTATTCATAATCAATTAATTGAAAACTCAGTAGGCATATATATGGAAGTCGGCGAACCTAGTACAAGAAAAAGATTTTCAATACCTGAAGATCAATACTTGAATCAATTCAGTGATAAATATTATCACCTTAAAGAAGACTTTAAAGAAGAAGATCTATTTGACGACATATATACAAATGAAAAGGAAATTTTTTTAAAAACAAAACATTCAAAACGGATATAACTAGTCAGAGGACTAAAAAATATATATATGCATATATGACCACACAACAATTATTAGAATTAATAAACTCCAAATTTGAAGGTTCAGCTTCAATAGTTTTAAAATTTTTAGAAAATTATCTACAATTTCAAAAAATAAAAGAAGAAAAGGTTAAGGATGATGCAATAATTCTCTTAAAAAAATTTCTATTAAAATTTTTTGCTGGAGGATCTCTTGATAATACATAAGACATAGAACACATATAAATAATCCTCTCCGGAATGCAGATCGGTAATATATGCTTTCTAGAAGAGTTTTCACAAAAATATATGAAATATGTTTGGAAGTTACCTCTTTCACAATATGATCATTGGGCTCAAATATACTTTAATAAATTACTTGCACCTTGGGATGAAAAATGTAAAAAAGAAATATACTAGATTTATAGATAAAGCTTTAACCGAAGATATCGAATATTTAAAATTTGATACTTTGGCCTTACGAGTCAACTGTGTCATGAATCTATTCATGGACTTTTGTCGTGATAACAAATTACGTAAATTCTTCTATAAAGACTGTTCTAAAGCCAATCATAAATATTGTTGTATTAATGTTCTACCATATAAATTTGACATTCTTTCTCCGCGCAACAAGCATGGTGGACGTACACATAAATATAAATATTACCCTAAACATCTTCGTCGCAAGATTAAATTTGTCAAATCGTGGCTTAACTATAAAAATAAATGTCATTTTAATATACGATATAAACCTTCTATAAAGACCGTTCTAAAGCCAATCATAAATATTGTTGTATTAATGTTCTACCAACATATAAATTTGACATTCTTCCTCCGCGCAAGAAGCATGATGGACGTACACATAAATATAAATATTACCCTAAACATCTTCGTCACAAGATTAAATTTGTCAAACCGTGGCTTAACTATAAAAATAAATGTCGTTTTAATATACGATATAAACCTAAGCATATTCATAATTACAAAAAATATTTTAGACGCAAACCCGGTTATAATAAAAATGCATGTAAATGTTTTTAAATGTGACGAAGAAGGACATTACGCTAATAATTGTAAAATGAATATTAAAATTTTAGAAGAACAATAGTTTGAATTAATAGACGAATATTATGATATAATACAAGGACACAATCTTTCAAGCTTATCTGATATTAACTATGAAGTCTTTTCAATTGAAGACATAGATAAATTAGCATTAGATTCAAATTGTGAATCTGATATTACAAACTCTAACTCCTTAATATCATCAGAAGATGAACAAGTCGAAGAAATAAACTATATTTTTATGTTAAAATAAGAAGAAAATGAAGAAGCCACCATTGAACAAATAATCAATACTACAAACCATATTCATAATGAACAATTCATATTTGATAACAATCGATATCAAAAAATTATTAAACTAAAAAATAATACTAAAGGAAAAGATATTTATAAAGAAAAATTTAGTCTACAACTCACAAAATGAGTAATGCATTTTATTGAATATTTTGAAGGTTTTACTGATAATTCTGAAGAACCAACAACCATAACTAAATTACAAATTATTACAAAAAAATAAAATTAAAGCAATATTAAAATGAGTTAAACACTCTGAAAGATATAAATATTACATCTAGGTTGCATTACAGATTACCATCAAAGCTGATTTTAGAGCAGGACTTGATTCACCAATAACATTAATAATCTTCGATAATGGGTTAATAAAACAGAACAATCTTTAATCGGAATAATACAATCTAATCTTTTATATCAGGTAATAAATTTTAAATTTTTTTCTAATTTTTTTATAAGTTTAGAAGATAAAAATATAAATCAAAGTTTAATGATATTTTATAAATTAGAAAGTATTCTTATGTTAAAAGGAAGCAAACCTTTAACATTTACCTAGCGATTATTAGGACATTTTTCAGAAACCAACGATGTAGAAGTCAAACTTATACCTTTCGACACTAGATTAGATGATCTACATAATTAATATTTTGAAATTATATATCCTAGACAATTAACAAATAAAGATATACAACTTCTTATAGAATATTTAAAAGAATTATTCTCTGGAAACTCATTATTACATTTTAATAGAAGTTCAAGATTCTGCGAATTAAAAACTTTAGATAATAAAAAAATCATAAGAGTAAAACTATTGGTATATTCTCTACAATATACTAAATATTTTAAAAAATAACTTGCAGAATTAAAATAACTTGGCTTAATAGAAAACTCTTATAGCCCCAATTCTTCACTCGCTTTTTTGGTAATAAATCACGCTGAAGAAAAACGAAGAAAAGCTAGAATGATCATAAATTATAAAATTAAATAACAATCTCAAATTTGATGGATTGTTTATTCTAAGTACAGAAAACATCATAAAAAATGTCAGTGGAGCAAAATGGTTTAGTAAATTCGATGCTAAATTAGGATTTTGGCAAATAAAAATTAAACATAAAAAATCTAAAGAATTAACAGCTTTCTGAACGACATTTGAATATTTACAATGGCAAGTAATGCCATTTGGATTAAAAAATGCACTACAAATCTTTCAAAAATGAATGAATTCAATATTTTTTCCATATAATAAATTTATTCTAGTATATATAGATGATATACTTATTTTTTTTTCACATATGAAGATCATTTTCAACATTTAGAAATAGCTAAAACAATTATTCATAAAACATGGTATTAATCATGGAAAAAATAAAATAAAATTATATAAACAAAAAATTTAATACTTGGGCAAAATTATAAATCAAGGTCGAATATCACTACAAGAACATATTATAATCAAAATTAAAAAATTCCTAGATACTTTTGAAATCTTAAAACAACTACAAAATTTTCTTGGCATATTAAACTATAGTAGAAAATACTTACGCAGATTAAGTGAACATTCTAAAAATTTACAAGAAAAATTTACTGAAATTAATAGACGACATAAAAGAAACAAAATAAAAACAATCTCTCGATGAGAAACTGATAAAATTAAAATACAATTAAATGAATCCAAAAAACGAGAAATCAAATATTTAAAAACGCTAATTAACAAAATACCTACAACAATCATTCTAAAATCAGAAGATAAATTAATACTCTATACAGATACCAGTAATCTTTATTGGGTCGATGTATTAGTCACCTCAATAAAAAATGTAGGACATGATTCAGGTAAATTAACAAAACTAGAAATAAATTATTCCACCTATGAAAAAGAATTTATAGCAATTCTGAAATTTATCAAGTATTTTAAAATTTTCATGTAAGATGCGTACAGATTACCATCAAAGCTAATTTTAGAGCAGGACTTGATTCACCAATAACATTAATAATCTTTGATAATAGGTTAATAAAATAGAATAATCTTTAATGGGAATAATACAGTCTAATCTTTCTTATCAAGTAATAAATTTTAAACTTTTTTCTAATTTTTTTATAAGTTTAGCAGATAAAAATATAGATCAAAGTTTAATGCTATTGTATAAATTAGAAAATATTACTATTTTAAAAGGATGCAAACCTTTAACATTTACTTGACGATTATTAGGACATGTTTCAGAAACCAACGATGTAGAAATCAAACCTATACCTTTCGACATTAGATTAAATATTTTAAAATTATATATCCTAGACAATTAACAAATAAAGATATTCAACTTCTTATAGAATGAAATATTAATCTAGAATAAATTAGAAAAAATCACTTAATAGAAAAACTTTCAATAAAACAATTTCAAATAAATGAAGGAAGATTGTCTATAGGATAAAATAGACCATTACAAAGAACAGATTATATAAATATAGCAAATAGAAAACTACAAATAAACGACTTAAATTAAGATGATATCAATCCATCTAGATTTAGTTCTAGCTCTAGTCTACAAACAACTAATATAAAATTAGACTTAAGTATAATACAAGTCTTAGTTAGCTTTAATGCTAAAATCATAACACTCACAGCCCTAATAGACACAAGAGCATCTTTATCCCATATAAAATCAAAATTTATAGAAAATAATATATCAAATGCATAAAAGGAAAAATATTATACATTTGATAAACAAATCCATGAACTTATATATAAAAACAAACATAGACAGTCTAATGATTATAGATTCCCATGACGAATTACATGCTTTAGAATTTGAAACTATTTTTAGCGATGAAAGAAGTGCTTTTGATGTGTTAATAGGACAAGATATATTTCAAAAACATTATCCCTTGCATATTAATTATACCTTTGATAAAAAAATTCATGAACTTATATATAAAGCAAACATAGATAGTCTAATGATTATAGATACCCATTACGAATTACATGCCTTAGAATTTGAAATCATTTTTAGCGATGAAAGAAGTACTTTTGATGTGCTAATAGGAAAAGATATATTTCAAAAAATATTATCCCTTGCAAATTAATTATGAAACAATACAGTTAAAAATTAAAGAAGAAATAATACACATTAAAAGAGCTAAAGAATGTAATTTACACACCATAAACGTATTAATCAATGATGAATCTGAAGATAATAAACATACAATATATTTTCATAAATAGAACTTCCAGGCTATAAAATCTTTTCATATTTATACTTTAGTAGATAGTGGAGCTACTTGAAGCATAATTAATGAATAATTATGGGTTGATGAATTCTCTGAACAATTAAAAGAAAATGTTTCTTTTACAGGAATAAATAGTACTATTGATACATTAAAACATGTTAAAAATATAACATTAAAAGTCCAGGCCGAAGATAATTACATTGAATTATTTTTTCTCATTATATACATCTGTAACGATTGATTATAGGAATATATGTATTAAATCAATATTTACCTATAACTATACATAAAACTTATCACATATTTACTATAGAACAAAATCTAATTAAAATACCTTGAATCTTTAATCATTTAAAACTCATTAAAATAAACTATAAACCAAAAGTTTATCCTTAATTGAAAATTACAAAATTAAATATTTAGATTCTTTAAAAAAATTATTCTCTGGAAACTCACTATTACATTTTAATAGAAGTTCAAGATTCTGCGTACTAAAAATTTTAGACAATAAAAAAATCATAAGAGTAAAACTATTGGTATATTCTCTACAATATACTGAAGATTTTAAGAAATAACTTGCAGAATTAAAACAACTTGGCTTAATAGAAAACTCTTATAGCCTCAATTCTTCACTCGCTTTTATGGTAAGAAATCACGCTGAAGAAAAACGAAGAAAAGCTAGAATGGTCATAAATTATAAAATTAAATAATAATCTCAAATTTGATGAATTTTTTATTCTAAGTACAGAAAACATCATAAAAACTGTCAGTGGAGCAAAATATTTTAGTAAATTTGATGCTAAATCAGGATTTTCACAAATAAAAATTAAACATAAAAAATCTAAAGAATTAACAGCTTTCTGAATGGCATTTGAATATTTACAATGGCAAGTAATGCCATTTGGATTAAAAAATGCACTACAAATCTTTCAAAAATGAATGAATTCAATATTTTCTCCATATAATAAATTTATTCTAGTATATATAGATATACTTATTTTTTTTTTCACATATGAAGATCATCTTCAACATTTAGAAATAGTTAAAACAATTATTCATAAAACATGAAGTTAATCTTGGAAAAAATAAAATAGAATTATATAAACAAAAAATTGAATACTTGGGCAAAATTATAAATCAAGGTCGAATATCACTACAAGAACATATTATAATCAAAATTAAAAAATTCCCAGATATTTTTGAAACATTAAAACAACTACAAAATTTTCTTAGCATATTAAACTATAGTAGAAAATACTTACCCAGATTATGTGAACATTCTAAAAATTTACAAAAAAAACTTACTGAAATTAATAGACGACATAAAAGAAACGAAACAAAAACAATCTCTCGATGAGAAACTGATAAAATTAAAATACAATTAAATGAATCCAAAAAACGAGAAATCAAATATTTAAAACCGCTAATTAACAAAATACCTAAAACAATCATTCCAAAATCAGAAGATAAATTAATACTCTATACAGATACCAGTAATCTTTATTGGGCCGGCGTATTAGTCACCTCAATAAAAGATGTAGGACATGATTCAGGTAAATTAACAAAACCAGAAATAAATTATTCCACCTATGAAAAAGAATTTATAGCAATTCTGAAATTTATCAAGTATTTTAAATTTTTCATGTAAGATGCGTACAGATTACCATCAAAGCTAATTTTAGAGCAAGACTTGATTTACCAATAACATTAATAATCTTCGATAATAGGTTAATAAAATAGAATAATTTTTAATGGGAATAATATAGTTTAATCTTTCTTATCAAGTAATAAATTTTAAACTTTTTTCTAATTTTTTTTTAAGTTTAGCAGATAAAAATATAGATCAAAGTTTAATGATATTCTATAAATTAGAAAATATTCCTATGTTAAAAGGAAAAAAGCCTTTAACATTTACCTAGCGATTATTAGGACATTTTTCAGAAACCAACGATGTAGAAATCAAACCTATACCTTTCGACATTAGATTAAATATTTTGAAATTATATATCCTAGACAATTAACAAATAAAGATATTCAACTTCTTATAGAATGAAATATTAATCTAGAATAAATTAGAAAAAATCACATAATAGAAAACTTTCAATAAAACAATTTTCAAATAGAATAAGGAAGATTGTCTATAGGATAAAATAGACCATTACAAAGAACAGATTATATAAATATAACAAATAGAAAACTACAAATAAACGACTTAAATCAAGATGATATCGATCTACCTAGATTTAGCTCTAGCTCTAGTCTACAAACAACTAATATAAAATTAGACTTAAATATAATACAAGTCTTAGTTAGCTTTAATGCTAAAACCATAACACTCGCAGCCCTAATAGACACAAGAGCATCCTTATCCCATATAAAATCAAAATTTATAGAAAATAATATATCAAATGCATAAAAGGAAAAATATTATACCTTTGATAAACAAATCCATGAACTTATATATAAACAAACATAGATAGTCTAATGATTATAGATATCCATGACGAATTACATGCTTTAGAATTTGAAATCATTTTTAGCGATGAAAGAAGTACTTTTGATGTGTTAATAGGACAAGATATATTTTAAATATAATTTACATACCATAAATGTATTAATCAATGATGAAACTGAAGATAATAAACATACAATATATTTTCATAAAAAAGAAAGAGATGCAAAATATCCAACAAAAATAGAAATCGGATATGAATTCTATTCTTATGAAGATATTCTAATACAACCAAATGTATTTGCACGAATACGAGCAGGAATTAGTGCGAAAATCTGTACGAGATATTATGAAATTATAAAAGGAAAAAAATGGTTGATTATTTAATCACGATATGTCTATTACAGAAGGATTAATACCATCAATTATGAAGGTGAAATCAAAGCCGTAATAAAAAACAATGAACAAAATACTATGATTAGAATAAGAAAAAATTATAAACTATTCGATCTTTTAATATTCCTAATTACAAAACTTATGAATCTTCATGAAGTAAATCAACATTTAAATAAAATGTCTTCGTTGAAGAAAAGCTCAGGGAGATCGCGTACTCCTCATGGCTCGCAAACGTCTTCGTTGAAGAAAAGCTCAGGGAAATGACGGATGTGCGTCGATTTTGCAAATCTGAACAAGGCTTGCCTCAAAGACTTCTACACATTGCCGAAAATAGATAGACTAGTCGACTTTTCGGCTGGATACTCGGTAATGAGCTTCATTGATGCCTTCTGAGGCTATCACCAGATCCGAATGACAGAGGAAAATGAAATGCACTCTTCATTCTTCACCAACAAGGGGACGTTTTGCTACAAGGTCATGCCTTTCGGTTTGAAAAACGCAGGCACAACGTACCAACGAATGGTCGATACCGTCTTCAAAAATCAGAGAGGCCGAAACATGGAGACTTATGTGGACGATATCCTGATAAAAAGCAGGAACGGGGAACAACATTTGTGCGACCTCTGCGAAATGCTGGACACCTGCCATGCTTACAACATCAGGCTGAACCCACTAAAAAGCATTTTTGGCGCGGCATATGGCAAATTCTTGGGCCATATGGTTTCGATCAGGGGAATCGAGGCGAATCCCGGAAAGATACAGGCTATCCTAGATATAGAACCGCCTCGGACAGTCGAAGACGTGCAAAAACTGAATGGAAGGGTCACTGCCCACAGCAGGCTTATATCCAGGTCTAGTGAGCGATGCTTCCCTTTTTTCAAGATCCTTCGGGGAGAACCCAGCTTGGAATGACGACTGCCAACAAGCTTTTGAGTCACTAAAAAGGTATCTGTTGTTGTCGCTGCTCTTGTCGGCCCCACTTCCAGGCGAAGACCTCTTCCTTTACCTCAACACCACAGACAGCTCGGTGTCGGCGGTACTCGTCTGCAAAGAGCTGCGGCAGCAACGCCCTATCCACTACGTCAACCACGTCCTTTACGGCGCTGAGTTGAGGTACCCTCCTCTCGAAAACATGTCTTTTTGGGATTGTTTGGTTGAAGGATAAATTTGGGTAAGGAAAGAGAATATTTTATTTTATAAAGTTGATGGGAAAGAAATTTATTTTAATATTGGGAGGTGTGTAGGATGTGAAATAAAGTTGATTTTAAGGTTGAAATTTGTGTGGATGTGAAATAAAGTTTATTTTTAAGGTTGAAATTTGTTTTGAATGTAAAATAAAGTTATTAAAATTTATAATAAATTAAAATTTTTTTTATTATATTTTTTTGCCTAAAAGTAGGCAAATGCCAAACAAGGCCTTTTGTGCTAATAGCTGCTGCCCGCAGGTTGCGCCATTATTTTTAAGCTCACTCTATCGAGGTGGTGACTGAACAGCCTCTCCGAAGAATACTCCACTCACCTGAGGTCTTCGGAAGGTTGCAGAAGTGGGCAGTGGAACTCTCTGAGTTCGATGTCGACTTCCTTGCCAGATCAGCCTCGAAGAGCAAAGTGCTTGCCGACTTCGTCGTCGTACTAACAACTGCCCAACAGCCCGAGCTCGGCGAGAAGCAAGTGCCCTGGGTCCTCCACATCGACGGAGCCTCTGACGAGCACATCCAAGGGATCAACATCGTCCTCACCAGTCCCTGGGGGGTTCGGCTCTAGAAATCAGGAAAAATATGATTTCTTGTCATGAACAATCAAGCCGAGTATGAAGCCTTCATCGCCGGACTCAAGCTTGCCAAGGGCCTCAGAACACAGCACCTTCACATCTATAGTGATTCAAAGCTGATGGTGAGCCAGGTGAATGGGGAGTTACCAGATAAAAGATGAGGTGCTTAAAAAATACTTACAATTGGCCAGGAACCTCTTGCGATATTTCGCCCAGGCGCTCCTGCTTCACATCCCCCGCGAAATGAACTCGCTCGCAGATGAGCTAACCAAGGAGGAATAGGGGGACATGCAGGATATATTGGCCCCTGCATGAGACGATCCAGAGGTCTTTGAGGTTGGCTCTAATTTCGAAAGTTGGATGGACGTGATCCAACACTATCTGCGGACTGGAGAACTTCCAAATAATAAACATCGGGCTCGCAAGCTCCGAGTGAAGGCTACTAGATATGTTCTATTGCAAGGGCAGTTATTCAAGCGATGCTATTCCTTCCTTTTGGCGAAATGTGTCCGCGAAGAAGACTTGAAAACTATCCTCGAATAGATCCACTCCGGCGACTGCGGGACCCATGCTGCCGGACGGAACTTCGCACTACAGGTCCTGCACCATGGATACTACTGGCCAAACCTTCACAGGGACGTTAAGGAATTCAGCCGAAAATGCCCCTAGTGCCAAATTTTTTCAAAGATCCTAAGACAACTTGCAGCGCAGTTGCTGCCCATTTTGAGCTCCTGGTCTTTTTCAATGTGGGCGTTCGATTTTATGGGTCTATTTCCCAAATCCGGAAGGAACATGCGACGCGTGCTGTTGGCAACCAATTACTTCTCCAAATAGGTCGAAGCCAAGGCTATGGCACAACCAACGGGCACAAACATCAGGAACTTCATCTGGACATAGCTAATATGCAGATTCGGCATCCCACTCTCCCTGTTCTGTGATAATGGGACGACATTCACAAGCTGCGTCGTCCGAAGCCTATTCTCTGAAAACGACATCAATCTGAATTTTGCATCAGTTTGCCACCGCCAGTTGAACGGACAAGCTGAGGCAACCAATAAGAACTTCCTCAATGCGTTGAAAAAGCGAATAGAAAGGGTCAGCTCGTCATGGACCGCCGAACTACCCGCAGTGATCTGGGAACTGCACCACGACAGCGGCCACGGATCAAACCATGCCCGTGAGCTTAAGGTTTACTCCCCCAGTCTCGAACTTGCCAGCAGCTTCGATCCATCGGCTCTCATCGAATGGCAATGAGAAAATAGTGACGCAAGGAAACTCGAACTCTACCTTCTTGCGGAGAACAGGGAGGCAACCACACTTCGCCAAGCCGAAGACAAGCGGCGGATTGGAAAATACTACAACAAATGTCTGGAGGAGGCCTTTCCAAGAGGGTGACTTGTCCTCAAACTAAAAAACACCGCCTGCAGGGACATGGCACCCAGGCAAACTCGACCTGAATTGGGAAGGCCCTTTCATCATTCGCGACGTACTAGGCCCGAACACCTACACGTTGGCAAGGCAAGATGGTACCTGTGACGTCCCAACGTCCGGGGCGTCGGAGCTAGAACATAAAATCTAACCTCCACATAACCTTGCGTCATCCATTAGTGAGGAGATTGTGACATCCCAAAAATTTGAAGTTAATTTGGACTGAAAATAAAAGATTTTGGACTTAAAAAGAATGATTTTTGGACTTATTTATGAGAGGTTGGAAAAAGGGGGACCAAATTGCAATTGTGCCAAAACAGATAAGGGCAGCCGCTAAACCCTTTTTCTCCGCCTCTTCCGTTCGACGCGTGACACACGCGTGGCAGCCCGTATTTTCTTCCTCTCTCCCTCTCGGTCTCTCTCTTTTCCGCTCGGGTCGCGCCAGCCGCTCCCCTCTGTCCGCCTCCCTGTTCCGCCGAGCCCAGCGCCGCTAGCAGGAGCAGCAGCAGCGGTTGCTGCTGCAGGGAAGCAGAGGAGAAGAAGAAGAAGAGGAAGAAGAAAGGAAAAGAAAGGAGAGGAAAGCCAGAGCAGGATTTCTACGTATTGATCGGTAGGTAATCCTTTCCGATTTATTATGTTAATGAAATGATATTCTGATGTAATGAAGTGTATATTCTGATGAGATGTGTGTTTTACGGTATGTTCTGATGTGTTGTGTATGTTAATTATGTCTGATGTGGTGTATTTTGTTAAATACACAAGAAATGAATGTGTTCTTATTGGTCTGTAAGGTGATGTGGTATTATTGAATATTTGTATGCCAAGAACCGATGAGGGCGGAAAGTTCCCTATTTATGTGTTATGTCGATGAGGGCGGGGAGTATATGTTAAGTGATGTCCTGATGTGGAATCACCGATGTAAAGTGAAACTCCTGTCAAGGCTTCTAGAATAACAAGCTGTAGGGACTTTTGTCAGTCTTCTAGGTAAAAGGATATGGAAATGATAAGTCCACATCACTAAACAGAGTAATGTTTGAGTTTATTTATGTTTATGAGATGATATTTTTTTTGTATTCATTTATGTTGGATACTGTTTTATCTACTGGGTTTGTTCTAACAAACTCCTGCCATTTCTGGTGGTAGGTGCTGCATAAGATGGATCACGGGTTATGGTGTGAGGTACAACAGGTTGCTGCAAGGCTGACGTACGGTGAGGTAAGGTTATGTGAGTTTGTGGGTTTTTCTGGCGTTTCCGGGAAGCCGGGACGTCACAGTACCCTCCCTCCTAGGACGTGGAGTGGCAATAATATCAGAAAGTTCTATTCATAAAACACTTGTAACCCGTTTGCAATGTCATAAATGATTCATGAAATGATGATGACTCACTCATACTTAGCGCCTAGGCGACTGACAGTCAAGGGTACTCCCCTTCTCGAAGTCCTCGGCTATTTCGTCCAAACAGAATTTTACACAATTATTCACAACATAATTATTGAAAAGTGAACACGCAAACACAAATGAACAAAAATTCCATTGATAAAACCCTTTACAAAGCTAAATTACAAATCTTTACAACTCGTTGTCCCTTCTCAAAGTCTCGGAGGCAAAGTCCACTTCGATGTCTGCACCCGGGGTTCGAGGAACATCCTCCGGTGGTTCCAGCGAACGAAGAGGAGAAACAACCAGGGGCTCCTCTACAGTCTCCTCGCCTCGAACACTTAGCCCTTTTTCCGGCATTGGGAACCCCTTCGCAATCTCCTCAGCTCTCGCCATTTCGGCTTCGGTAGGCGGGATGACCACCTTCGGTAAGCGGGACGGTGAACATCCGCTCCAACCTCTCCGCTGACATCTTGAAGTACGGGCACTGGTACGAGCGGCTTCTCGAATGGATGCACTCATCCATGTCTAGCCTTTCGAGATCTTCGCGGCTCACTATCCCCCAGTCAAGGAGAGCCGAACCCAACATATTCACCAAACTCTCGAGTGCCTCCTTGACAAGCGCCTTAAGCTCAAGTGAACGCCGAAATTCGTCTACTCCTTTCTGGCGGGCCTCCGTGCGACTCTAATCGAGCGCCTCCTCCAAAAGCCGATGGAGCTCGGTCTCCCGACGGCTGGACTCCTTCAGGTCCCGCGTGGCCGAGCGGAGACGCTTTTCGGCTAGGCGATGTTGATGCTTCGACTCTAGGAACCGAAGTTCCCACTCTTTTGCTTTCCTCTCTTACGCCATGGCCTCCTTGGTGAATGCCCTTTGCGTCTCTTGGAGCTGCAAAACACGTGTTAGGGAAAATAGGGAGTCCTGGCGCAAATTGGCAGTCCTAGTGCTAAGTCTGGTCTCCGAATCGGGCCGCCCTTTGGGAACGCCTCCTAGGGGCTCATCCAGAAGAGCACCCCCGGACTCTTCAATGCTATGGTCGCCCGAAGCCGTCGCTACCCTAGCACTGGAATGCGCTGAGCCTTCGTATCCCTCACACTGCTCTGTGAGTTTGTCGTTGATCTCCACGTCATCAATGTAGGCCAGGTCCTGCGCATCTCTTCAGTGATAACGGCCGCAACTGAAGAGATCCCCTCTGCTGGTACTCCTGACGCCACCTGTCTCATCTTCGCCGCCAGCCGGGAAGGACCTGCTCGGTCATAGGGAACCCTCTTGCTCCCGATCTGTCGGAGACGAAACCAAGCCAGTTCAAGCTCTGGAGAACATAATTACGGAGTCAATATCGAAAAAGGCGAAGCCCTGAAGCCTTACCCGTATAAACCCGCACGTCGTCTTCCAACTCTCGCAGGTAGTCCTCTGCGTCGTGGACACGCTTCCGAATTTCATCCATCACTCGAAAACGCGGATCTTCGAAATCGATTCCATGCCCCACAAACCTCGCCTCGCCAACTCTCCGGGGGGCAACGAAGCTCACCCCCCTAGGCTCGGCAAAAAAGAACCTCTTATACCAGTCTGCAAACCCGGTGTCCCTTACCTTGAACATCTGGCAGTACTTACCTTTCAAGACGAAGCACCCATGCAGACTGCCTTGAAGATTTCGGTGTCCCAAGGGATCCATCGGCGCTGCAGCTCCTTAATAAGGCTAGATCATTGTGATCGCGTTCGGGGGAAGCTGCATCAGGATGATGCCGAAGTGGTTGAAAATATTCACGAACTCCGGCTAGAAAGGGAGGAACAGCCCGCCACGGAGATGATGGAGGCAGGATGCAATCTTTCCTTTCGGCATGGTCTTAAATGTTGCTTCTGCCAAAAAAAAATCAGCTAGAATATTAGTGAATCTAGGATTAAAAGAAATTTCATAACGATATTTCAAGGAGAAATAGTATTACGGGAACATACAATTATTAAAATTAAAACATTCTCTCAAACTTTCTGGGTATATTAAACTATGAAAAAAAATATTTACCTATGCTAAGCCAGCACACTAAATATCTACAAGAAAAGTAAAATAATATCAATAAACAATATAATAGAGATAAAGAAAAAATAATATCTAGATAGGAAACTGACAAAATAAAAATACAGTTAAATAAAGACAAAATGAGATAAATTAAATATTTTAAAACATCAGTTAATAAGATACCTAAAACTATAATTCCCAAATCAAAAGACAAATTAACACTTTATACAAATAGTAGTAATTTTTATTGGGTAGGAGTGAAGTAACAAATACAAAAGAAATTGTTAGATATACTTCAGGAAAATTCACGAAGTCAGAAATAAATTATTCCACGTATGAAAGAATTCATAGCTATTTTAAAATTCATTAAATACTTTAAATTTTGGCTATTACCTACTAAATTTCATATCATAACCGATAAGTGTAGTGTCCATAGTACTATTTATTCCTGTAAAAGAAACTTTTTCTTTTAATTTTTCGGAGAATTCTTTTACTCATAGTTGCTCATTAATTATAATTCTAATAGCACCTGTGTCAACTAATGCATAAATATGAAAAAATTTATAGCCCAAAAATTTTATTCTAATGCATATTTTATTTAAATACTGATTTATTTCATGCAAGTTTATATTCAAGTTTTGTAATTAGAAATAGAAGTAAATCAAATAATTTGTAATTTTTTCTTATTCTGATCATTGTATTTTGTTCATTGCTTTTTATAACAGGCTTTATTTTTCTTTTGTAATTTGATCTTATTACCCCCTTCTACTATTCATATATTATTATTAAATACCCATCCGTTTTTACCTTTTATAATATCATATTAACTTGTGCATATTTTTACACTGATTTCTGTTTTTATTTTGGTAAAACTATTAGGTTGTACTAAAATATCTTCAAAAAAATAAAATTTATATTTAGCTATTTGATCTACTTATATTTTCAATTACAAAACTCAAATATGAATTTGTATAAAATTAATCAATATTTAAGCAAAATATGCATTACAATAGAATTTTCAGGTTATAAACCTTTTTATATTTTTGCATTACTAGATACAAGTGTCACTAGAACTATAATTAACAAATAATTTTGGGTAAAAGAATTCTCCGAAAGTTTAGATGAAAATATTTTTTTTTACAAGAAAAAATAGCATTATGGACACTACACAATATATAAAATATATAACATTAAAGACACAACCAGAAGAAAAATATGTAGACATGTTTTTTCCTTATATATATATATATAAAGATTTTTTTTATGATATGATTATAGGAATGAATATATTGAATCAATACCTATATATTATTATGTATAAAATCTATCATATATTTACTATAGGCAAGAAAACAATAAAAATACCTATAATTGTTAATTATCTTAAATTTGTTAAAATAAATTATAAACTAGAAGCTTTATTATTAATTAAAAATTATAAATCAAGCACCTAGATTCACTAAAAATATTATTATATTTCAATAGAAGTTCGAGGTTTTGCGAATTAAAACCACTAGACGATAAAAAAATTATAAGGGTAAACCTTTAGTGTATTCAATATAAGATATAGAGGAATTTAGAAAATAAATTGTAGAATTGAAAAACTCAGGACTAATAAAAAACTCTCATACTCCTCACTCTTCACCAGCCTTTATGATAAGGCGTCATGCCGAATAAAAAAGGGAAAAGAGAGGAATGGTTATAAATTATAAAAAGTTAAATGATAATCTCAAGTTTGGATCCCTAGTATCGAAAATATAATAGAAAATGTAAGCAGGTCAAAATGATTTAGCAAATTTATCACTAAATCGAGATTTTGGCAAAATAAATTAAAGAACGAAAAATCGAAATAATTAATCGCATTTTCCACATCATTTGAGCATTTATAAGAGAAAGTAATGAAATTTGGATTAGAAAATGTGCCGCAAATATTCTAAAAATGAATTAACTCTATTTTTTTCTGTATAATAAATTTATATATTAATAATATACTTGTCTTTTCTTCAAACTATAAAGAACATCCTTAATATGTAGAGATAATTAAAAATTTATTTATAAAACATAATATTATTCTAACAAAAAATAAAATAGGATTTTGTAAATAAAAAAATTTAATATTTAAGAAAAATTATTGATCAAGAAGAAATAGCATTACAAGAACATATAACTATTAAAATTAAAAATTTCCATAAAATATTCGAAACTTTAAAACAATAATAAAGTTTTCTAGGCATATTAAGTTATGAGAGAATATTTACCTAAACTAAGCTAATGCACTAAACATCTACAAGAAAAAATAAATAATATAAAAAAATAAAAAAGAGAATATTTTGATAGAAAATTGATAAAATAAAAATACAATTAAACGAAAACAAAAATAGAAAAATTAAATATCTTAAAACACTAGCTAACAAAATACCTAAAACCCAAATCAGAAGATAAATTAATACTCTATACTGATGCTAGTAATTTTTACAAGACAGGAGTATTAGTAATTGATACAAACGAAATTCTTGGATATACTTCGAGAAAATTTACAAAACCAAAAATAAATTATTCCACATACGAAAATTTTATGGTATTTTGAACTCTATTAAGTACTTTAAATTTTAATTGTTACCTACTAAGTTTAATATAATAATCGATAACAAAAGATTACTTCATTATATAAAAAATAAAAAATATGACATTAATAGTCAGAGAATTAGATGGTTATTACAACTAGACGAATATTGTTATGAAATTTTCTTTTAATTCTAAATTCACCGATATTCTAATTGTTTTTTTTTTTCAAAAAAATTATATAGAATATCTTTCTCATATAATTGTACGAAGAATAGCCTATTTGTGAAAAGAAAAGTCATCAGTCCATAATATACCTTCTCCGAGGACATCTAAAAAAGATATAACTTTCAAGAAAGACAATAAATATTAACTTTCTTCATAAATATAATTAGAACGTAATATCAACTCTAATAGGAACTGCAAGTAATTATAAATCAGATATTCCTATGTCTTCAAAAACATACAATATGATAAATAAGAGAGTTACAGCATAACTCCACTTTAATATACATCATTCAAAAAATAGTATTATACATATATAATATGAAAGTTTTTCTTCATAATATTACAAAGAAGCTTCAACAAGAAGAGGATTTATATCTATCCAGAAAGATACAGTGATTTATATCCTATATTGGAGATCATATACAAATTAAAAAATATAAACTCCCATCATATGAAAAAGGCAAAGAGGAGAGAATGCTTGAATAAGGAAATGACACTATTACCTAACGATTTTCAAAATCAAATTCTTAACATATATGAGAATAGAGCTTTACAATATTTATTGAAAGAACAATTAATTTCTCTCTCAAATGGAAGGTAAAGAATGTTTGTTGCAGTCGAAACAAATATGAAAAAACCAATATAGCTCAATATAGTAAGAAGAATAATTATTGATACCCACCACTATGAAAAATGGAAAGGACTGCCACAAATAATTAAATGTAATCTCCACCATAGAATTCTTTTCAAAGAATTCTAGAATTCAAAATCATAATCATTTTTGTTGAATCGCATGAATATATATAGTTTATCTAATTTTATCATTTGTTGAATTAATTATTCTTTCTATTTCTTCTTCATTATTATCTTCCTCTCTTAGCATAAGTATGTAGTTTATATTTTTTTCTTTTTCTTCAGAGTCTAAAGTTATTTGTGAGAATGATTCTGTATTATCAGATTCATTTTCTATTTCTAGTTTATTTTCTAAGTTTTCTGTCTTTTATTGAAGATATATCATAATCTATTTCAGATAAATTAGACTATCTGCATTCTCGATAATATTGTCTCTTCTCTATCAGTATCTTCAGTATTATTTAGGAATCCTCAAGCGAAGAATTCTAATAAAACTTTTTCTATTAAAATTATTTCATTATCTTTATCCTCTTCTTCTTTTATTCATTCGAATTGAGGAAAATTTTCTAAAGATTTTAATACTATAACGGCTGATCTTTCGAATTTGGAGGTTATTATTTCTAGTAATTGTTGAGTAGTCATGTAAGAATATATATTTTTCAATTCTCTTACTAATTGTATTCATTGAGAGATGTAATTTTTTTTTATAGAATAGGAATTTTATCTATATTAAATATACATGAATTTATTTTAGAAAATTTTACTTTAAAGCAATCCTTTTCATTTTTATATATATCTGTTTGCGAATCTTCTTCTGTGGGTTGAAAATTTTCATTAACATATTTTTTTCTTAATGTTCTTCAGTTCTGTCATTATACCTCTTTCTATTAGTGCTAGATTTACTTACTTCCATATATATTGCACCCTTTGTTTTAGGCTTAGTATTATCATCACTTTCCTCTTTACTATTATTTGTCTCAGAATATATTTCATATTCTGATTTGTAATCATATAGTTTAAAAAAAATTCTTTACTTTGATATACTTGTATGACAATTAATTTTTCAGATGTAGGCTTTTGTATTTTTTTTATTTTTTTTCTAAAATTTATTTATTAATTAGAAAAAGATCATATAGTTCTTCAAAATTTTATATATCTTCAATAACATTAATTTCATTTATAGCATTTATATTATCTATTTTTGAGGACCAATTTTTTTTATTATAAGAACATTCATCCAGTGAAAGTATTTTTTTATTATCTTCTTTATCGTCTTTTGTTTATTTGAATTTTTTTGGTTTTTTTATCTCATTGAATATATTTTTTGTGTTATCTTTTAATTCACTTTGATTATTGCTTTGAATATTTAATATTTCATAAATTTCACCCATCATTTCTATTAATATTTTGAAATTATTTGCCAAGCTATCATGTTTGCTTAAACTTTTTTTTATGTTAGATTTTCATTGAAATGAATTCGTACAACGATAACGTCATGTCTTAAGAACATTTTTGCTAAAATCTATACGTTCTTTCATAATCTTGCCTATTAACTCTTAAAGGGCCAGAGAAACAACGAAAATAGAGAAATTTAAAAGGCAGTATTGTTAAAGGTTGGAAAAGAACATAAGTCTTAGGTACCATGCAAATGTTTAAAGAATAACTTTCTATATAAATGTTTAAGACTCTCAGAGTTCATTCCTTTGAAAATCTAAGACCTTTCATGATCCATGACTAAAAATTTCTGTTTAAACGAAAAAATTGAAAAACTTATTTTAGGTAATATTAAAGATATAGTAACAGAAAGAGTTAGCTTAAATGATTTGGATATATAAATTGTCGGTCAATAGAAGCTTTAGTAAAGAAATTGGATTATTAAATCTTGTCCATATAAGAAGGGGAAGAGGAAGGGCAAAAAAGACATGGCCAGAAATTGTATGGAGTGATCTTACATATTGGAACTAAATAAATATTTCTTGTTTGACAGAGTATAATGGATCGTGTCGTTACTGGGTAGCAAGTCTCGGATGAGAAACACGGAGGGTTGCGTTAGGCAGTCGACAACCAGCGTAAAACTTGTCGAATCAATCATGACATGAATCCTTTAGAAAATTGCGCTAAAGCTAGGGCGTTTTCTGAAAGCCCCGCGTTGTATTGCCTGAATACAGTGAAAAATAGGGTTGTTGAATATTATGATTCATAGAAAGATTAATATTTTGTGCCTATAGGAAACAAAATGAGTTGGAGAGAAAGCTAAGGAAATTGATGGCTTAGGTTTTAAACTTTGGTACTCTGGTAAGAATAAAAATAAGACTGGAGTGAGTATAATTATGGATAAGAGCTTGAAGGATCACGTAGTAAAAATTAAGAGAAATTATGATAGAATTATTGTTTTAAAAATTATAATCAATGGAATGATTATTAACATTGTAAGTGTGTATGTTCCTCAAGTAGGTTTGGATGCGAGCAAAAAGGAAAAAGTTTGGAATGATTTGGAAGAGTTAATACAAGAGATACCTCAGAAGAAAAAAAAAATTATTGGAGGAAATTTAAATGGACATGTTGAAAGTGTTGCTGAGAAATTTAATAGCATTCATAGTGGATATGGTTTAGAGAGATAAAGGAGGAGAGTAAAACTATTTTAGAGTTTTCTTCGGCATATAATTTTGTAATTGCTAATATTTTATTTAAGAAGAGAGAGGAGCATGTTATCACATGCAAGAATGGAACTTCAAGAACTCAGATTGATTATTTTCTTATAAAGAAACGAGATCGCTTGGAAAATGAAGGAGTTTTTTGGCTCACTAGATTATTTAATATAATTTTGAAAACTAAAATGATGTCAAATGAATGGAGAAAGAGTATATCAGTACATATTTATAAGAATAAAGACGATGTACAGAATTGTGCAATTATAGAGGAATTAAATTAATGAGTCATACTTTAAAACTTTGAGAGAGGGTGATCGAATAAAAGTTACGCCATAATACTAAGATATCAATGAATCAGTTTAGTTTTATGTCAGGTAGAGCTACTATAGAAGTCATTCATTTATTAAGAAGTTTAATGGAGAAGTTTAACGAGAGAAAGGAAAAATTTATATTTGGTTTTTATTAATTTAGAAAAAACTTATGATAAAGTCCGAAGAGAAGTATTTTGGAGAGTTTTTGAAATGAAATGGATTTGCACTGCTTATATTCAACTTATTAAAGATATGTATAAATGAGCTATTACCTGTGTTCGAACACAAGGAGTTTTGACTAAGGATTTTTCTATTACAATTGGATTACACCAAGGCTCGCCTTTAAGTCAGTATTTTTTTTGTTTTGATTATGGAAGTCGTGACGGCGCATATCCAAGATGAGGTGCCTTGGTGTATGCTCTTCGCAGATGATATTGTCCACGTTGAGAAAACTAAAGAGGGAGCTAAAGCGAAACTCGAGCTTTGCAGGAATGATTTAGAATATAAAAGTTTTCATTTCAGTAGATCAAAAATTGAATATACGAAGTGCACATTTAGGGTTTGTTTGGTATTTGCCTAATTTTGGGCAAAAAAATATATTAATAATATTTTTAATTTATTATAAATTTTAATAATTTTATTTCATATCCAACACAAATTCCAACTTTAAAAATCAACTTTATTTCACATCCTACACACCTCCCAATATTAAAATAAATTTCTTTCCCATCAACTCTATAAAATAAAATATTTTTTCTTTTCTTACCCAAATTTATCCTCCAACCAAACAAGCTCTTAGTCAAGAAAGAAACACTTATATTAGAGATGTAACAATTGGTGATCAAATTGTCAAGAAGAGTGAGCGCTTTAGATATCTTGGATCAATCATACAAAATGATGGTGAAATAGATAATGGCGTTATTAGCAACATTCAAGCAGGATGAGTAAAATGGAGAAATACTTCTGGTATATTGTACGATAGAAAAATCTCATCCAGAATTTAGAGTAAATTTTATAAAACTGTAGTAAAACCAGCGATATATAGTGCTAAATGCAGGCCTGCAAAATAAAAATATACAAATAAAATAAATGTTGCAGAAATGAGGATGCTAAGGTGAATGTGTGGATATAAACGAAAGGATAGATTGAGAAATGAGTATATCCGAAAGAAAAGTTGGTGTTGCACCAATTTAGAATAAACTTAGAGAAAGTCGACTTAGATGGTTTGGACATCTAAATCGTAGGCCGATTGAAGCTCCAGTTAGAAAAATTGAGTTATTAGATTTTGTCAATGTACAAAGAGGAAGAGGGAGACCAAAGAAGACATGGCAAGAAACTATAAGGAGTGATCTTAGTTACTTAGACTTAGATAAGAATTTAGTAACTGATAAAGCGCAATGGAAACAAAGGATTCATGTAGCTGACCCCACCTAGTGGGATTAAAGCATGGTTGTTGTTGTTATTGTTTGTTAATAGAGTATAATGAAAAACAATTATTTATATAGCAGACCCCACCTACTGGGATAAAGGCTTGGTTTGTTGTTGTTCTCCCATGGAAAATTCCATCTTTTTTGTGTCGAACATTGAAGAATTTTTTCTGTCTGTCCTGGGTTGACCTCAGTCTTTCTTTGATCACTTTGATTTATTCGGTTGTTTCATCCACCATTTGTAGACCCAAAACTGTTCGATCTCGTCTTTGTACCAATACAAAGGTGGCTGTCACTTTCTCCTATAAAGTGCTTCAAATTATGCCAGTTTAATTATAGATTAGAAGCTATTGTTATAAGCAAACCTAAGTTAGGAACCACACATTTCACTTACAGAGTATGCAACAATTAAGTTGCATAGCATCAGCTGATCACCATAACATAACCTGATTGGATGGTCCATCCCAATCTTGCCAGCATCCGATCGAATTCATTGAATGGTCCGTTTGGGTGGAAATTAGATCGCAAGACAAAATTTTATTCAAAATCCGGCTAAAGTTCGAAACACCTCGTAAATCACAATCTTATCAAACATTTTATTTGAAATTAATTGTTATTTCTTACATCAAGATTATCCGGTGAAGGGGTTTGAATGAAGTATGAGGTATTTATTAAATAATTAAATGTTATTTCTTCATAAAAAAATTAAATGTTATTTCCATTTGCTATTGAAAACATGAGCATATTGTGGCATGGAATACATGTTAACAGAAATTTTAAATCAAAAATTAAACGGAATATCAATATATAAATGACATGACCCATTATTAAGAAGGGCAGTCTAAAATATCATGGTAAATTCGTGATCTTTTGCATAAAATATTAATTTTTATCAAAATATTCAATTATATGGTACCCTACCATATAATTGAATATTGGTAGATTTAGATTTACCTAAGCCAAATTAAGGTAAAACCTACATTGAATTTACCATTGTTTGTGTTTTCCTGAAATATTCGGGAGAAATGATTGTTGTTATTTGCTAGATTTGGTTCTAGGATGTGGGAGAATGTCGAGAATGTGAAGAATCAGATCGAAAATTGTCATTTCGGAGAAGACCAAGCATCCTCTCTCTCTTACACACTCTTCTTTCTGTGGGTGTATGGCTAGCAGTGGTTGCTCGAGAAAGTGAGAAATGAATCGATGTTTATGGTGAGAATTTTTTTCTCTAAACGACATTGGTTATTTAAATAATTCCTCTAGTTTATACTTTTTTTTTTCCTTTTTTTTTCTTTTTTTTTTTGTTTACTGATGTTTCTCTCGTTAGTAAACAAAAAGATAACGACATTAGTGCTACGTATATATCACATATAAGCATTTTTTTTGTAATATAAGCAATTTGTTTTACTAATTTGCAATTTGTTAGTAAAAACAAATTGCTTGTATTACCAAAAAAAATGCTTATATGTGACATATATGTAGCACTAATGTCGTTCTCTTTTTGTTTACTAATGAGTCTCATATCTATTTGTCACATATTTACTTCTCTTAATATGTGAGCTGCTATGTTGCCTAAATGTGTGAGATTCTCTCTCTTTTTTGGACAATTGAGCTGTAGAGTTTTATTTTGTTGAAGATTGTAGTTGAGTTATATATTTTCCCTGCCTGAATTCTAAACAAAAATGAAGGTGTTGAGGCAACTTAAACTTTTAATTGAACCGTGAATTCCTTTTCAGATATCATTAAAGCTGACAATTTGTGACGAGAATAATCTGGCAGGTATCGAAACTGTGAAGTTGCTTGCCCTTGTGTGACAGGTATGGAAACTCTGTTTTTTACTGCACAAGATGTGTATGTAGACATGATAATTCGTGAAGCTGTTTTTGGTGTTGCGAGATATATGGTTGGTTCTTTACTGCTTTTAAACTAATGCTTGTGTGAGATGGAAATCATAGTTGGAGATGATGGAGAAGGTTAGAAATTTGGCCAATCTGTCATTAACATCTCCATTTCAAACCACAATAATCTGCGAAGTAGGCCTGCTAGAAAGTGTTTGCAGTATGAGATCTGATTTTCCAGGTTTCACTAGTAAGTTCGTTTGCTTATGTTCGAACATGCATTATGCGTATGCCATTGAAATCTGGTGTCATCTTTGATATCTGTGCATTAATTGTCAAGATATGTAACTAAGGGGGCGTTTGGTTCAGTGTTATCTCAATGTCAATGTTATTTAGATGTCATGTTATCTGAATGTTATTGTTATTCATCAATAGACATTTGTTTGGTTCAATGTTATGATATTAGAAAATATCAATGCTATCCAAACTATTTTTATTTAGTTGGAAGTTATTGGGATTATAATGACAAATTAATGGTGTTATTTTGAGATGTCGTCCAATTTGGAGTGACATCTAGATGTCATCATGTAATGGCATTTTTGTAATTAATTGTAATGTTATTTAAAGATGTCATTAAACCAAACAATTAATTTCTAAAGATAACATAACATAACATTGAGATAACACTGAACCAAACGTCCCCTAAATTGAATGAATTGCAAGTTTTTATAAGAAGAAGAAGAAGAAGAAGAAGAAAAAAATAACTCAGATTGATGATGAGGTTAGGATGGAGTGTTGAGAGGCTCTGTTCAAGGTTGCTCTAGAGGAATTGTTTGTTTCTGCTGATGATAATATTGTAGGATGTTTTCTAGAGTATGGAAGATGATGTTGAAGGTGAAACCATTACAGTGAGACAAAAGGGCTTGTTTGATTGGAGGATAAATTTGAATAAAAAAAAGAAAAAATATTTTATTTTATAGAGTTGATGGGAAAGAAATTTATTTTAATATTGGAAGGTGTGTAGGATGTGAAATAAAGTTGATTTTAAGTTTGAAATTTGTGTTAGATGTGAAATAAAATTGATTTTTAAGGTTAGAATTTGTGTTTGATGTAAAATAAAGTTATTAAAATTTATAATAAATTTAAATATTATTATATATTTTTTTGCTCAATTTTAGGCATTTGCTAAACAAAAGTTGTGAACAAAAAGAAGTGAAAAGGAGAGAGGAAAATATGAAATGCTAGAAAGTCAATGAAGTGAGAAAATTGAAATTATTAACCTATAATTAATTTACCCTATTTTAATTTTGAATTTTAAATCTATCATTTGGTATTGTAGTGCATACAGTTGAATGATTTTTTTTTGCTCCAAAGTTCAATAGATAACTATTGCTATGAATATGCAGAGATGGATCAAATTTAGGGGGGTTTTTAGTTTAATGTTGTTGTTGCTATGATGTATCATTATTTTGAGAAATTCATTTTTTTATTTGATCTTACACTTAGATAATATTATATTAAATTATAAGATTATTATTATAAAATGATTTTAAATGTCACTATGGTTGTAGCGGAGGGGGTGAGGTCGGATTGATTTTTTGAGCAAGTTATTCATAGGTTTTTATATTTTATATATAATTATATATTGGTTCATATTTTTTTAAATATTTTGCTTTGGTTCTTAAAATATAATATGGGGATTTTAATTTTAATTTTTATGGACCTAAATAAAAGATAAAAATTTTTTAGGAATTTGAGTGCAAAAATTTTAAAAATTATAAAGTAAAGTGTACTTATAAGTAAGTTATAGGAACTTATATGTGATTTATAATTAATTTTTTATTATTATCTATTAATATATAGATATTGTTTGAAACAAGTAACAATATAAGAATAATATGAATATTTAGGGCTTGTTTAGTTGGAGGATGAATTTGGGTAAGGAAAGAGAAAATAATTTATTTTATAGAGTTGATGGGAAAGAAATTTATTTTAATATTGGGAGGTGTGTAGGATGTGAAATAAAGTTGATTTTAAGGTTGGAATTTGTGTTGGATGTGAAATAAAGTTGATTTTTAAGGTTGGAATTTGTGTTGGATGTGAAATAAAGTTATTAAAATTTATAATAAATTTAAAATATTATTAAGATATTTTTTTGCCCATTTTTGGGCTCATGCCAAACAAGGCCTTAGATAACATTAAGGGGGCGTTTGGTTCAGTGTTATCTCAATGTTAATGTTATTTAGATGTTATTGTTATTCATCAATGAACATTTGTTTGGTTCAATGTTATGATATTAGAAAATATTAATGTTATCCAAATTATTTTTATTTAGTTAGAAGTTATTGACATTATAATGACAAATTGACAGTGTTATCTTGAGATGTCGCCCGATTTGGGGTGACATTATAATGATAATTTGACATTTTTGTAATTAATTATAATGTTATTTAAAGATGCATTAAACCAAATAATTACTTTCTAAAGATAACATAACATAACATTGAGATAACACTGAACCAAACGTCCCTTAAATTAAAATATCTCATTAAATATGATTGATTGCAAACTTTCTTTTTTTGGTCTATAAGTGTTTTTTTTTTGGATTTACTGTAATTTTAATTTAACTTTTTTTAGTAAAAAAAATCTTTTGATCACACTTCATACTTGTGATTTTCGACATTTTATGTAAAATGTCATCACATGTCATGAGCATGCATGATCATGTTTAAGGTCACGTTTAAGATTTTTTTTTTAATTTCGAACGACTAATTTGAAGTTATAAGAAAATAAATTCGAGCTTGATTTGAGAAAAACGTGATAAACTTTTGAGCGAATTTCAAATTTTGAACTTAATGCTCAATATACATAGAATGAACTAAAAGGTACAGCAATAATTACATATATGCTGCATCAAGCAGTCATGTTACATGTATTCATATTTTATAAATTAACTATGCATATTTTTATTATATTATATATACTATAAATAATTAAAAATATTATAATAGACAGACTATAATTATAATTTTTATGTATTTTATAGTGTATAGAATATACTTTATTAAATTTGAACTAATATGTAACAAATTAAATGTAGTTAAGATAAATTTATAACAGCTCGGTTTTGCAAACTATGATGGTCTAGGATGAATATTTACAAATCTCTAAAGTTATTTGTTTATATTTTTTTAATTAATTCAATTAAGTAAAAAAATTAGCCAATTTTTAAATTAAACCATAGAAATATGTAATTATAATCTGTATATGGCTGTTAAACAGGTCTACTTGTCAAAGCGTCGCAGCAAAGGCGGAAATTTTCTTTCAGTGCGAGCGAGCGGCGCATGCGGGCCGGGCCCGACCATTCCGCTGGGCCGCCACAACCAATCAGGCCCTCCCCCGTCCCCCAACAGCCATGGCTGCTCTCCTCCCGCCACGTTGCCTCCCTCCTCAAATCTCCGGCCGCCATTCGCGTGCCGCCGCCCATCTCCTTCTCCGGCAGCCTATAAAACCTCGCCCTCTTCATTTCTCCTCCTTTCGTCTTCAACCGAACCCTACCACTCCTCATTCGATCCAAGAAGGCCTGTAGCGTAGCGTGCCGACAGGGCTGGCGCGGCGAGACCTTTAGGAGGGCCGTTTCCGGCTTCTACGAGCTCCGTCTCGGCCCCCTTCTTCTCGCTCGCATCCTCATTAGGGTTTCCAGAAAGCAGGAAAAATGACTTCTTTAGAGGATATCAAGAACGAGGCCGTCGACCTCGAAAGCATCCCCGTCGAGGAGGTTTTCACCCAGCTCAAATGCAGCCGGGAGGGTCTCACCTCCGCCGACGGCGACCAGCGCCTCCAGCTCTTCGGCCCCAACAAGCTCGAGGAGAAGAAGGAGAGCAAGCTCCTCAAGTTCTTAGGGTTCATGTGGAACCCCTTGTCGTGGGTCATGGAGTGCGCGGCTCTCATGGCGATCGTCCTCGCCAACGGTGGCGGGAAGCCGCCGGACTGGCAAGACTATATCGGCATCGTCGTCCTCCTCATCATCAACTCCACCATCAGCTTCATCGAGGAAAACAACGCCGGTAATGCGGCCGCCGCCCTCATGGCCGGCCTCGCCCCCAAGACCAAGGTTCTGAGAGACGGCCGCTGGTCGGAGCAGGACGCCGCCATTCTCGTCCCCGGCGACATCATCAGCATCAAGCTTGGGGACATCATCCCCGCTGATGCTCGCCTCCTCGAGGGCGATCCGCTCAAGATCGACCAATCGGCTCTCACCGGCGAGTCCCTCCCCGTCACCAAGCACCCCGGCGACGAAATATTCTCCGGCTCCACCTGCAAGCAGGGCGAGATCGAAGCCATCGTCATCGCCACCGGAGTCCACACCTTCTTCGGCAAGGCCGCTCACCTCGTCGATAGCACCAACAACGTCGGCCACTTCCAAAAGGTCCTCACCGCCATTGGCAACTTTTGCATCTGCTCCATCGCCGTCGGCATGCTCATTGAGATCGTCGTCATGTACCCTGTTCAGCACCGACGATACCGCGACGGGATCGATAACCTCCTCGTCCTCCTCATCGGCGGCATCCCCATCGCCATGCCGACCGTGCTCTCCGTCACCATGGCCATCGGCTCCCACCGTCTCTCGCAACAGGGAGCCATCACCAAGCGCATGACCGCCATTGAGGAGATGGCCGGAATGGACGTCCTCTGCAGCGACAAAACTGGCACTCTCACCCTCAACAAGCTCTCCGTCGACCGCAGCCTCATTGAGGTGCAAGGCAATGGAGTCGACAAGGACGGCGTCGTCCTCTACGCTGCCAGGGCTTCTCGCACTGAGAACCAGGACGCCATCGACGCCTCCATCGTCGGCATGCTCGGGGATCCCAAGGAGGCCCGGGCTGGAATCCAGGAGGTTCACTTCCTCCCATTCAACCCAGTCGACAAGCGCACCGCTATCACCTACATCGACGAGCAGGGGAAGTGGCACCGCGCCAGCAAGGGAGCACCGGAGCAGATCATCGATCTCTGCAGCCTGACAGAGGAGGCCTCCAAAAAGGTGCATTACCTCATCGACAACTTCGCCAACCGCGGCCTCCGCTCCCTGGGAGTGGCGAGGCAGGAGGTGCCGGAGAAGAGCAAGGAGAGCGCCGGCGGGCCATGGGAGTTCTTGGGTTTACTTCCGCTCTTCGATCCACCGAGACACGACAGTGCTGAAACCATCCGCCGAGCGCTGAATCTGGGAGTGAATGTTAAAATGATCACCGGAGACCAGCTCGCCATCGCTAAGGAGACCGGCCGTCGGCTGGGGATGGGCACCAACATGTACCCATCGTCCACCCTCCTTACCGACAATGCAGCGGAGGTCACCGGCCTGCCAATTGACGAGCTGATCGAGAAGGCAGATGGGTTCGCCGGAGTCTTCCCGGAGCACAAGTACGAGATCGTCCGCCGGCTGCAGGAGAGGAAGCACATCTGCGGCATGACCGGCGATGGCGTCAACGACGCCCCTGCGCTGAAGAAGGCCGACATCGGCATCGCAGTGGCGGACGCGACGGACGCCGCCCGGAGTGCGTCGGACATCGTGCTGACGGAGCCTGGACTGAGCGTGATCGTCAGCGCCGTGCTCACCAGCCGCGCCATCTTCCAGCGGATGAAGAACTACACGATCTACGCCGTCTCCATCACCATCCGTGTCGTGATGGGATTCATGCTCATCGCCCTCATCTGGCGCTTCGACTTCTCCCCCTTCATGGTGCTGATCATCGCCATCCTCAACGACGGCACCATCATGACCATTTCCAAGGACCGCGTCAAGCCTTCCCCCCTCCCCGACTCCTGGAAGCTCAAGGAGATCTTCGCCACCGGCGTAGTCCTTGGCGCCTACATGGCCATCATGACCGTCGCCTTCTTCTTCCTCGCCCACGACACCGATTTCTTCACCGTAATCTATCCATCAACCGTTACCCATCCCTCTCTGCAGCATTTCATCAAACACCTCATCTTCATGTCCACTTGCAGGAGAGGTTCGGCGTGCACCCGATCAAGGAACACCCCGACGAGCTCAACGCGGCGCTCTACCTGCAGGTGAGCATCATCAGCCAGGCTCTCATTTTCGTTACAAGGTCGAGAAGCTGGTCCTTCGTGGAGCGGCCGGGGCTGCTGCTGGTGGCGGCGTTCCTGGCGGCGCAGCTGGTTGCGACGGTGATCGCGGTCTACGCGACGTGGGGCTTCGCCAGAATCCAAGGGATCGGGTGGGGATGGGCCGGCGTGATCTGGCTTTTCTCCCTCGTCACCTACCTACCGCTCGACGTCCTCAAGTTCGTGATCCGCTACGCCCTCAGCGGCAAGGCGTGGGATAACCTCTTCCAGAACAAGACCGCGTTCAGCAACAAGAAGGATTACGGCAAGGGTGAGAGGGAGGCGCAGTGGGCCGCCGCGCAGCGCACCCTCCACGGCCTCCAGCCGTCGGACGCCTCCGGCCTCTTCCACGACAAGAACAGCTACCGCGAGCTCTCCGAGATCGCCGAGCAGGCCAAGCGCCGCGCCGAGGTTGCCAGGCAAGTATTCCTGAAGCTTATACTTGATTGACCGTTCACCCTGTGCCCGATGAAATGCCTCTGACATTTTTCTGCCTTCTTCTTCTTCTTCTTCTTCTTCGATCGCTCAGGCTCAGGGAGCTGCATACGCTCAAGGGGCACGTCGAGTCGGTGGTGAAGCTGAAGGGTCTAGACATCGAGACGATCCAGCAGCACTATACCGTCTAAGGAGGAGCCGCCATTGATGTATAGATATGAAGAAGGAACAGGGCTGCAAGGTTTTATGTAGGACGAGGGGAAGATGGAAAAGGGCAAAAAGAGAATTTCATGGGGAAGAAGAGGATTCCAATGGGCATTTGATAATATTATTTTATTATGATTATTAATGTTTTTTATTATTATACATTGCCCATGTTTTGTCTTTTTATAATTTTTTCCTTTGTTTTTTTTTTTAAATAAATTAATAGAATTAATTTTGCTCAGGTTGTATTTTTCTGCTCGATCTTTTAAGGTTTGTTATTTGATTTTCTAATTTTGTTCTATGATGGCTTTTTTTATGTGTATCTTAATTTTATATTGATTAATTATTTTTATATTGCACTCAATTTGCTCAAAAAATTTATTTAACATTGGAAATACATCTATTTGATATATATATTAATTTTTTTATGTATAATTAGAACAGTTGACAAAAAAAAATTTTATCGATGACTGTTCAAATCTCTAACTAGCTAGGGAGATCATGTCAAGGCATGAATCAATGCTACAAGAGCCAAATATATATATATATATATATATATATATTAATTTTTAAGAGTTGATTTAAAATTTTAATAATAAAATATTTCTTAAGTATTAATGAAAATTATTAATTTAAAATTTCTATATAATAATTTAAGTTTTTAATGACTTTTATTATTATAAAATTTTTAAAGTAAGAATGTTTTAAAAATAATAAATTAAAATATAATTGGAGTTAACTATAGAATATTTTCTAGTTTTTATATTTGTTGACAGTATTCGAGTTTGTAGGTCTTTTGGCAATATTCTTCCACAGAGAACATATAATATCTCTTCCCAAAATTATATAGAAAGGATATTCTTTTCAAAGAGGAAACTATTCCTCCACAGAGAACATATAATATCTCTTCCCCAAATATATATAGAAAGGATATTTCCTTTAAAGAGAAAACGATTACTATAGATCCTCAAGGCCTGTTTGTTTGTAAGATTTAAATTTAACAAGATTAAAATTAAATTTAGATAGAGATATTTTTTATTAAAAATTGTGAATGATGTGAAATAAAATTAGTTATTATGTTGGAATATGAGAGAGATATGATATAAAGTTAGTTATTATGTTGAGATATGTGAGGGATGTGATATAAGTTAGTTTTTATTTTGGTAATATGTGTAGGATGTGAAATAAAGTTAATTTTTAATATTAAATTTTATGTGTGATGTGATATGCCTGTTTAAAATTAAACCAAGTTAATTTTAAACTGCCAAACAAACAGGGGCCAAATCTCTAACTAGCTAGAGAGATCACGTCAAAGCATGATTCAATGCTACAAGAGCCAAATATATATATATATATATATTTTTTAAGAGTAAATTTAAAATTTTAATAATAAAATATTTCTTAAGTATTAATAAAAATTATTAATTTAAAATTTTTATATAATAGTTTTAATTTTTAATGACTTTTATTATTATAAAATTTTTAAAGTAAGAATGTTTTAAAAATAATAATAATTAAAATATAATTGGAGTTAACTATAGAAATCTTTCCGTAATTAACCCTTAAAATATATTCTGCAAATTCTCGGCGTTTTTCTGCGCGGCTGTATCCGCAGGGTTCGCCTTCAGTCTTCTTAGCTCATGAAGGGGACGACGGTTTCTGGCCTTCGTTCTACGGCCTTCCATCCCCTACGGCTTCCTGTCTTCACTAACCCTAGCAGTCCTCATCCCATCCACATCGAAGCTCGGGGCTCCCACAGATTCCGCCGCCTCTCGTCTTCTCTCGTCTTCCGGAGGCTGCGCCGTGCCTCCTCGCTGGAGGCATCCGCCTATTCTTATTCTTCTTCGTCTTCCCGATCCAGCCCTAGCCGGTGCTTCGTCCGCTGGAATGATACGAGCTGCAGGCCCGGCAGGTATGCGGTTCTCGGCGCCGGTTTCGCTGGATTGTCTGTCGCCTGGCACCTTCTTCAGGTTCGCCTTCCCATCTAATCTGATTCTTTCTGTAGTTTCCATCATTCTAGTTTCCAAATACTTCTACAAGTTGCTTGCTGTTGCCACTCTGTCTTGATTCCTCCAACGATTGGAAAAAAGGATATCTTAATCGCCAATTGGAGAAAGTGAATATATGTTGTCGCTTTACATTGTCTGTTACATGTAATTAGGAATGCTTCTTTAATTACACTCCATTCCAATGCAGCATTACTCGAAGGGGTCTGACATGAGTATTGATATATATGATGAAGCTGGGATAGGAAGCAGCACCTCTGGTGTTTCTGGTGGACTTCTTCACCCGTATTCACCTAAAGGTCTTCAAATCTCCTTTTGCATCTTTTGGTTGCTATTGGATTTTTTATAATACTTAGAACTTTCATAGGAACTATACTTTATTTCCTGCTCAAATAACCTCATCGTTGGGGCTTAGATTGAAATTTGAGGTGTATTATGTCATTTTAAGCTTTACTTGTTTTGCAGCTAAACTGTTATGGAAGGGTTCAGATTCCTGGAAAGAGTGTTTGGAGTTACTGGCAGTTGCTCAAAGAGCAATGGAGCGAAATGCTTCAGCTTGGGAGACTCATGATCAGTCATGCTCTTTCGATGGACCTATAGTTTTGAGAAGGTAACTTTGTTTTCCTCACAATTCATTCTTCATGATCTGGACATATATGTCCTTGTATATTCAGGCCTGACATTTTCATTTTTAATACCTACTTGCTATTAACATAAAGCATTTCATTGTTTACATTTTGAACTTTATTGATAAAAACTTTTAGGCATATACATATCACTGTTTTTGTGCTTGTTACATGTTACAATCAACCAGTATCTTCTTATTTGGAATGGCTGACTTATATTACTATGTATCATTTAGGGGAATCTTAAAGCCTGCTACAACTGAGATGAAAGTTGAGACTCTAATGGAGGTTTGTTCTGTGAGTTTAACTTCTCCCCTGTCTTAGTCAAAAACTCTGATCTTCTCTCTTTTCCTATCAAATTTGAAGTCATTAGAATGCCAAAAATTGCCTCACTAATTGCCCTCTAGAAGCCATGGATGAGCATGCTGCAAAATGTCTTGCACCAAATATAATTGCTCCAGCAGGTTTTGCTATTTATATGCCCCTAGCTATGAATATCCATCCGAAGAGGTACCTTCAAGTGAGTGAAGCTTCCGAAATTTGTCGAATGACTCATTTGACTTCCTGGTTCTTTGTCTCATTATAGTATTCATACACTAACTATTGCCTTCGTGTCTATTTTATAGGCACTTTTTCTGGCTTGCCAGAATTTTGCAGATGAAGCATCCTCATCAGCCAATGCGAAGATAGACATTAGATTTCATGAAAAGCATGTCAACACCCTCCTTGAACTAGGTGGTTAATTTAAGTCTTTGTTGGCACATTTCACTGTTATCAAGAGGATGTTATGCGGTCTTTAATTATGCAAGAAAATTAATACATATGATGGTATGCGACTTCATCATTTATTTTTTCATGTTTTGTGATAATATATATCTTTCATTGTTAACATTTATAAAGATACTTGCTTATAAAAAAACACTGAACTAAGTTTATGGTTTAAGTCGTAACCTATAGAAGGGTAATTTATATGGGACTTTTTCCTTGGAACTTGTCAAAAGAGGTTTAAGATCATAATATAGAGCTAACATATGTTTGGGATAATTATGTACACAACAACATACCTTACTGTCATATTTACATATTAGTTGTCCTTTTTGTAATTATTGTCTCACACACTTCTGTCAACTTTCTTGACTGCAACTAACCATAGGGTGTGTGGCACATTAAATCAAGCTGTGTGGTATGTAATATTCAAAATTTTGGTTACGTGCGCTGTAATATTTAAAAAATAGATGAACTAAATATTTCTTTATTTTCACTATTGTTAACTCCACGGTTGTGGCACCTAGCATTTAAAACTTTTGGGGGTGTGCATCACAATATTTAAAAAGTGGATGATTAATATGTAAATATGACAAAACAATTTATTATGTGTGTAAATGTTCCCTCTATATGCCATGTAAATAGTTTCATCCTGGACTTATAGGGATTCTGACCTTATTATGTACTCATCACACTCTGTACATTAACTGTGTTTTGGATCATTTTTCCTGTAACTTATTAGATCTATTAGTTTGATTGTGACATTGTTTTGCCAATTGCATTTGTTATTTTTTATATTTTTACTTTCTCCGTTATGCTTAACAGAGAAACTCACTTTTACATACAATTCTTGAATTGAATCTAAACCACTGATTTCACTTAATCGTAAGTTCTTTTAGGGATAACACGCTTTAACGAAATGAAAAATTAGGGGTTTTTGTTTAAATCAGTAGTGATGTTGAATATGTCAGCAGTTTTCTTAACCTGATAGCTGCAGGCCATCATTTACAGGGGACTATGATGCAGTGGTTGTATGCCTTGGTGCCAAAGTGGGAATGCTTCCAGAGCTCTCAGGAAATCTCCCCCTTAGAGCATGCAGAGGTGTTATTGCTCAGCTTGAATTACCCACTAATATAGTGTATGATCAAAACTTTTCCTCTCTTATTTGCATGACCGGGTTTGAGTAGAATTCAAGTGAGTTTGCATTGACTCGAAATCGATGACTCGAGCTTGATTCGAGTCAATGAAATGATTTAATTTGGAGTCATTTTTCAAATTGATTTGTTCTGTCGTCAATCTTATATCTTAAATTAGATATGCATTATACATATTAAAGTAATGTAGAGTATTACATGTCTATCTATCACTTTATCTCTTTCACATACAAATTATACAATCTTTATAGTATACGCAATTATTAATTAAATAACTATTGATGAAGAAAAGTGTTCGACCAAAGGGGACATTGGATCTTGGAGGAAGGTTTGGTCCATGGTGTAGCCCTACTTGAAGAGAGAAGAAATAAAGGAAAACAACCAGAGAGCACATAGATTTATGAGATTCAGAGAGGTTTACATAGGTTCATTGGTCAAGCCAAGCATAAGGTTCCACTAGCTAAAACTTTGTTTGTCGAAGGTGATTACAAGTGTGGTGTACAAAGGATTTCTCAAGATTGCAATGGGACTCAGAAAGATCTACGAGCTCTCTCGAAGTGATCCAAAAATCTCACCAAAAAGTCTTTTGTCATGGGAAGAATGCTGATATTTATAATTGTGATTGTAAGCAGTTGTCGGTTACCTACGCAACTGCCGGTCAAAACCTTTCCAAAAATAAAGGAGGAGCAACCACGTATCTTCTTGATTTGTTTAGGTTGTTAGGTAATTGACTTGGTCAATTATAAAGACAATTAGGTTGTTCAAGTTGTTGAAACTGATGATAGTTTGTTGGAGAAGGATTGCTAATGAGACAATCACTGTTATCTATAGGGATGCTGAAGAAGGAAATCATGATAAGTGGTATGTGGGCACTTGCAGATGGGCTTTAAGCTAGAACACTGTATGTAGGGGTTCCCAAGAAATTTAGCAAATTAACTTCATGGGATCCGAATTCAACAAGCTAACCTCATTATGAAAAGCGGTTTGGTAGAAGGATGTTGAGAGAACCCCGTAATAAGGATTGGTGAGCTAATCTTGTTGGGAGAAGGTTTGGTACTAAAGTTAGAGGATAACCCATTAGAGAATGGAGTTTGAAACCTTGATTTTTTTTATTTTTTTTTTGAGTGAAAGAGGCTATGCCGAAGAATAGGAAGAATAATTAGCAATAACCCACAAAAATTTGTGAGCCTTCTAACTGGAGTAAGGAAGATTCCCCATCAAACATTTGTTCAGAGTGTGAAGAAGATACTTAAAGAACAGACAATGTTACTAAGTAAGTGTTATCTGGTGGCCCGTTGAATCAAAGTTTTGTCTAATAGACTGATTCCCCCAGTATTAGAAAAGAGCTATAAAGGAGGTCACTAAAGTGAAAGAAGCAAAGGTAACCCCTGGCTAAGTCAATTGAAAGGTTGTCTGAGGCCCCATTATTTCCTTGATTGAACTATGTCTACATTTTGTCTGAGATTTGGAATAAAATGAAGGGAGTAATAAGTGTTGTAGGGCATCTAGTAGGATATCTACTCGAAGCACCATCCACATGAAGGGCTCACAGAAAATGCTTCCTCTAAAATAGAGTTGGTTCAGAGATAGAGAACTCAACAATGATGTGAGCAAAGCTAATGTTGAATTTTCCAAGATTAGTAGACCACTCGAGAAACCTCCCCGAAACCTCCGGCTTGTGAAGGATTCCTCGAAGGGGTGGGTTGGTCACCATATGGATGGGATTGTGCATATAATCAAAGCTAAGGCTAACTTCTCAGGCCTAGATACCTTCTCTCAATTCCTACAAGAACATGGCTAACATAATATATTAGGCACTATAAGGGCATGTTTGGCAATTACCCAAAAATGGGCAAAATATTTTTTTAATAATATTTTAAATTTATTATAAATTTTAATAATTTTATTTCACATCCAACACAAATTTCAACCTTAAAAATTAACTTTATTTCATATCCAACACAAATTCTAACCTTAAAATTAATTTTATTTCACATCCTACACACCTCCCAATATTAAAATAATTTTTTTCCCATCAACTCTATAAAATAAAATATTTTCTCTTTCCTTACCCAAATTTATTCTCCAATCAAACAAGCCCTAAGTCATTGTTTTTACAGACAGGCATTACTGAAATAGTATTATTAGAAGCTTCTAGGTATAGCGGAGTTGTTCCCTTCTCTGGCATGGTAAGTATCAATGTTGATGTAAGGTAAAGGAAAAGAAAGCATCTTCACACTCTTGAGTCTAATCCACTTTCTAGTTATCACAAAGTCATTTAAAGAAGGGCAAGCACATGTCATTAGGCTTATAGATGAAGCGACCAAGACTCGCCACCTTGCCGATGAGATATTGAACTTCATTCTTTAACCTCAGAGAAGGTATGTTGAGGATTGCTTTGATTTTATTGAGGTTTGCATCAATATGTTGTGATGAAACTAGGTAGCCAAGGAACTTGCCCGAAGCTACTTTCAAGATTCAATTGGATGCGTTGAGTTTCACCTTATACTTTTACAAAGTTTCAAACATCTTCTTCAAGTCAAGGAGTTGTTCTGGTGTTAAACTTTTCACCAAGATGTTATCATCACATGCCTCGAGGTTTCAGCCCCTTTGCTCTTAAAGTCGAAATCCAGCATTTGTTAGTAAGTTACACTAGCATTTTTCAAACCGAATGGCATCACATTATAACAGAAAGTGCTAAAGTCATTTATGTATATTATTTTCTCATATTTTGTCATCTTGATCTAATTGTATCTAAAAACCCATTAAGGCAAATATGGCTATCTGATCTACTAAGTCATCAATTCTGGGAAGGGGGACATGCCTCGCTCAAATTTCTATAATCAACACACGTGTAATTATTTTTTTCGACCATCACGATGTTTGTGAGCCAATCTAGATAGTGAACCTTGCAAGTAAAAAGGACTTCCAGCAACTTTGAAACTTCGATTTGGATGGCTTCGCATCATTTCCCCTCCAGTTGTTTGCATCTTCTGCCTGATCGGTTTTACATCAGGGAATACTTTGAGGTGATGATTAACCACACCCCTATCCATGCCTATCATATTTTCTGGGGCCCATGCAACTATATTGACATGTGAAGATCCTTCTTTTCCTATCTTTACATGTATAATCCCTTCTTCAAGTTTAGGAGTCTCCATGGCACCCTTGTAATTGAGCTGGTCCATGTCTCCATGAAGATCTGGGTTGCTCTCTTGTATGCCTTCAGCTCCTGGATGGTGATGTGGGACGGTTGGGGTGAACGTAAACTACATATAATTGTATACAGAATCTAATTGTTTATGCTGATCTCTAGTTAATATATTACAGTACTTTAGTTGTATATTGTAAAATTCGAAATTAGTGTTTTCAACGTAAGAGAGATCAAGAATTCAAGAAGGAATTTAGCACAACACTACTACTCATCCAAAAAAAAAGTGAAGGCAAGTTCTAATAGCTTTAAAATCTTTGGAAAATAAATTTACACTTATGGTAGTAACATTCTTAGCTTCATTTAGAGATAAAATTGAACTTGTAGAAAATTAAGGCAATAAGATTCATGTGAAAAATGATAACATTTCAGCAATATGATTTCAATAAAACAGGAAATAGAAATTTTTATTTTCGAAGATTTTTAGTAGGATTTTGACATGTTATTGACATGGAATTTATATATGTTATAGAGCTAGAAGTTAACAACAGTACACCTTTAGTTCGTAGAAGATGATGGGTATTTTGAGAGAGATTTAATTTCAAATGGTATCTGATAGAGTTGTAGACAGAAAGCAATTGATCTTTGATTTAGGGTTGTTCTTTCAACAAAGTACAACAATAACAACAAGATAATAGAAGAGCATATAGGAAGCTTGAAACAAGATAGATAATTGAAGGATAAGTAATGAACTCAAACCAAATTAGTTGATAACCAAAGCTGTGTGAGACTCATAGGCAGCTGAATCAGATAACCTCCTCAACTATTTTAGAATTGGATAATGATGCGGGACGGAAAAATGTGCCAATGATATTTTATATTTATATTCAGCAAAATCGATTAGCAAATTATTTTAATTAAGAGAAAAATATTTTTTAGATAAATTATATGATAAATAAGATTTTTGAATCCCGTAAATTAAGATATTTTAAAATTAAAATTAAATTAGATCGTATGATAAATAAGAATTTCAATAAAATAAAATCAGCTCCAAATGTGGTGAGTCTTCAAATCTTTCGGATATGCTCTGAATCAAATCAAATCAAATTTAAATAAAGCTAATATGAAAATCTCTAATAGCTCTAATTAATTTGAATTTGAATTTTGATTCAGCACATGACGTCATCCTAGTCATTCAATTCGATGTTGATCTGTGTCCTTCTCCTTTTGGCTGCTTTCTAGTGAGATAACCTCCTTCCTAAAACTATCCAGTGAGATAACTCTCCACCTTCCTTTGGTTCAACCTTGAACTCCCAAGGACATGAAGTGGGAATCATCAAAAAGCTTCCAATAAGTTGTTCTTTTTTGTTTTATAAAGACTGCATGAATCTTGCTGGCCTTGCCCTCCAAGAAACCCTAGCATTAGCAAATTGGCCCAAGTCCCAAAGGAGTGGAGAAGCCCACCTAAAGTGTATTCCTCTGGTCCTTTGGCAATTTTAGGCGACGTTAGGCGAATTGAAATTGTCGTATGGAGATAGAGTTGCAGTAGTTGCCTTCAAGACCATATTGTGGCTTCGAGCAAATTCATGATGACCTTTCTTACAATTGGGAGGGCAATGCATGACTGTAGGTTTTGCTTAGCATATTCAACCAAAGTGGAGCGTTGGATCTTGAAAGAAGATTCGGTTTGTGCTATAACCTTATAAGAAGAGAGAGAAGGAAAAAAAAAACTAACCAGCGAGAACATATAGATTTATGTGGGTCGAACAAATCCTCTTATGTTTATTGGCCAAGACAAGAACGGGTTTCATTACCTCAAAAAGGGTTTGTTCGAGGTAATTACAAGTGTGGAGTACAAGGGATCTCTTAAGATTACAATAAGAAGACTTAGAAAGATTTAGGACTTCTCTCTAGAAGTCAATCCAAAACCTCTGTCAAAAAGTCCTTACTCCTAGAAAGAGGTTGATATTTGTAGTTAAGGTTGGTGGTGGTGGTAACGGGGGAGTCTCTAGTCGCCTGCATAATTGCTTGTCAAAAAACCCTTCCAAAAATTGAGGAACGGTTACTTGTCTTCTTGATCTGATTAGATTATCAGGTAACTATCGCAGCCGGTCATAAAGATAGTTTGCAATTGATGATGGTATGCCGAAGGATTGTCGAAGTGCAATCACAACTATTAGCACATGGAGACCTGCAAAAGTACTTTCTAGCTGAAACACACTATGTTGTGGTTTAGTAGGATGACATCATGCTAATTCTGCGGGATCAGGGTTCAATAAGCTAACCTCACTGGGAAAAGGATATGGTAGCAAGATCTAGAGGGAACCCATGAAAGTGTTTGGTGAGCTAATCTCTTTGAGAGAAGGATTAGGTTTAGTTATGTTCAAAGTACTTCAATTTAGGTTCAACGTTGTGTCGCTTAGACATTTGAAGATTCATCAGGGAAACACATACAAACAATAACTCATATGAATGACAAAATTTGAGTTTTTTTTTTGTTGTATGTGTAATGGATGTATTTTGAGGGAGCTTTAGTCAATTTTATGACAATTACTTAATAAGTAGCGAGTTTCATACATAATTGTCAGCTATAGTTCATTGTCATGCATATTTGTATGATATATGTGTTTTTCAATCCCTCCAGAGAAAGTGAGTGCTGCATCAATTCCCCCTCAATCCTATCCGACGCCTGGCTTGCATTCCAAGGGCCCCGAAGTCTGCTCATGGGATCAACGTGGGACTGGGGGTCGAAAAACTACTCCCCTCGTGTACTTCCCGAAGAAGCATCGAAGGCAGTCAGTGATCTACTTCCAAAAGCATCAGCAGTTTTTCCAACCATAAAGAAGTGGGAGTTTGTGAAAGCAAGAGCAGGGATTCGGGCAATGCCTCCATCGACTGCTGCCGGATCGTTGCCGCTTCTTGGATGTGTTGACGAAGCAGTTGGCCGAGGGAAGGATACAAATTGCAGATATTGGTTGGTCGGGGGCCTCGGTTCGAGGGGGCTGCTTTACCATGGTTTGCTGGGGAAGCTGATTGCCCAAGCTGTTATCTCTGATGATGAAGCTGTAATCCCTTCTGAATTGACCTCATGGAAGAGAATGGCAATTTGGAAGCAGAACTGATGACATTCAACTGAGCATTTTGTGAGATTTTGAATCTTGTTTTAGATAGATTGCTTCTGTTTTTACGTTATTTGAATAGTCTCAAGTCCTATTTGACGTGAGTACTAAAATCAAAATCAAAATGATGCTAATTTAAATAATAATAATAATAATAAATAATTTTTTTTAATTATTTTGCATAAATTTTAATATGAAAAATATTATTTTGTTTCACAATCTCAATAATTTTTAATAAAAATATCAGTTTTGTTTTACATTTTAGATTAAAATACTCAATTTTAGTATTTTAGTTTAAAATGTAAAATAAAATTGATATTTTTATTAAAAATTATTGAGCATGTGAAATGAAATAATATTTTTTATACTAGAATTTATATAGAATGATTAAAAAATTTATTTATTATTATTTTTTAAATTAGTATTATTTTGATTCAAATTTTGGTACTCGTGCTAAACAAGGCTTAAAGATATTTTATTTTGGGATGTGATATTTAGAAGGAAGAGTTTAATATAGGTCTAGTGAATCTTTCAGAATTTTTCATTTAACCATCTCTATTACATGAATTTTAGAGGTGCCAAATTTTTTTTAGTTCATTTATGAACTCAACTCAAACCTGACTTGCTTAACTCGATGTGTTGGTCTTGCATGGTTAGGGTCATAATTCAATTAAGACCAATGTAAACGATTGTTTGAGTTGATGGGTTGACCTACTTATGACTTGTTAGACATACATTTAATGCAAATATTATTTTTTTATTTTTTGTGTCAATTTTAATAATTTTTATATTAATTGTTACGTGCATGTCAAATTAGTCAATTTTTTTAATTGTCAAAATTATGATAAACAAGTTGATGAGTTTATTTGCATTACTTGCTTTTTAATAAGTTAGATTATGAATCTTATTGCTTGATTTATATAATAAATGAGTTAAATTCGAGTCAAGCTGGTAGACCAGGCCAACTCATAAGAACTCCCAAAATACAAGGGTTCTTGTGTACAGGTTAGGCGCTTTTAAGAGGTGAAAGTGATTATTGGGATGTGACTGTTTGTAATGTGAAAGAATAGGGAAGTGCAACATCCCATGCTTTTAATGTGAAAATATTATTCATTTTGATTTTAAACAATCATATGATGTATGTCACATCCTTCATTTTAAAGACCAATTATCCATAAAATAAGGGGAGACTTATAGTTAGAGTCACAGAATAGATCATAAGAAAAAGATATCTTTATTCATCTCAAAACAAGATTATATAAGCTTGAACACTAAGCAGGTCACCCAGAGTAACCTTAGATTAGAAAACTGAAAGGTAAAGTAATTAAATTGGATAAGGGTAAGTATCGGTGGGACCATACGGGATGTAGGAAAATATCTTTCTTGGGATTTTACAGTCTTCTCCTGGCAACAAATTATTTACCTGAAAAGTAACAATCAGTTATGAAAACTGAGTAAACGACCTCCACCTTATCATAGGCCAGGTGAGGTCTTATAGCTCAATTTAATAACAGATCAGAATATCAGATTAACTTGTAAATCAACTTGTCACCTTACAATATTATCATGTTTCATATTATGCATATATATTAATATGTATAAATCTTATAACGATGAAGGATCAGAATCCACAGATATACGTCACCAGTGTGACAAAAGATTTATCAGATACGTCACCAGTGTGACATCAGAATAAAAGGATGCAGATACATCCCCCACACGACACCAAGCGTCTAGAAGGTGGTTCGCCAACCACCGGGATCCCAGCGCATCATAATGTCATATATCTTAGGATACATGGGTCCAGTGTAATCCAGTATAATATTTTGGCATAAAGTCCAACAGAATATCGGCATAAAGCCATGCAGAAAATGCAGAATATAGCTCATAGAATATAATTGATATTATTTTGTATATTAGTTATTTTAATTTAATAATCACAATGCCCTAGGTTCAGTGAAAATTGTTTACCTGGATGAGAGACAATATTAGTTTGCTGGTGGATGACGTGTTCCTTGATTAAGTTCAATATGAATAATCAATATTGAGTTTAATAGTTTAAAATATTGACTTAAGTTATATATGCTAAATAGGTCAGATAAGCCAAGTGGATTAAAATTGGTCAGACCAGTTCAAATGGGTCAGACCAGGTTAACTTGGGTCAAACTTAGTTAATTCAGTTTAATGGGTCAAGCGGGGTGACTCAAGTCAAATGGGTTGACTCAAGTCAAACAGGTTGACTCAAGTCAAACAGGTTGACTCAAGTCAAACAGGTTGACTCAAGTCAAACGGGCTGAATCGGGTCAAATGCGTTGACTCGGGTCAAATGAGTTGACTCAGATGTAACAGGTCCACTCAAATGTAACGGGTCGACACAGGTTATCTTGGGTCAAACGAGTTAACTCAGGGTTTAATGGGTCGACACAGATTTATCGGGTTTGATACGAGTTAACTGGGTCGACATATGTTTTAACAGGTTAATCACTAATCCAATTGAGTTAACAAGAAAAAACACTGAATGTAATTTAAACTTAGTAAAACCAGAATTCTTACCTAGCAGAGTCTCGCCGCTAGAGGAGAGGCGCACTAAGATGGGCTAACGATGTAGTGGTTGTGGATTTTATCTGAGGGCTATGGGGCCTATTTATAGAGAGATGTGAACTTATTAGGGCTGGACCATTGGTGGGTGGTAGTTGGTGGTTGGGGAGGTAAATTTAATAGGGCGGGACCGTTGGTGGATGGAAAGGTGGGAGAAAGGCAGTGGAGAAGATTTCAATATATATATATATTTTTAAAATAATTATTTTAGAGTTCCCAGATAACAGATATACTTATATTAGATTCAGAATGTATATATATATATATATATATGAATATTAACAGGTATTTCTTAAGCGGATTATTACATTTTTTCCTACTTAAGAAATTTGGTCCCCCAAATTTACCTGAATAGATGTGGGTACTTATCATTCATTGATTCTTCCGTCTCCCAAGTTGCCTCTTCCACCTGATGATTTCTCCATAAAACTTTCACAATGGGAATAGTTCGCTTCCGAAGTATCTTATCCTTTCGATCAAGAATTTTAACCGGCTTTTTCTCATAAAATAGATCAAGTTGTATGTTTAGTAATTTATATTTTAGTACGTGATTCGGATCAGCTACGTACTTCCTTAATGATGAGATATAAAAAATATTGTGAATTTCTACTAGTTCTGAAGGTAATGCAAGCTCATATGCTGACTTTTCAGCCAGGCGGATGATTTCAAAAGGACCAATGTACTTTGATTTAAGCTTGTCTTTAACACCAAATCGATAGATGCCCTTTTTTGGAGATATCTTTAGAAATACATGCTCCCCAGACTCAAAGCAAATGTCTCGTCTTCTTGTATCAGCATAGGTTTTTTATCTACTGTGGGTTGCTAGAAATTGTTCTCGAATTATTTTGATCTTTTGCAAAGTGACTTCAATGATCTCGAGTCCTAGCATTCTTCTTTCTCCAACTTTATCCCAATACAAAGGTGATCGACATTTCCTGTCATATAAAGCCTCATACGGAGCCATCCTGATGCTTGCATGGTAGCTATTATTATATGAAAATTCTACTAGAGGTAGATATTTTTTCCAATTTTCTCCAAAGTCTATGGCACATGCTCTCAGCATATTCTCAATAGTTTGAATCGTTCTTTCTGATTGTCCATTCATTTTTGGGTGATATGTTTTACTGAAACTAACTTTCGTTCCCATGGCTTTTTGAAACCTAGCCCATAGTCTTGAGGCAAAATGTGGGTCTCTATCTGATATAATAGATGTAAGTACCCCATAAAGTCGCACTATTTCATCAATATATAATTTAGCAAACTGTTCAAGAGGATGAGTCATTTTGATAGGTAAAAAGTGGACAGACTTTGTTAACCGGTCTACGATTACCCAGTTAGCACTGAATCCTTTAGATTTTGGTAACCCATAAAAAAAATTCATAGTGATATGCTCTCATTTCCAAGTAGGAATCTTTAGAGGTTGAAGCAATCCTCCTGGTCTTTGGTATTCTATTTTAACTCTTTGGCAAACTAAACGACTTACGAATTCAGCAATATCATTTCTCATTCCTGACCACAAGAATTGCTCTCGTAAGTCATGATACATTTTAGTCCCTCCAAGGTGGATTGAATATCTCGCACTATGTGCTTCACTAAGAATTTCCTTTTTAAGCTCTCGGGAGTTAGGAACATAGATTCGATTTCGAAATTGAAGAATACCATCAGATCTTATCATAAATTCTGGATTACCTTCTTTCATTATACTCTGAGTTATCTTAGCAATCTCTAAATCTTCTTGCTAGGCTACTTTGATCTTTTCATATAAATTTAGTTGTTTACTGTGATAACCTTAAAAAAAAATAAAAAAAATTAATTAATTAATTATAGGTTGGACCTATTTTTGAGAAGGGGAGAAAATTGAGACTAAAATGCAATCTTACTATTTTGTTTTATCAAAATGAGATAAGAATGAATTAAGCTGTTGTTTTCTCTCTCCTCCACCTGCTTTGCACCGCCTTTGACTGCCCCTTTGCATAGCATATATGTTGTATAATATATATATATATATATATATATATATATATATATATATATATATACTGAGTAATTTATTCTCACCCCATTATTATTAATATTTTGTTTCAGATTATCGTTGAGCTGAATGTGATGTTCTCGGAAAGACTTAGTTTTTGTTGTATTTTCTAAATAATGTACCTTTTTTTGTGAACTACTGGATTTGTAATGTTATTGTAAATAGTAGTTTAGTGTGAATGTATAAGGAGTTGATATATTTGCATATATGTGTATTTTAGTGTGACAGATTGTATAGAAATTAAAATTTGTGATTCTTTTATTTTGTATTTTTGTTTGTTATTTGTTTCCGTTGCCCCCGCTTAGTTGAGATGCTGCCGAATTTTTCTATAATTTTGGTTTATTAGAGTGGGGTGTGACATATACAAAGATGAGCTACCATTCCTTTATCATCACTTATTCGGATCTCTAACCGTGGTTGCTCTATTTCTTTAATAACTGCCTCCTGATCAGTAAGTGTATTACTTGTAGATTTTCGACTAAGTGCATTCGCAACTATATTAGCTTTTCCCGAATGATATTGAATATCTACATCATAATTTTTCAATAACTCCAACCATCTTCGTTGTCTTAGATTTAATTCCTTTTGAGTAAAAATATACTTTAGGCTTTTGTGATCTGTGAATATTTCACATTTTACTCCATATAAATAATACCTTCAGATTTTAAGTGCAAAGATAACTGCAACCAGTTCCAAATCATGCGTAGGATAATTGACTTCGTAGTTCTTTAATTGTCTAGAAGCGTAAGCTATAACTTTTCCACCTTGCATTAGCACATACCCTAATCCCTTCCGAGAGGCATCACTATAAACAACAAAGTTTTCGGACGTTGAGGGAATAGTTAAGACAGGGGCTGTAACAAGACGTCTTTTTAATTCCTGAAAACTTTCATCGCAGGCTTTTGATCACTCAAATCTTACAATCTTCTTAGTTAATTGAGTGAGTGATAGGGCGATCTTCGAAAATTCTTCTACGAATCTTTGATAATATCGGGCTAGACCAAGAAAACTTCTTACTTCAGTTACAGTTGTAGTCTTTGGCCAATAAGTGATAGCCTCAATTTTGGATGGTTATACAGCTATACCAGATGAGCTAATTATATGCCCTAAAAATGTCACTTGTTGTAATCAAAATTCACATTTGCTTAGCTTGGCATACAATTTCTTATCCCTCAGTGTCTTCAAAGTAATTTTTAGATGTTCTTCATGCTCTTCTTCGCTAGAGGAATATATAAGTATGTCATCGATGAACGCAATAATAAATTTATCCAGGTAAGGTTGGAATATTCGGTTCATAAGATTCATGAACACTGCAGGAGCATTAGTTCATCCAAAAGGCATGACTACAAACTCATAATGGTCATACCTTATTCGAAAGGCAGATTTTGAAATATCTTGTGCTCGAATACGTAGTTGATGATAGCCAGATCATAAGTCAATTTTTGAAAATACCTTAACATTCTTCAACTGATCAAAAAGATCATCTATTCTAGGCAATGGGTATTTATTTTTGATAGTAATCTTATTCAGCTCCCGATAATTGATACATAATCTTAAGGAGTCATCTTTCTTTTTGGCAAATAATACAGGAGCACCCCAAGGAGACACACTAGGTCGAATAAATCCTAGATTAAGTATCTCTTGTAATTGTCTTTTCAGTTCTTCTAGCTCTTTAGGTGTCATTCGATAGGGCGCCTTTGATATGGGGCAAATCCTGGGATAGTATCTATAATAAATTTTACCTCTCTCTCCGGCGGTAATCCAGGAAGTTCTTCTAGGAAAACGTCTGTGAATTGTCTAATAATTTTTATTCCATCTATTCTGGTTTCACTCTTTGGTATCGATTCAATATAAGCTAAATAAGCTTCACATTCTTTTCTTAACAACTTTTAGCATTTTGCAAAAGATATAATAGGTAAGACATCTTTCTTTCCTTCGAAAAAGATTAAGTCTCCTTCAGGAATAGGAAAACTTATCTTCTTAGCAGCACAATCAATCTTAGCATACCAAGTTGATAACCAGTTCATTCCTAACAGTATGTCAAAGTCCTTTATAGCAAGGGCAATCAAGTTTGCGGGAAAGACGTGATCTCCGATGTATATTTCACAATTTGGGTATATTATCCTATTAACCAAAATTTCTCCTAAAGCTGTATTTATGGTATAAAGTGTGTCTAACATTTTAGATAAAAATTTTACAGAAGTTGCAAACTCAGGCAAGATAAATGAATTTGTAGATCCAGAATCAAATAATACTTGTGCAGGTAATCCTGAAATATAGATCGTACTTGTAATGATCGAGTCGGATAAGGAGAAAACTCGAGCTTAAGTTTGTGGCCTAGAGTTTGAATCAGGCTTCGGTATCATTGGACAATCTTTCACAAAATGGTCTTTGTTATCACATCTAAAACAAGCTCTGGTACTCTTACGATATTTAAAAGTAGGATGATGACCTCCACAATTTTGACACTTCACACCACTATCTGTTGGCATTCCTTCTTCCTTCCTTTTCTTCTCAAAACTTTCCCCATGCCTCTTAATTTGCTCATAACGACGCTTTTTCCTTTCACGCCACTCCCGATCTTCATTAATATTTTGTTCTGCGATCAACGTCATTTGATATAATTCAGCATAATAGTAAATCTTCATAATATTTGTCTGTTTTTTAATATTCTTTCGCAGACTATCCTCGAACTTTTTTGCTTTATCTAGTGGATCGGCTACTAGATGACGTACATAATCAGAAAGAGCAGTAAATGCAGCTTCATATTCCATGACAGACATGGAACCTTGCTTCAAATGAATGAAGGCACGTAATTTCTTTTCTTTGATAGCAGGAGGAAAATATTGTTGGAAGAAATTATCACGAAATCTTTCACAAGGAACAGATTTAAGATATTTAAATTCAGTATTGAGTTGGGACTTCCACCATTTACGACCTTCACCGATCAGCATATAAGAAGCAAAACCAGTCTTTTTGTCATCAGGTCACTTAATAAATTTAAAAATTATTTCCAATCAATCGATCCATTCCTCCCCAACTAGAGGATCTGGACCTCCCGCAAACTGGGGTGGTTTTTCCTTTCGAAAATGCATATGCAGTGCATCTCTAGAGATCATTGTATTATTCTCTCAATTTTCATTTATTTGATTTTGTAGAGAATCAGCTTGAGATTCCATTTTCACCTAATAAATAATATATGTAAGCACATAAAACTAATACTTTATTTAAGAAATATTATTACATGCTAGAGAAGTAAACCCACAACTGGGTTTGGGTACACTAAGATTTTGAAGATGAGGCAGGGCTTGGTTCAGGATTCTCTTCCGGTTGGGTAAAAGGACTCTTGATGAGAGCTGACATCTCCTTAGTTTCCTTACGGGGAGTTGGAGTTGCAAGAGTCAACGCAAGGTTTGTTGGCTTTGAAAAGCTGGTTAAAGGTTTGGAAATGATGGGTAACATTTGATTTGTGTCCATCTAGGTTTTTCTTGGTTCTAGCTCCACTGAATCATTTGGTGACTCATAGTGGCAGAATGTAGACCAATTATCTCGGTAATAGGCTTTCATGGCGACTAAGGCAGTGAGTAGGTGATCCAGTTGAGAAATCTCAATCATTAAGGCCTTGATTTTATCCCAATAAGAGGGTAAGGCTGTCAATATATGTTGTTTGGCCTCCTTAGGGGTGATCTTACTTCCTCGGTAGTATCTAACACATTAAAAAAGGAACCAGTGTTGGTCAAGATTAGCCGACATAGAGATGTTAGGGTTTATTTTAAACTCAATAAGGCAGGTGACTGGGTCCTTCCTGAAATCAAAGGCACAATTTTAATGGGTGAGGTAAAAATTTTAAAGTAAGTCTAAGGTTACTTATAACCTAGGCTCTGATACCAACCTATCACACCCACATTTTAAGGATCAATTATCCATAAAATAAGGGGAGACTTATAATCCGAGTCATAGAATAGATTATAAGAAAAAGATATCTTTATTCATCTCAAAACAATAAGCTCGAATACTAAGCATGTCACCCAGAGTAATCTTAGATTAGAAAACTGAGAGGTAAAGCAATTAAACTGGATAAGAATAAGTATCGGTGGGACCATACGGGATATAGGGAAACATCATTCCTGGGATTTTGCAGTCTTCTTCTAGCAACAGATTATTTATTTGAAAAGCAACAGTCAGTCACGAAGATCGAGTAAACGACCTCCACCTTACTATAGGCTAGGTGAGGTCTTATAGCTCAATTTAACACCAGATCAGAATATCAGATTAACTTGTAATATCAACTTGTCACCTCATAATATTATCATATTTCATACTATGCATATATATTAATATGTATAAATCTTATAATGATGAAGGATCAGAATCCACACATATACATCACCAGTGTGACATCAGAATAAAAGGATGCAGGTACATCCCCCACACGACGCCAAGTGTCCAGAAGGTGGTTCGCCAACCACCGGGATCCCAGCGCATCATAATGTCATATATCTTAGGATACATGGGTCCAGTGTAACCCAGTATAATATTTTGGCATAAAGTCCAACAGAATATCAGCATAAACCATACAGAAAATGCAGAATATAGCTCATAGAATATAATTGATATTATTTTGTATATTAGTTATTTTAATTTAATAATCACAATGCCCTAGGTTCAGTGAAATAAACCAAATCTATATATGAATATTAACAGGTATTTCTTAAGCTGATTATTACAATTTAAGTATTTTTTAGGAAATTATACATTAAAAGCATGTTAATTATAAAATTTCTATTATTAGTTACATGATTATTTTCTCAAAAAGCGCTCTTATATATTGAAATCACACTATTTACTAATATTACTTAGAAATTCTCGTTCCTTTTTTATGTTAGACGAATCACTTATGTGACTCCCTTGTCACTCATAAAGCCTAAAAACCTAGCAAGAGTCATTTTTTACACCAGTAATTTTTTTTTTCTTAGGATATTTTTCGGTATCACTCCTCACTCTTTTAGAGTATAATCCATCATTGGAGGTTAACATATAATTCAAAAAAAAAACTCATGAAATCATTATGAAATTTTAACTACGTAGAAATCATGATTTTTTATGATAAATGCTCTAAAAAGTAAATTATATCAAGTTCTTTTAATTTATGACATAACATCACGCAAGTTTATGGTTTCATAATTTTTGCTATAAACATCAAATGACTTATTTTGTAAATTTGTAAATTTTCTTTAAATTATATAATTGTCCCCCCACTCTTCATCCTGCCAACTCTCTCTGCCGGCAGAGAGGCTACCCACTGGGGGAGGTGGCGAAGTGGCCCACTGACAGAAAGGTAGTGGGGGGTGTTCGTCCAATAACATCCCGTAATTTAAATATAATGATATTGTCCACTTTGATTTTTGAAATTGTGCGGCTTGAGTACTTCTCAAGAGATTACACATCCTAATTCTACTCCTTTTTAAGTACGTTTAATTATGAAATTTTTTATTATTAGCCTCACAATTTTGCTTCAAAATGTGTCTCTACTATTTGAAATCACATTATATACTTATACATCTTAAGATCGCTCTTCTATTTTTAATGTGGGATGATTCATTCATATGCCTCTCTCACCCAGCAATCACTTCTTACCTTCTTTGGCGATGGGCGTCACACCCTCTTCTCCCTCTTTCTCTTTCTAGATTTCTTGATACACAAATTTTTAATATTACATATTGACCATAAAACCTCATGCACAACTTATGTCACAAAGTCGTGGTATATATACAATAAAGATAATAATTTTTATGATCAACATATAATATTAAATATTTGGATATTAAATATATAAAATAATTAAATTTTAATGTTATTTACATTTGATATCTATTTTTTGGGAAGTTCATAAATAAAACATGATAAACGTGTGTTGGCTAAACATAGAACAGCCTAGACCAGCTAGAGTAACCAATCTGTGGCCATCTAACGTGAAATGAACTGATAATTTAGAAGTCTTCCTCAATCTATTATTATTATATATCAAAAAATCATGTTTTTCACGCTGATTGAGCCATCCAAAATCAGACCCCTCCATGATCGTGACCTCATGTATACCACATCTCCACTGTGCAAAGAAAAATTTATCGGGTTCAAGCGTCCGATATCCATCAATTGCAAACCGCCACGCACACGCAGAAGATCTAGCTAGTTGGTCTTGCTTCGCGCAGAATGCTACAAATAGCATTAGGTTGCCGAGCGGGCGAAGTTGCGAACAGACTGTCCAGTTGGCCGATCGGATAGTTTAGAATTGGTTGAACGTACTGTCTATTTGGCCAATTGGACTGTCCGTTTAGCCATTAGATAAGTAGATATATATTTATCTAAAAAAGTAAGTATCAATTGTCATTAGGTGAGGTCAGTTATATGAATACTTTATTTCTACTGCATTCTATCAATTAACAAATCCCTATATATAAGTCACGGTGAGTAAAATAAAAATATTTAAAATATAAAATATAAAAATAAAAATATTAATATTTTAAAATAATATTCTAAAAAAGGTAAAAAAAAAAAGCTAATAATTAAAAATAATTTTAAAATATAATGCTAAAATTTTAATTACTGATTTAGTTGAGATCAAATTATAGTATTGCTATAATCTTGAACACTTAAATTAAAATTTTTAAAATATTATAGTTAATTTATAATTAAAACTACTTTCTTAGAGGCAATTTATTTATTTTTAATGGTGTAAGATATTTCTATTTATATTCTTGAAAAATAAAATGATATGTTTGTCATTTATATTTTCTTTATGCTACAAACTGCATTTGGCATCATTGATTGAAAATAATAAAAATAAAAAAAATAAAAAATAAACCAAAAAAAACTTAGATGCCTATTGCCTGCCATATCCACCACATAACCCCGCCTTTAAAAGGCAACCAAAACTCCCAAAATCTGCAATTAGGGTTTCGCCGTTGGGAGCTCATCATCAATGGCGTCGTCTTCCACCGACTTCCTTCTCCCGATGCTGTACCTGAACCAGAGCCAATCTTCCTTCGACGAGCAGCGGTGGCTGTCGCTCGTCCGCCGCGCCTGCGCCGTCGAGCGGAAGGAGGCCGAGGAGGACGAAGAAGAAGCCAAGGCGGAGGTCGCCGTATTCTTCGTCCCCAGGAATCTGATCGCCCTGAAGCCGCAAGCCTACATCCCCCAGTTGTTCGCCTTCGGGCCGTACCACCATTGGCAGCCGAATCTGTACGACATGGAGCGGTACAAGCTCGCCGCCGCCCGGAAGGTTCAGGCCGAGCTCCGGGATCTGAATCTGGAGGACCTCGTCGGCAGCTTCATGAAGCACGAGCAGAGGATCCGATCCTACTACCACAAGTACGTAATATCCGCAGCAAAGATCGATGAATTAGTTAAAGTACTGTTAAATTATTAAATCACCTCTAAAAATAATTTTTTTTACTCTTTCAATTATTAAAGTTAAATATTATATAATTAAAAATTTTACTCTTTTTGTATCGATCAATGACTAAATTTTTCTCAGATTTTTCTAATTTGATAAAAATTTAGGGCCATATGTGTACGTAAGTATTTATGTTTGAGAATTAAATGAATAAAAAATATTTTTAAGGGAGACATGTAAAACATTGAAATCTATGATTTTTATATGCTGAATAAATATTAAAAATAATAATATTATTAAAATAATATGAATCACAAAAATATTAAATTTATGTGGTTAAAATAGAATAATCTTTAACACCATATTAAGAGTCATTAATTGATAGAAAACCACACTCAAGATATAAAAAAAAAATCTTATTATTTTTTCTAAATGATATTTAGTTTAATATTTTTTAATATGATATTATACTATTTAAATATTATTTTTTAATAATAATTTTAAAACTTTTTATAATATTATTTACATATTATTAAGTTAAATAATTAATTTTTTAAATAACATAACAATTGATATAACATCAAAATAACTCTCCTTAAATTAAAGGATACATAGATTTCTAAAATTGCTTTCAAATTCTTGCAAAAAAAAAATATGATCCACAAAGAAGAACCTTCACTTCTTCGAAGAGTCATTGAGGACACCGGTGGCTACCGCTTAAAGCCCAGTCGAAATCACGTGACCACCTTCAATTGCAACCTCTAATATCCTTTTCAAGCTATGGGGAATTAGCTGTTAAATTTCCTTTAATTTGGATGTGAAATAAAATTAATTATTAGCTATTAAATTTTCAACCTCTAATATCCTTTATATCATATATTTTTTATATATCTCAATATAATAATTAATTTTATTTCACATTATTCATAATTTTTAATAAAAATATTTCTATTTTATTTTGAATTTAATTTTATTAAAATTAAATTTTACAAATAAACGAATCTTAAAAAGATTTAAAATTGGTTTCATTAACATTTGGGTTTTCTTTAATTGGCCCAAGCAAATAAAGCCCATTAAGTTTTTTCTTTTTGTTTTTCAAACGGCTAAGGGCCCATTATGCAGTTTTCTGTATTGAGTATAGTTAATGTGATAATGGACATAAACCTAACTTTGTGTCTAATGTGATAATGCCCATTATTTTCGTTCATATTATAATCAAGATTTTTTTGCATAGATACCAAAAAGTAGGGGATTTTTATAAAAAGGTCACCCAAAATTTTTCTATTACTAGATGCCATATTTATAAAATTTTATATTTATGTGATAGTACTTACAAATTTTTGTTATATATTCTTGATAATTACATTATTTTCCTAATTATATGTTCAAGATCAACGCTGATTTAAAATTTTTTATGTTGACGTAAGAAAATAACAGAACTTCGATTTTTAATATATAAATAGAAAATTTAAAAAATTTGAAAACTTCGGAGAAATATATATTATTGAGGGGTTTAATAAAATAAATTAATAAATTTGAATCGTTAAAAAAATATTCCCACCTGCTGCTGTGCTGCAGGCACTTGGACTTCACCGGAGAGACGCTGGTTTGGATGATGGTGATCGACGCTTCCTTCTTGCTCGAGTTCCTCCGCAGCTTCTCCGCTGAAGCACAAAAGAGATCGCCTAAACAGAGGATGGATGCCGGCAGGCTTAAGGCGGCCATTGATTTCGTCACCAGGGATTCGATGATGCTGGAGAATCAGATCCCTCTGTTCCTCCTCAGAAAGATGCTGCGCCGGCGCCATCAGTGCTCGCCGGAGAAGTTCGCTGCCGCCGACGGCGAGCTCTCCGACATGCTGTTGACCGTCGTGAAGGAGGTCATTCCCTTCAAGCAGATGGCGTCCAGCATCTCCTTTATAGATTCGAAGAAATACGCTCACCTTCTCCAGCTCCTCTACTGCATCATCGTCTCCTCGGCGACGGAACTGGAAGAAATCAATCCCGCCGAATCCGATTGCCTCATCGACATGGTCGATCCGAAAGAGGAAACCGCTGTTGATCAGGGATGCGTGAGGAGGGTCTTCGATTCCGTGTGGAACTACGCTTCCAGCGTGAACGATGGAGCCGCGATCCAAGCGATCAAAAGATTTTTCATCGCCGGACCGATCAAATTCATAATGAAGGTTCCATGGAAGATCCTCTCCAACTTCCCCGGGATCGAGTCTCTGCTCCACCACGGAGACGCAAAAGAGGGCAAGGGCGACGGGGAAGAGGAATCCAAGAACAAGCTCCCGTTGGTCGAAGAGATCACTGTCCCCTCGGTGACGGAGCTCGCCGGAGCCGGAGTGAGCTTCGCCCCGAGCAACGGCGACCTGACAACAATAAGATTCGAAATCCAGCAGAACAAAAAGGCGACCCTCTACCTCCCGACAGTCAGCTTAGACGAGAACACGGAGGTGGTGCTCCGGAACCTGGTGGCGTACGAGACGTCGGCGGTCGCCGGCCCCACGATCTTCGCGAGGTACACCGAGCTGATGAACGGGATCATCGACTCGGAGGAGGACGTGAAGCTGCTGAGGCAGAAGGGTATCGTCGTGAACCGGATGAAGAGCGATCAGGAGGTGGCGGACCTCTGGAACGGGATGAGCAGATCGAGCAGGGTTTCGAAGGTGACGTTGATGGACAGGACGCTGGAGGAGGTGAACGGCTACTACAACCGAAGGTGGAACGTGAGGACGATGATATTCGTGAAGAAATACCTGTTCGGATCGTGGCAGCTGCTGACACTGCTGGGGGCGATGCTGCTCCTCCTCCTCACCTGCCTGCAGGCTTTCTGCAGTGTGTACAGCTGCGGCGACCGGTGGTTCGTCGCAACCACCGATGGTGGACAAAAAGGTACATAAATTCTGGCTCACTTTGAGAATTAATATTCCATTTAATTCCCAACATTAAACTCAATTAAAAGTTTTTGGATATTTACAAATCTTTATTTATTACATCACACATATTTTTTTCACACTCCATAGTGTAAATTTTGTGAAGAAAATGTATGTGGTGTGATATTAAAAGATTTGTGTGGCATACGAGTAAATGTCCCAAATTTTTTATATAGCAATTGTGTCGCATAATTAAAATTAATTTTTTTTTACTTATGTAATATTATTGCTATATAAAAATCTTAATTTTGAGCTATTTATGATAGTATAGCTTTACTCCGTCAATTATGTGCTAAGTAAATTTCATGTTGATAGATACTCGTGTGAATGGACATGTTATTTTATGTGTATGTATAAATATGTATTTAAATATATGTATAAAATTTTATAATGTTTTTTTAGTGAGGGCTTTGGGGCAAGAGGTTTTATAGGTTGGAGGGAGAAAATATATTGGTGTTTGTGCATGATGTGAAATATTTTTTTTAATATTAAAAATTTTGTGTGAAATAAAATAAATATAAATTACTTTTTAAAATTCGAAAATGAGAATGAAAATTTTGAATAAATTGGTTACAGATGAAAATTTTATTTTTTTGATTTTATTTGATGTGAACGACTGAAAGAGTGGATTCATGATCAGTCGTCAAATGGGGAATGACCCCAAAAGGCTTAAATTCTAATTCCGATGCTCAACGAATCATTGACACCCAAAATATTGAGCTCATAGATCAATGCAAGATGGCATTGACTCGAGAAAATTAGATGCACTCCACCATCAACAAATTCAAATCAGGCACATCTTGTTGGACATGTTAGATACGACATGATTATACCTGACATATCAAGCTTTGCATATTAATTTGTTACACATGCTCTGTCGAACATGACTAGTTTTGAGAGGATAGCTTCTTTAGTCGGATTTACTTTAGACTCTTCGGAACAAAAGAAATGACCAAACATAACTAATTGGATCTCTAGACTTTCCGTCTTCTCAAACACTAAACCCTTGATACTATAGGGCTTGCTTTAGTAAATTAATACAACAAAAAACACAATTGTTAGCTTCCTAAATCAATGATCTTCGTCGACAAATAACAACTTTATATCTTTGTTGTCTCGCGATCCACAAAGCAAGATCTAGAGTGTACACGTGGAAGAGGCCCAATCCTCACAAATCAGGTAAGTGGCGCAAGACGAACAGCCTCAAGCTGAAGAGTCTTCAAATCGAATAGCGGGTTCAGAGAAAGCGCGCGGAATGGCCCCTTATACCCCATTAAAGAGGTATGGTCTAGTTCAGGCGTCGTACATCCGTACCAGCATGACCACCGGTCTGCAGGACAGGAGAACAGTCCTTGAAGCACCTTAAGCCATCCCCCATGCGTCAGAATTGAAAAAAAATTTCAGACTATAAATTGTAACGCAATAAGAGAAAAGCAATCTTTTTCTGAGCCTCATTTTTCACTGTAATTAGTTCTTCGACTAGTGAATCCTTTTCAAAGCCGCCCAGAGAGAGAAGCCGTGGTTTTCCGTCTTTATCGATTTTCACATCAAAAATATCGATCTCATTTTAGTTTTTAACGATCTTTGTCAAGTCTTGGGCTAGTTGGAAATAGTGCATTATTGACAACACTGCAGCCCAAATTAGTTTTCTTACGTCATAATATGGAAGATCAAAAAATCATAGCAAAATAATAAAGCAAGTGCAAATAATAAAAGAAATAAGAAAAAGAAGACAGTTAGACTTGTGGAATACCTTAAATCCATGGAATAGCCTCTTATTTATGAGATTATCCAAAAATTTAAGATCAAGATATATAAAGACGTATTTATAGAAAATTTTTTATAACATATGAATCCACAAAAAAAACCTAGTTTAATATGCCGTATCGATGATTTGATTACAAGATTAAATAGTCCATCGATCATCAGATGGTTGGTCTAATAGATTTTGTGCATCTTACCCATTTGTTAATAGACAATTTGTTACACCTAGAAGTAGATGGATGATTTTGTTATCATAAATAGACAATTTGTTCCTCTGCTGAGTCTAATCTTGTAACTACTGATTTATTTTACTCGTCCAATTGTCCATTTGATGATACATCATTTGTCCAACTGATATTGTATAAAGAATTGAGCTTTTGATACACCTCATTAGCTTTGACAACGTATGATGAGAGTGAATGGAAGCAAGTGTGCAAAAGGACGACGTTAGAGGATCTTTTACTTCATCCTCTTACTCGCTTCCAACAATCAGCTTTAGACTCGAGCTCCATGATTCTTTGAAATTCACCAACTTAGAACTTTAGAGAATGCACGAATCTCTTTATGATTTCTTAGACATTTATATATCCACAACTATTGAAGCTCTAAGAATTAAAAAAAGTATATGTGATAACTCATGATCGAAAAGCGCAAGAAAATAATTGTTAGATGATGTTCCAAATAAAGAGAATATTAATGCACATAACGATTCCTAATAAGTTTCTAAATTTAATGAATAATAACAAATAATTGAATTGTCCAACATAGAAATAAAAAATTCTTGAATTATATAAATAATAATATAATTTTAAGTTGTAGAGAACATATTTATGATGTAGAAAAAACATTTCAAAATAATTTAAAATATCCTTAATTATATATTTCATTTCAATTGAGAATTGAAATTTTTTAATATATAAATTAAGGCTTATTTAAAGCTCCAAAAAAAGATTAAAGATTACTTAGTTTTAGTTATTTCATTTTTTTTTTCAAAAACTTTTATATTATATTATTTAGAAAAATAAATTATTTAGTTTGATGACATAATAACATTATAAGAAAATATAAAATTACTACTCTAAAGCTTCTAAATATCAACTAAAATAAAGTGACATCTACACAACTACACAAGCAATGAAAAGTGATGGGATGTAAATATTAAACTTTGAGAGAATAAAAATAAATTAATAACATAATATTTTCAATATGATGATATTCAACCAAATAAATTATATATAACATAAATTGTATTGAATCAAACAGAGTAAAACATTATGATAATATACAGCTCACAATATGCATAAATGAAAAGAGAACTTCATACACAGACAAACCCACATCAGTGCATGCCATCCCAAGCAAAATCAAAACTATCAAATATAAAATCAAAACTATCAAAAGGTGATCAACATAGCATTTTAATCACCATTTCACAGCTCTGCTGAAATCCAGGAGATGTGTAGAACTTGTTCCTCTAGCAAAATCATCAACCTCAGGCTTTGCGAACAATCACATGCCTTTCTCGCTTATATTCCACCTCATCCCTCTGGTGCATAATAAGCAGAGCTCTCCTTATCTGTGAAACATGCAAGCATCACTTCGACCTCATAGCTTCACATTAAGATAAATAAATGTTCTATATATTTAGTTATGTACATTTGTCGAAAATAAATCATGCATCACTCAGCTTGAAAAAGATATCAATAATTATATAAATGAAAATGTAGATTTACATAAAATTGAATCTACAAATATAGGCTGTCAATTATGTTTGAAATTGAGTTTAGTTCTTCACAACCTGAATTTATTTGCTTGGCTATTGATTAAGATACAAATTCGGTCTGAATGAGAATAATAAAAATACTTGCATGTGTATATAGATAACATTAATACGTAAAAACACAGTAGCACGTTGAATTATAACAATTTATATACATGGATAAGAAAGAAGTAGAATGATTCAGCACAAATCAATGAGTTTAACGTAAATTCGAATTTGATTCGAATGCTAGATGCAAAAAATTGATGCAAGCGAATTGTTACTTACAATGGATTCATTCATCCCCATCCTTGTAAGGTCATCAATGAGGCGTCTCTCGGACATGTGGCTTCCGATGCCCATTCTTCTCTTTATTTGGGTCTCAGCTTGCTGTCAACAAAGTCAACAAAGAAATGAGAAAGAGCCTACTGAAAATCTAGAGAACATAATAAAGTTCAAGTCCAAACAGGTCGTGTTCATCCTTCACCTTGATCTCATTTGCTATCTCAGGAGTCAAATTCAAATGCTCGTTTATGCCGGACCGAGCAGCATCCAATGTTGAAACATTGAACAACCTAAATGCCTCTTCAACATGCTCTTGTGTAGCAACTGAAGTCCTGAATGTGCGTGCATCAACAATTTAAGTTTAACCAAGTAAACAAAGAAAAGGTTTATTTTTATATACTCCCTCCTGAACTATTAACCTGACCAAATTCATCAACCCAATTATTATTTAAGTCAGAAATTTTGACAGCAATTGAGAATTATAGATTTTCAGGTCATATCAGATTTGGGTTAATCTAAATTGCCAACTTTTTATCATTTCAGAAGATTTTATGTTATAAATGAGTACGGTTAACAGGTTAACCCAAACCTGATCAAGTTAAATTTGGGTTTAGCTAGTCAGATAGGTTCTGGGTTCACATCAAACAGGACCCATTGGGCAATTCTGCTACTCCTACAATGAGCTTATATCCACAAACCATGGATAAAGCCAATTACACAGCCCAAAGCTAGGAAAAGAATAGTAGATTCTTACAATCTCATCTTTGCCAGAGCCTCACTCAACCTTATTATTGCTTCGAGTTGCCTCACTGTTATCGGAACTGCAGCAGATCTCCCTGTTTCGTGAACCTGCTGCCTCATTCTCTACAAGATACATGAAACTAGAATATAAGCTACCTCATAAAGAGAGGAAAATAACTAGTGGGCTTACCTTTTTTTTTTTTTATAATAGTACTTGCAGTAAACACACCTGTCTGATCTCAACGTACTTGTTTTGCAACATTTCAGCAGCCTTCTCTGATAGCCTTGGCTGACAGTTAACCCGGCAGTACTCTATATATCTGTTGATGCAAAATATTTGAAAAATGAAATAGCAGTATTAATTATATGTCTCATGAGTAGGGCTGCCAATATTATTACAAACTCGAAATTCAATAGGTAATGGCTTTTAGTCGATTCAAAATTGCTCGAGTTCCTAGTCGTTGAACTCAACTAAATGGTTTACAAATCTATATTTATATGGATTTACCAATTTCATATGGTGGGAGTGTAGAAGAAACTAAAGGTAAATGCACGGTATAGCACATGCATGCATCTACATTAAGGCAATATCATAGTATACATAGGGCTTGTTTGATTGGAGGATGAATTTGGGAAAGGAAAGAAAAAATAATTTATTTTATAGAGTTGATGGGAAAGAAATTTATTTTAATATTGGGAGGTGTGTAGGATGTGAAATAAAGTTGATTTTAAGGTTGGAATTTGTGTTGGATGTGAAATAAAGTTGATTTTTAAGGTTGGAATTTGTGTTGGATGTGAAATAAAGTTATTAAAATTTATAATAAATTTAAAATATTATTAAGATATTTTTTTGCTCATTTTTGGGCTCATGCCAAACAAGGCCATAAAATACATATTAAGGATACATAAAATACATATTAAGCTCAATATTTAACCTGAAAGCTCAACATCTATATAAGAGAAAATGGCAAGAAATTAGAAGATCGCCATGAGAAACCGAAGCAGAAAGCCAGCCAACCGAGTTTTTGAGAAACTTGCATAGTCGCTTCAATCTTTGGAATTTCCAATCAACTCAAAACTCAAATTAGTTTTCGATTGACTTGAATCAACATCTCAAAGATAGAACTTTGATTTGAGTTTAGATTCAACTTGCCCAAAGTTGATTTGGTGCCAGCTCCACTTGTGAGTTTCCCACTGACAAGTACGTGGAGATGTCTAAAAACAACATACTATAGCTTTGAGAGCAAAGAGCCAAGAACCACATTTAGTACCTCTTCAACCAATTCTCCCCTTCCATGGAATCATTGATATTAGTTTTGGCGGCACCACTGGCATGAACTTTTATGATATGACTAGCAATTTGCTGGAAATGCACAGTTTCAGGCATTAGCATTTTATTTCTAGTACATAAAAGCTGGAAAGAAAATTTTTTATCTATACCTTATCTTGCTCATACAATCTAACATCTTTGACAATGAAGATAAGGTCAAATCTCGAAAGGATAGTAGTTTGCAAATCAATGTTATCCTGCGCAGTCTGTAGGAGATGAACTTATTAGCAATTTTTATGTTGTGGAGGCAGAAGTCGCACAAATTTTTCAAAGTGAACTTTTTTTTTCTTTGTAATTCTAAGTATCCAACATACATATTTGTTACCTAAGGTGTCCTATTCATGAAAAATAAAATCATACCTCTGAAATACAATTTATACTAAACATCATTTTGGAAAGCACGTTTAACATAGCAGCTATTTTATGAAACAATAATCAAATTGAACAAACCTTGAGATCATCGTAACGACCTGATGGAGGGTTAGCTGCAGCAAGAACAGAAGTTCTGGAGTTTAGAACAGTAGTGATTCCTGCCTTGGCAATTGATATGGTTTGTTGCTCCATGGCTTCATGTATAGCAACCCTACGTCAGAAAACTTCATGAATTGACGTCACACTGAAGAAAACAAACAATAGTTCAATGCTATACCAATAAGCCGTACCTGTCTTCAGGCCTCATTTTGTCAAATTCATCAATGCAGACAACTCCACCATCCGCCAGAACCATAGCCCCTCCTTCTAGATAAAATTCACGCTGAAATAATTAAGAGTTGATGGTTACGATTTTAGGACCCCACATCTCAATTTCTGAAACATGATCGAAGTTGAACATTAATGAAACTAGAAAAACTTACTGAACTGCTGTCCCGAATAACAGAAGCTGTCAGACCAGCAGCAGATGAACCTTTTCCAGAAGTATAGACCGCAATCGGAGCAGTCTTCTCCACAAATTTGAGGAACTTCAGAATGAAAAGAAGTTTCCCATAAAACAGGAAAAAAGAGACAACCATAGAAAAAAGAACTTGTCGTAGATTATAGGTTTTGAAGAATAAAAGGCAAACTACTACATTAGAGCAAGCTGTAAGTCTAAAGTAGAGTTGATAATAACATTAGAAACTCAAAACTCACTCTAAAATCCTTTGCATTTCACCAACACAATCTGGTTCTACTTCAACTTACTTAAAATAAGATTGATTCAACTTGGAATAAACTCAATATAATTGTTTACACACATTTATATTCTTACATGATTTATGCTGCACAGTCCAAAAAAAGACAGGCATAGCTCAAAAGTGGGTGTGCTCTTTTATCCACTGGATTATCCAGTGATATCCAGTAGACTAAAGGTTTAAACCACTGGATAGTCCAATGGACTAAGCCCAAACCGACTTTTGGGATATGTATTTTTCATTTTTTGGGGCTGGGCTTTTTTCTTCCTACATACATAATATATATCTCTATCATAAAAGAAACAAGCAAAATAAACAATGATATACCTTCATAGGTACACACAAAGCATTAGATATTTACTATATAAATAGAAACTTAATTCAAAGATCATAAGCTTGTAAATTTACTCGAATAAACTCTAAAGTCAACCTGAAAATGATTACATTAATCAACCTTGATACTAAGCTCTCCAACACACAAATACAAACACGAGTTGGCCTCATTTAACTTGACTAGATATCTGAAAGTATTTCTTCAATAAGAACTACCAGAGAACGTATAATTAAATTCCGAGACCTGGTTTCAAAAATCACTAAACCAACCTGTGATTTTGCAGTCGATGGGTCTCCCAGTAATAGAACATGAGTATCTCCTCTTAGACACACACCATCTGGCAACCTCTGTATCACAAATAATAAAAGGGAATGCATGATTAAGAGAAATCCATCATTAACAGAATCCATCAGATGGCGTTCTTTTGCTCCCATGGGTTACAGCTTCAGGAAATTGAAAGAAGCACCTTCTTTGAACCCCCGAATAATAAACAGGCCAGGGCTTTCTTCACATCAGCATGCCCATAAATTGAAGGAGCAATCATGGAGCATAACTTCGCATAAGCATCAGGCCTTTGAGCAAATTCTTTGAGCTCCAACTCCTACAAGGCATGAATATTAAATTCCAGTTCATCAGGATGAATCTCACACTAAAGAGTGAAGAGAAACTGACCTCATCCAGGGTGAAAGTTGATGGGCCATTGGAGTTCATCTCACGCATTTGTTCCATGCCAACAACCCTAATATAGGGCTGCTTAACTCCAACTGCTCCTTTCTGACTGGAGACAAACTAGTATAGTAAGCCAAACATTCAATAAATTCAAATTTGAAGGAATTGATGCCTCAAAAATCTTGTTATATTATATAGTTAACTCCAAAATCAACCTACAACATATTTGTTAACACAACGTAAAATCTATCCTCAAGTTCACTCAATCAAGTAAATATCTTGGTAAAATATTCTGGTGAAACAGACATTTTATGGGGGAATAAAGCCGCTGCCTTTTGCAGTGTAGTCACAAAATTTTTATTTACATATGTAATTTGATCAAATAAACCATGATTATGCGCTGGGCTACTAGCCGCTCACCAGCCACGATAGGGGGTCAAGAGAGATGGAAAGAAATCAGGCCAATTGTAACCACGTAAGCATGGCTTGGTCAAAAATAGATGGATGAAAAACAGTGGAAGGACAGACTAGACCATAACTTTCAGTGCCAAATATGCAATATAGGACGACAAGGATTTAGCTTTCAGAGTTAAATAAATAACATAGCAAGATTCAGATGACTTCTTGTACTTTCCTCGCCAAACCAAGATATAGCAAGATTCAGATGAGTTGAAATAATGTCCCCATCAAACTTTGACTAAAAATCTTACGCTGCTGATGCTTGATATACACTGTATATTCCAATAACTATCAACCTCGTGCCAGGAACAACAGATTGGACTAGGTGACGATCCACTGATAAGAGCATGTTTCTTGGAAGCTCTCCAGTAGGAACATCCTTAAAATACAAGGTAATATTTTAGCTTTATTTTCCAGAAGAGCAGAAGTTGAAGTGCAACACTCAGATTAAGCTTGCTTTATCCCTAACCTCTGGGTTTTCCTGCAGCTTAAGTGTCTGTAGATCTACATATTTGCTCTTATCTGGCGAAACTATCCAAGGATCCAATGGGCAAGGTTCTTCACCAGGCTGAAGAGTGGAAAATACAATCCAACAGATCAGAAATTGCATGGTAATCAAAGGACTTAAATCATCAAATTCCTTTAGTGCTCACCTGCGGAACATGATCACAGGATCTTGGGACAATGGCACCGCCAAGCCCAGGCCTGCAAGCAATAATCTTGACATTCTTGCAGTTCTTACACAAGAGAGTAACATAAGTTGCCTTGGCCTTTACTCTAGAAGCTGCAATTGTGATTCCAGCAACCTTGACAAGCTTTGACATGTGTTCAGCCTAATCCACATCAAATTAGTAATTAAATCAATTTTGAGTGAATGAGATGAAATTAGTTTGATTGGAGAATGAAATCACTAGCCTAAATTAAATCAACATTTAATATCATTAGCAAAAAGGCTGAATTGGAATAACATTCTAATTCAAAAGCTTCTTAATATGAAACACACTGACACTGTGACACACACACACACGGATAACAGATTGTTTCTCTGAGTTTAATATTCAGGTCAATTGCTATGATCAGAAAGGAGGTCCTGTAGTAAATGGGGCAATGGGTCTGCAATGCGGTTGAAATACACAAATGGAGTTCTGCTTTGAGATTTTTGCATTTGCATTTGAGTAAAGCTGTTGATTGCAAGCTTCAGCGAAACTGTCAATTGCACGTAACATCACTTGTTGTAAAATTTTTTCAGATGAATAATTTCGTTCCTCCAATTATATTCTAAGTAAATGGTAATAGAAGAAGTATAATGATCTCAATTTCCATAAACAAGATACTATCCCAGTAAAGTAAAATAAAAAATGTCAAATTGCTGACAGGAAGGCAGTGGAACCAACCCCAACAGATCGCATCGACACTGAATTCTCCTTAGAAGAGAGGAATATTTGGACATCTCCGGTGACAGGCTCCTCCATCTCCCCTGTCTCGCTAGCAACTTTTGACCGAAGGCTAGCAAGTACCTCAGCAGCCGCGTTCTCGAACTGCATGACATAAAAAAACTAGCCCCTTGAGCATCACAACCTAACAAAATCCAGAAACCATAGCCACCAAACTCTAAAAGGAAGGTTAGCATACCAGTGGCAAATAATCAGCAGGGAACTTTCGGATCTTGTCCGCAAGCTCGGCGTCGAAGGCGTCCAGGTCCTCCAAGGCAACAGTGAGGTTCTCGGGGTTCTGGACGAGGCTTTCACTGCGATCAAATAGAAAGAAGACGAGTAAAAACGGAGCGAAGAGGGTGAGATTAATGGTGGGAAATTAGGAAAAAGAAAGAACCGGTAAGCGTAATCGCCCTTCTCGGCTGAGAATCCGCGGATAAACTCCTTGAACTTGCGAAGGGCTGCGTGGCGGGTGAGGGAACCATGATCGGGATCGCCGCCGCCGTGCGGAAACTGCGCCTGGTCGCTGTAGAACACCGCGCCCTCGTCCCAACCCGACATCTCTCCACCTCTCTCTGTCGACTCGCCTCCGTAGGGGAAGAGGAAGGAGGAATGACAGGATTCAGCTATACGCGAATCCCCTTGAAGTGCATTTTGGCGGGAAATCAAAACCTTCGTTGTCTTCAGTTCGGCTGGAATTAGGGTTTGCACGAAATATCTTTAAATGTTTTTTTTCTTCTAATTTTTTACCCCAAAAATCAGAGTTTCTCAAATTATATAAACTCCCACTCTACTGATCTAAAAATGCTCTACAAATATAGTTCGAGTTAATTAACAAATTTATATTTTAAAAAATAATTTTTTTATCATAAAAAATTAAAATATTTAATTTTTAGTTGAGTTTTAGAATTGGTTTAATTATTATAAAAATCATAATTAAATTGATCAAAGTGTAAATCAGCATGTAATATAGTCCAATTTAATATCAAAATCAATTTACTTAACAAACTATGCCAATTATTTTTCTTTCAAAAAAAACTTATGATTTATTAATGATAATGAATTAATAATAAAAAAACATTTTATTTTGATTTTTTTTATTTTTTATTAATACTATTTTTTAATTTAAAAAAATGATTTATTAATTTATAAACTTGTCTAACCAGTCTTATTATGATGTAGGGAGTAGGCCAATTTTTAATTCAGCAATTTTTTATAACATTCTTTATGTTTTGAGCCAAGATAAATCAAATTTAATTATAATGAATATTATTATAACCTAAATGTGTAAATAAATATATAATCTTAATAAATGTTCTAGTTATTACAATGTAAATAATAAATCTAATTTTAAAGATATTAAGATACTTTTAATAGTATTGATGATGATGATAAATATTATAATTAAATTTAATTTAACTTGATATTTTTCCCTTGACATCAAAAGAATGTTATAAAAAATAGACTTACTTAAAAGTTGGCATATAACCCAGATTATGAAATGACCGATTAGACAAATTAATAAAGCAATCAATTTAGTAAATTATTATCATTTTTTTAAAGTTTAAAAATATTAATATTTACCAAAAATAACAAAAAAAATAAATAAAATAGTTATTATTTCTATTAATTCATTCTCTTCATTAAATCATAACTATTGTAAATTAATTTATTATAATTTCATAGAATTTGATAAGAAATTCGATTTTAGTATCCAACTAGACTAAATTATATAATAGATCTGTTTGATTTAATTTTTATAATAATTTAACCAACTCTAATATTTAACTCAAAATAAAAAAAATATTTTTAATTGAGGCCTTAATTAGTTAACACTAAGTCCTTGTTTGTTTAATTCCAAGGTAAATATTAAACTTACATAACGGCATTTTCTAACACCGTAACTGTTATTAATTGCTTGTTATGTTAAATTTAAGCAGTGGGGATAGACGCGGAGCGCTGCAGAGGATTTATTAGGATTGCATTTACTTTCTGTCCTCGCAATCGTCCGACGCGATATTAGTATCCAACTAGACTAAATTATATTATCGATCTGTTTGATTTAATTTTTATGTATTATTAGTATCCAACTAGACTAAATTATATTATCGATCTGTTTGATTTAATTTTTATGATAATTTAACCAACTCTAATATTTAACTCAAAATAAAAAAAAAATTTAATTGAGGCCTTAATTAGTTAACACTAAGTCCTTGTTTGTTTAATTCCAAGGTAAATATTAAACTTACATAACGGCATTTTCTAATACCGTAACTGTTATTAATTGCTTGTTATGTTAAATTTAAGCAGTGAGGATAGACGCGGAGCGCTGCGGAGGATTTATTAGGGTTGCATTTACTTTCTGTCCTCGCAATCGTTCGAAGCGATATTTCATTAGGGTTGCAGCAATCCTTCCTTGCCGCTGAAGTTGAGTTCGGCACATCGACGGCTTGGGTATTTACTCGTGGTCGATAAGCATCATTCACTTACACAATGCGTCCCCTGCTTTGTCTTTAAAATATTTTTATCTCCATAACGGATAGAGGTTTGTTGATCTCCACTCTACGCTTCTCTTTGCAAACCTACATCTTCCCTCTACAGCTTCAGTGGCAAGTTAATCGCAACTTTGTGTATTCCTACCTTGACATTCGCTCTGTTGGAATCGATTTTGTCAAAATCTGCTTTATTGAATCTGCATGATTGTTCAGACATCTTATACAATTGAAAGGAGCAGGTATATTTGGGTGATTTTTTGGCTTTTTTTATTTGGAAATTTTTCTACTTAGATGATCATTAAACATATGATGCAATGCGACATGATATATGACTACCTCTATGATTTATGTCGTAGCTGATGATTAGGAAATTATCAACTTCATCAATATGATTAGGGCATAAAGCATTATTCAGCCTTCTTGTCATTCCAACAAGTGTGCAACAGATCACTTTTGCTTTTTATATTCACATAGTCTTCTTACTTCTGCATGTTTTTCCATTAGAAAAAAGGGCCAACAGATCACTTTTGCTTCTTATTACTTGCTCTGTGTCATTTCTATTCTTTCGATTTTAGGGATATATTCAGTGGAGTAACAATTTTTCTTTGTCTGAGAGGATAAAAATCTGCACTTCAAATGTCTCTGTAGTGGTACTTCAGTTACCTTTAGCTGAAGTCACATTATTGGTGAATAAATTAAGCCAAAATAATTTCAATAGTACAGACTTTAACAGATTGCGAATCATTTACTGATATAGTGGAAAATAAACTGCTGTTATGTAAAGAGTGTAATAATAAACTCAAAAAAGACTCATTACCTATTATTACAAAGGTTAGTTTGTTAGGTTAATTTGTTACTTCAACTTGCCTTTATTGCACTTTCTCAAGATAATTGCTTAAATTATTTTTCTAGTTAAGAAAAGAACTATGAGTAGACGAGAGAAAGGAGCGGAACTAGCTGGACAAGGCTCAAGGGAAAAAAAGGAGGAAGTTCTTAGAACACAATGGAGTGATTAAGAGAAGGATTACCTTATTGACCTAATGTTGGAGGCAGAAAAACATAATGAGCTCGAGGGTTTACAGCCAAACTCTCCTACAGTTTGGAATCAAATTGTACAAAAATTAAATGAGAAGTTCAATTCTAACTTCTCCAAGTAGAAGGTTATGGATGTGTGACACAACTTGAAGTCCAAATGGAAACGTTATCATGAACTGAAAGGAAAAAAGTGGATGGAAATGGAATAAAATCTTGTGTATGCCTGATGTAGAGCCAGAATTGTGGGACGAGGTACTAAAGGTAAGCAATTCTAATGAGATTTAATTTACTTATAAATGTGAGAAACTACCATTATAGCTAATTGATTGTTTGTAATTGACTGTAGGAAGATCCCGATTATAAGCAATGCAGGCTTAGTGGCTTTATCCATTTTAACAAAATGGAATTAATTTGTGCCAAAGATGCTAAGGGAAGTATGGCAATTGGAACGGTACGCAGAAACCATTCAGTTAGTTTGGAAGTTGAAGAAGATACAAAAAACATAGAAGTAATTAACATCAAATACCAAACAATCAACCAAGCCGATGAAGATGTGTCCTTCCGAGGCAGTGGCAGTAAGACGAGTGTGCGAGGTTCTAGTTCTGAGAAAAGGTTGGCTACATCGAGGACTACGGATTTCAAAAAAGATAAGAAGATGCGAGGACTTAAGACAAAGGAAGATGAGAGACGTAAATTCATTTATATTGAAAGAACGGAAGCGGTGAACAAATGGGTTGAGAATTACACTTCCAAAGGAGGGATCGTAGCTGCAACCGAGAAGTTGCGTTCAAATCCGAAGCTCTCCTGCAAGGCGTTCATTAAAATGCTGGAAAGCAATAAAAATATGAAGAATAGAGCACCTTTATGTCTCTTACAGATGAAGAGCTCCCCGCTTGGGTTGAACATATATGTAACTCCAACCCAACCTTCGCTATGACACCAATTTGGATTTAGCTTTGTTGTTTTATGTATTTTTTTGTGTTTTGGGTAGTTCTTGGAGACTGAGATTGCTGAAATAGAATTTAAAAAGTGCTAATAATGTGACTTATTTTTTGGTTAATTTCTGAGATGCACTTTTGACAATATATGCGTTTACAAGTAATATGAATGAAATGTTTTAATTTTCCTGAGCATATTTATACATGTGATTCATTTGGGTTTATGGTTTGATTGACCTCTTAAATAAATTGGAATGCTTCTGATTACAAATTGAGAATGAGTTCTATATAACTTTGGTGAATTTTTAAAAACTCTGAAACTTTTTGACGATTTGAAAGTGAGTGGAGAACATGACAATTATACATTTGTGAAGCTCATTTTTGTACATGTCAGTTTTAAGTTTTGAGCAACATTGAAGCAGACCTTCCCTTTGGCCTTCTTCTTGGGTTGCTTCACCTGTTTCATAGTTTCTGCTTTGTGATAAAAAATTAGTAATTCATGTACTCTTTTTTGAAAGCAGATTTCTAAATAACAAATTGCTTTAAGGGTGTAATAACATTGGTGATGTTTTCAATGAATCTGAAATATTTTGACGGTTTAAAAGTAATTGGAAAGCATGTCAATCATACATTTGTGAAGCTCACTTTTTGAACTTATCGATTTTAAGTGTTGAGCTACATTGAAGCAGAGAAGCAGACATTCTCTTTGGTCTTCATCCTGCGTTGCTTTATCTGTTTCACGGTTTCTGCATTGTGATTAAAAATTAGTAATTCATGTACTCTTTTTTGAAAGCAGATTTCTAAATAGCAAATTGCTTTGAGGGTGTAATAACATTGGTGATATTTTCAAAGAATTTGAAACATTTTGATGGTTTGAAAAGTGACTAGAAAGCATGTCAATCATACATTTGTGAAGCTCACTTTTTGTACTTGTCGGTTTTACATGTCTACATTGAAGCAGACCTTCTCTTTGGTCTTCTTCCTGGGTTGCTTTACCTGTTTCATGATTTTTGCTTTGTGATTAAAAATTGATAATTCATGTACTATTTTTTGAAAGTAGATTTCTAAATAACAAATTGCTTTGAGGGTGTAATAACGTTACATCCATTAAATAACAAATTGCTTTGAGGGTGTAATAACGTTGGTGATGTTTTCAAAGAATCTGAAATATTTTGATGGTTTGAAAGTGACTGAAAAACATGTCAATTATACGTTTGTGAAGCCCACCTTTTTGTACTTGTCAGTTTTAGGTGTTGAGCTATATTGAAGCAGGCCTTCCCTTTGGTCTTCTTCTTGAGTTGCTTTACCTGTTTCATGATTTTTTACTTTATAATGAATAATTGGTAATTCGTGTACTCTTTTTTGAAAATAGATTTTTAATTAACAAATTACTTTGAGAGTTTAATAACGTTGGTGTTTTCAAAGAATCTGAAATATTTTGACAATTTGAAAGTGATGAGAAGCATGTCAATCATACATTTCTTAAGCTCAATTTCATGTTGTTTTACTGTATTGTAACTTGATTATATTTCTATTAGTGGTCTTTCTCGTTTATTTCAGCATGTTTTTTTGGCGAAAATTCTTCACAACTACATTGGTAACATTAATGATATTCTTAATGAATCTTTGGTTGGTTATTCCTCCTACAAGCATGGTAACCTAGCTAAATTGTATTTTTTTTTGTGAAGCCACTATATTCATGTTTATGTACTTGGGAATATAGAAGTGTTTTCAGTCTCCAAAGCATGTTTATGTACTGAGTAATGTTGATGATGACCTAAAGATTCTGAAATATTTTATTAATTTTTTAACGAACAAAATAATTATTTGTCATAAGAATAAAAGTAATATTTACAAAGACTATAATTATTTTGTTTTTGGATATTTATTTATTTGTCAGACTTGTACAAACTGATCTATTTAGGCTACTAGAAATATTGTTTGAAATGAATACAAGTATTCCTTTTATTGGTGGACATGTCGAGTTCTTTGAGTTCCTGGCATTAGATGAAAATGAGAAGTGACTTGAAGACTACATACTATCATAATGCATTCCTCAGCAACTACGTAAAATGTATAATCGTTCATTCAATGGTTTGCAAAATTTAGAGCACCTACTATACAATGAGCATCCTAAAGTTCTGTTCAACATAATGCGCATGGATTCTGACGCTTTTATAGCCCTACGTGATATTCTCGTTTCAAAAAGATTATTGACTGATTCACGCCATGTACCCGCAATCGAGTAAATTGGTATATTTATGTGTATTATTGCATTTGCAGCAGGAGATCATGAATGCGCTGAGATGTTTCAATACTCTTAAAACAATTAGCAAATACTTTAATGCAACTCTACAAGCCATAGTTGCAATAATGCTAGAGCTAATTAAGTTACCTGATGTTAATGCCCCATGTAGCAATAAAGTACGTTGGGATTCACGCTTTTGGCCACAGTTCAAAGTAAATGAGACTACTCTTAGTATGATTAATTTATATGTAAGCTATTCAATCAAATTTTCTCTAATTGTAATTTAGTTTGACTTACAGAACTGCTTAGGGGCTATTGATGGAACATACATCTCAGCAATCATTTCAAATAGTCAAAAACCTGCATATCGTACCAGGAAGAGTACAATTGCCCAGAACATAATGGCCCTTGTTCGATTTGATGAGATGTTTCATTACGTAGCAGTTGGATGGGAAGGTAGTGCTTCAGACATGCGTGTTTTGTGATGGGCACTTGATTTTGGGGATTTTATTATACCACGTGGTGAGTACACATTTTTTGAATTATTCTGATCATTAATAAATTGATGACAAGTTAATTTGAGATTGCATCTATTAATGTAGGAGAGTATTATCTCGTCGATTTAGGCTATACAAACACGTCAAAGTTTTTAGCACCATATCAAAAAATTCTCTATCATATTGGAGAGTTTCGGGGACAAAATGCTAGACGTTACAGAAATAAAGAAGAAAAATTTAACCACAGACATGCCTGCCTTCGCATTGTGATGGAGAGGTCTTTTGGCATTTTGAAGCGGCTTTTTGTAATTTTAAATACAATGAAGTCATTCCCACTTCAGACTTAAAGGGATGTTGTCATTGCTTGTTTCACACTGCATAACTTCATTGCATGTTATCCACTTCGCGATACCCTATTTCATCAATGAGACACATATGAAGTTGAGCCCAAGTTAGATGATGTTGAATTAATTGAGCAACAAGAAGAAGCACACGACCATTCTCGTGTTGGTGATTGTCGTGTAGGTAATGCTTTATGCAGGGCAATTACTGATGACATTTAGGGACGTCAACGTTATTAGATTTGTGGTGCTTATTTTTTGATAGTCTAGCTATCGCCTTTCAAGCTTAAAGAGGAAAACAATCTTCTTTAGGAAGACAGCAAGGCATATTCATCTGCAGCAACTTGAGAGAGCAACTAAATCTAAGTTATATAGCATGACTTCTGTAATGTTTTGCCTAAAACTTTGAGGAAAAGATACTGGTTCCATATATAGAAGAAAAAAAATTACTGCTTAATCTGGCATTGAGATACTTTGCAAAATAAAGCAAACTGCCAAAAAAAAAATCCAAAGACATCAATAAGCTAAAGACATTAAGCATAGAAACATTCCCACACAAAATTTGAACTAAGTTGCTATAATCACAAACAAACATGGCATTATCCAAAAGGCTGGAACTCTTCACCAAACAGAAGTCAAAAAGATGATTACCAAACACACCAACCAAAAGGAGCAAAAGCATCAGGATTCCCAACCAGGTTCCAGGAAGATGTGAACGTCAGTCAAAGTAAATTTGAATTAAATTCATTTCAAAATTTAAGTTCATATGAAGTATCTTTAAAGCAGGCTCAGAATTATCTATCAATTATGATACCTTGAATCGGCAAAAAGCATAACATTTTTATGTTTACCTCTTCACCATGATACTAAAGATAGCTGACATCATAACCTCAAATCAGATTAAAGATTTATCAAAGTTAGATTTTTATTTTTGAAATAGTGAAGAATCCATCATTGTCCACATTTCAGAAAAACCACAATTACAAGCATAATATCTGAGCATATAAGTATAGTATCTATTCGTATAAGTAATCTGACTTAAGTGTAGTATTTGAAGACAGCAGAACATAATAATTAGACATAATGATGCGGGACAGATGAATGAAGATGCAATTTAGAGATCAGCAATGTTACAAAGCAGATTATTCATAAAATAATGCTAAATATCAGAGAATAATTTTGTGATGACTGAGAAATTAATTAAGCCCGCAAAAATCAAGTACTTTTAAAATCTTAAATAAACTAGATCGAAGGTAATTGAGAAATTACCAATTCAGATTAGGGCGTAATCCGGTTTTCAATAAATCAGAATCAGGGAACAGGATTGAGGGTCTCACAATATTTTACCAACAGTAATTTAAATTCGCTCAGTAATGAAAGGTCGCACAGGTGGAACAATTTCGAGCAAGTCACAACGAGCAGAAAAATCTAGCTTAATCGACTTTACCAAGTTAAAGGCCTGATTGGAATTCGTACCTGAGTCAAAGATTCCAAGGATCAAAATGCAATTTTCACAATCAGGGCTGGCAGCTTCGGCGCGGGCGCGCGTGACTGGTCAGGCGCACGGGCGCGCAGGGATGATGGCGCGAGCGGGCGCGTTGGTGCCGGCGGTCGCGCTGGCTCGGGCGAGGCGCGGGCGCTCGTGCAGGTGGGCACAGGCGGGACGCGGGTTCGGGTGCGGTTGAGCGCGCGCCTCGGGCGCGGGTGTGGGCGCGTCTCGGGTGCTGGTGTGCGCGCGTCGCAGGCGCGGGCTTGGGTCAGCGTGCACCGGGCGGCGGGTCCGATCTCGCTGAGCGGCGCGAGGGGCAGCTGACTGGATGCAATCGGCAGCGTCGAACAGAGTCGTGTGCTCGCGTCGTCGTCATCGGCGTAGGTGCGTCGTCGGTGATGTAGAAACCTGATGACGTGACCACGCCGAATCGGAGTCGGCGAGCTAGATCTGAGTACGCAAAAGAGCAGGCAGGGTGAACGAGGAGGAGGTAAGCTGATGTAAGAGGAATGGAATCAAACCCGGAGGGGAGGAGCTAGAGTGGGTGGAGTTTAGGGATTCTCACCCAAGGCCCAAGCCCGTATTACTGTTGGCTCCTTGTATGCCACCAAGTCTGAGATGTTGAAGGTTGAACTGATACCATACTCTGGCGGTAAATCAACAACATACGCGTTCGAACCAATTTTCTTTAAGATTCTAAAAGGATCAGCTCCGCGAGCTTGTAATTTCTTAACAGTTCCAGATGGGAACCGCTCGGGTCGAACCCGAATCATCACATAATCTCCTTCTGAAAATTCCTGCATTCTTTTGTGACAATCTGCTAATTTCTTATAAGTGTCATTACTGGCACTTATTTTCTTGCTGATCTCTTTATGCAATTCCCTAACATGCTGTGCAAATGACTCAGCAGACTCAGACATCCTAGCATGCATAGGTAATGAAATGAGATCTATAGGAACTCTAGGCTTTTAACCATGCACAATTTCAAATGGACTCATGCCTACAGACCTATTGATAGAATTATTGTATGCAAATTCAGCACGAGGTAAGATGAGATCCCAATTTCTTTCATTTTCTCCCACTAAACAATGAAGTAGATTCCCTAAACTTCTATTAACTACTTCTGTTTGTCCATCTGTTTGAGGATGAAAGGCTGTGGAGAATTTAAGTTTCGTACCGAGTAGATGCCACAGAGTCTTCCAAAAATAACTGGTAAATTTAGTGTCTCGATCAGACACCATTGACTTTGGCAACCCATGCAGTCTAACTACCTCATCTAGAAATAAGCGAGCGATCCTAGAGGCGTATGACGTTTTTGAACAAGGGAGAAAATGTGCCATCTTAGAAAATCGATCAACCACGACACATATGGAATCGTGCTTATCAGCAGTCTTAGGTAACCCTAAAACAAAATCTATGCTAAGAACTTGCCAAGGACGATCAGGTACGGGTAGAGGCGTATAAAGTCCAGTGTTCTGTTTTTGTTGTTTGGCCACAGCGCAAGTTTGACACTGACCAACTATATGCGCGACATCTCTCTTGAGGCTTGGCCAATAAAATTGGGCCTCTACAGCCTCAATCGTCTTATTTTGGCCAAAGTGACCGGCCAACCCACCTGCGTGTAACTCCCAAACAAGGAAATCTTTAACGGATGTTTGTGGGAGACAAAGTCTACAACCACGAAAAAGGTAGCCATCCTGAATTACGAAGTCAGTGAACTCTCTAGATTGTCCTTCCTTCACAGCGGCATAGGTGACTCCAAAGTCGGGACAATCTTTATAGGATTCTGTGAGTTTGTCAAATCCCACAACTTCGACGCTCATAGTGAACAAGAGTGAGACTCGATGACTCAAAGCATCCGCGACTTTATTCTCGATTCCTGCTTTATGCTTAAGTACGAAGGTATACTCTTGTAGGAATTCAACCCACTTTGCGTGTCTTGAATTCAACTTCTTTTGTGAGTTCAAGTACCACAAAGCTTCATGATTCGAGAATAGAACGAATTCTTGGGGTAAGAGGTAATGTCGCCAATACCTCAAGGCTTGCACAACAGCATAGAACTCTTTATCATAAGTGGAGTACTTCTGCTTAGCCTCATTTAATTTTTCACTAAAGAAGGCAACAGGGTGATTTTCTTGGGATAGTACACCACCGATGCCAACTCCAGAAGCATCGCACGAGACCTCAAAAACTTTTGAGAAGTCTGGAAGTCTCAAAACTGGAGCTTCCGTCATTCTAACCTTTATTTCTTCGAAAGCTTTAGCAGCAGCCTTCGTCCACTCGAATGATCCCTTTCGAATACAATCGGTAATCGGGGCTACTATAGTGCTAAATCCACGGATAAATCTACGATAGAAAGTCGCCAGTCCATGGAAACTACGTATATCATGAATGCTCTGAGGAACTGGCCAACTAACTATTGCACTTACCTTCTCAGGATCAGCAGATACACCCTCAGAGGATACTATGAAGCCTAGAAAGATAACTCGATCAGTCATAAATGCGCATTTCTTTAAATTGGCATACAAGCTATCTTTCCTAAGGGCTTGACAGATCTGGGATAGGTGTATGACATGTTCTTCCTTAGTCCTGCTATAGATCAAGATGTCATCAAAATAGACCACGACAAAAATGCCCATAAATGGTCGCAGGACTTGGGTCATCAGTCTCATGAAGGTACTGGGAGCGTTAGATAACCCAAAGGGCATTACCAACCACTCGTATAAGCCATCCTTCGTCTTGAAGGCTGTCTTCCATTCATCTCCTAGACGAATTCGAACTTGATGATAGCCGCTTTTAAGATCAATTTTAGAAAAGATAGTGGCTCCAGCCATCATATCGAGCATATCATCCAGGCGCGGAATGGGAAAGCGATACTTGACCGTGATTTTATTGATGGCGCGACTATCTACGCACATCCTCCACGATCCGTCTTTCTTCGGTGTCAGAAGTGCTGGAACAGCACAAGGGCTAAGGCTTTCTCGGATGAACCCCTTCTGGAGTAATTCATCTACCTGCCGTTTTAACTCCGCATGTTCAGTAGGATTCAAGCGGTAGTGTGGAAGATTTGGAAGCGTCGCTCCAGGCACGAGATCAATCGCGTGCTTGATATCACGCATCAGGGGTAAGCAGTCGGGAAGGTCTCCCGGGAACACGTCAGCAAATTCCTTAAGTATAGGAACTGCTTCTGGTGGAGGTTCAACCGGATCACTCTCTTTCACTTCCTTAACCGCAACAGCCCAAATTAAGGAGTTCTCATCTATTTCCTTCTCGAACTCTCGAGCGCTAATTAAATGAAGGTCTTTCTTCTTTGAGGCCTCTTTCTTACTTGAAATTTCTTTCTTGCTAATGGCCTTAGGAGGAGAAGGGCCTATCACGATCTTGTCACCTTTATAGGTGAATACACAGGAATTAGATCGTCCACGAAGAGTAACATCCAGATCATACAACCAAGGTCTACCCAAGATGATGCTACCAACTTCCATTGGTAGGACGTCACACCAAACTTTGTCCTGATAGGAATTGAATTGAATCGAGACTAAGCATCGCTGTGTAACCTCCAAAGAAGAGGCATTAATCCAGGAAACTTTATATGGATTAGGATGACTATGGGGAATTAAACCGGTCATAGACACAGTTGTAGTGGCGATCACATTCACACAACTTCCACTGTCAATGATAATCTTACACACTTTTTCATTGATTCTTATGTAAGTGTGAAAGATAGAAGTTGTCGAACCTCGCGATGTATTCAGCGACAGTTTTATTACCCTGAGTCAGCCTTTGCCATTGATCTAATAGGTGATGCTGATACGAAACAGGAACATATTTCTCTCTAAGTTTCGCTTTAAGCTCATCCCACGATCCAATAGGTTCTTGTCGACCGTGCTGCAAGAGTCGCTCAACATTATTTATGTAGAGCTTGGCTTGCATAGTAAGCTTCATCTTCGCGAATCTAACCTTTCGATTTTCCGACATGTCGTACCATTCATAATAATGGTCCATGTCCGCTTCCCAATCTAAGTAAGCCTTTGGGTCCAGACGACCATCAAAAGTAGGGGCCTCTACTTTCACGCCACGCCAGTTATTTTCTTCTGGCTCACGTGACTCTCGTGTTTGATAACCCATAGGGTTATGTTCAGTTCTCCTAGGTCCATAAATCTGCCTAGGTTGCTCGATTTCACTCTCTGGATTATTTTGGCCCTCAAGTTGATTTATCCTACCGTCCATACGATCTAACCTAGTGATAATTTCAGTTAATATTTTTTTAAGTTCGGGATCCATACTACTAGTTGGTTTAGAGTCAGAAATGAAATATTCAGAACCAGAATGAGTGCACATGCAATAAAATAAATATGATCTAATTTATGCAGATGCAAATATGCCCTAACCTGACCTAATGCTCTGATACCAAATTTGATGCGGGACAGATGAATGAAGATGCAATTTAGAGATCAGCAATGTTACAAAGCAGATTATTCATAAAATAATGCTAAATATCAGAGAATAATTTTGTGATGACTGAGAAATTAATTAAGCCCGCAAAAAACCAAGTACTTTTAAAATCTTAAATAAATTAGATCGAAGGTAATTGAGAAATTACCAATTCAGATTAGGGCGCAATCCGGTTTTCAATAAATCAGAATCAGGAAACAGGATTGAGGGTCTCACAATATTTTAACAACAGTAATTTAAATTCGCTCAGTAATGAAAGGTCGCACAGGTGGAACAATTTCGAGCAAGTCACAACGAGCAGAAAAATCCAGCTTAATCGACTTTACCAAGTTAAAGGCCTGATTGGAATTCGTACCTGAGTCAGAGATTCCAAGGATCAAAATGCAATTTTCACAATCAGGGCTGGCAGCTTCGGCGCGGGCGCGCGTGACTGGTCAGATGCACGGGCGCGCGGGGATGATGGAGCGCGCGGGCGCGTTGGTGCAGGCGGTCGCGCTGGCTCGGGCGAGCGCGCGGGCGCTCGTGCAAGCGGGCACAGGCGGGACGCGGGTTCGGGTGCGGTTGAGCGCGCGCCTCGGGCGCGGGTGTGGGCGCGTCTCGGGTGCTGGTGTGCGCGCGTCGCAGGCGCGGGCTCGGGTTGGTGTGCACCGGGCGGCAGGTCCGATCGCGCTGGGCGGCGCGAGGGGTAGCTGACTGGATGCAATCGGCAGCGTCGAGCAGAGTCGTGTGCTCGCATCGCCGTCGTCGGCGTAGGTGCGTCGTCGGTGATGTAGAAACCTGATGACGTGACCACGCCGAATCGGAGTCGGCGAGCTAGATCTGAGTACGCAAAAGAGCAGGCAGGGTGAACGAGGAGGAGGTGAGCTGATGTAAGAGGAATGGAATCAAACCCGGAGGGGAGGAGCTAGAGTGGGTGGAGTTTAGGGATTCTCACCCAAGGCCCAAGCCCTTCCTTATCCAGGATATCGATTCATTCCAGAATCAAATAATTCCAAGGGAAACACAAATCAGATTTATTCAGCATTAAGAAAATAAGAGTAACAAGGAGGCGTTTATATAGACCTCCATACAGATTGACTCAAAAAAAGAAAAATACATAATGTAATAAATTCCTCACACAAACGAGGAAATACTAAATAACATGCCTAAAATAATGATCATTGAAATAGAAACAACTAATACAAAATAAATGCGAGAAATAAAATCATCCCAAAATGGAATCTCCAATCAATCAGAATAAATAGGAGATTTCCAATCTATCGAGTCAGCGATCCGCAGCATCCATCTTTCTCAATCTGTCCTGATAGTCAATCAATCCAGATCGAAGCAGCATGGCTAGATCTCGGCCGTCGACGATAAACTCTACCAGGAATGAATCGACGGTCGATCGTGATGTCCCCACCACATAACATAGAAGAAAGATAGCTAGTAGAATATAAGCATTAATTGGGAGTTAGGAATAAGTAGACTTACTAAAAAACTACAACAGCAATGCAACTAGGATAGTTTGCTAGACTTTGGAGGCACAGGTAAGATGAGCCATCAAAATCCAACAATAAATAGAGAACCACACACACAAGCCAATGAACAAACAACCAAATCATAATGAGTATAAGAATAAAAATATAAACAACTCAATAACAGTAACATGACATGCATTATAGAGTTTGGTGACTAGGGTTTCTGGTTTTTGTTAGGTTATGATGCTAAAGGGGCTAGTTTTTTGATGTCATGCTGTTTGAAAACGTTGCTGCTGAGGTACTTGCTAGCCTTCGGTCAAAAGTTGCTAGCGAGACAGGGGAGATGGAGGAGCCTGTCACCGGAGATGTCCATATTTTCCTTTCTTCTAAGAAGAATCCAGTGTCGATGCAATCTGTTGGGGTTGGTTCCACTGCGCGGATGACCAAACCCTAAGGGGCCATTTGGTAGACCCGAGTTAGCTGGGTTAACTTAAGTTAACCCAGCTAATCCACCAAACACTTTAATAACCTAGTTCATTACCCTGGATTAATAAACCCATCCGGTTCCCCTTACCTCGCCTATCCCTAGGTTTCGCTGCCCCACGCTCGTTACTGAGGTAATAGCGGAGATGGCTTCGTCCCGCACGCGCCTTCGCAGGGAGCCATCACCCGTTGATGGGATGCTGTTCGCAGCAGTGCAAGCTGTCGGATGATGGCGCGGCGTCAGGCGCGGTCTTCAGCGCTCAAACGTGGGCCGGCGCAGTGCTTCTCTGACAGTGACAAGCGTGTGGGTTGATGATGGTCTTTCCCACTGGTGACCCTCCGCTGTGATGCGCTGCAGTGGGATCAGGTAAAAATGTTGTTCTGTCCATAGATACGGTAAAAACAGTATGCCCTAATTGTAGATCTGTGTTCTTTAATCCTTCTTATGCTGAGGAGAAAAAAAATCCTTCTGATAGACTTTTAATAGAGTTGAATTACAGATCTGAGAGGGTCAACATGCTGTTGAATTTTTCCTGATTTCAGTAACATCTTATTGAATTTTTTTGTATTTGTTGCTATTATCTTCTCAGAAATTTGGTTGAGGGCTGAATGTGTATTGTGATGAGCTGGATTTATTTTTTGCAACCCATGTTACCATTTTCATTACCATGTTGCCCTATGATGCATGTCATGTTAGTGTTATTGATGTATTCCTTATGATCCATAGCCATGTTAATATGCTGGTGGCTAGGGTTTCTAGTTTTTGTTAGGTTGTGATGCTAAAGGGGCTAGTTTTTTTGATGTCATGCTGTTTGAAAACGCTGCTGCTGAGGTACTTGCTAGCCTTCGGTCAAAAGTTGCTAGCGAGACAGGGGAGATGGAGGAGCCTGTCACCGGAGATGTCCATATTTTCCTCTCTTCTAAGAAGAATTCAGTGTCGATGCGATCTGTTGGGGTTGGTTCCACTGCCTTCCTGTCAGCAATTTTACATTTCTATTTTACTTTATTGGGATAGTATCTTGTTTATGGAAATTGAGATCATTATACTTCTTCTATCACCATTTACTTAGAATATAATTTGAAGAACAAATTATTCATCGGAAAGCAGAAAATGTTTTACACCAAGCGATGTTATTTACAATCAACAGTTTCTTTGGAACTTTTTTTTTTTCTCTGAAACCTTTTTTTCTCTGAAACTTACAATCTACAGTTTCACTTGAATGCAAATGCGAAAATCTCAAAGCAAAACTCCATTTGTGTAATTCGACCGCATTGCTAACCCGTACCCCCATCTACTACAGGACCCTTGTTTTTGATCATGAAGAGCAATGACAAATGAAGCATGCGTGTAGACTTCAAAAGGGTTGCCTTCCTGAAGGGCTCACACACACACTTCTCAGTACTGACAGTCTAGTGTACAAGATTGTAGGTTATTCAGTTTAGTGTACAAGATTGTAGGTTATTCAGTTTAGTGTACAAGATTGTAGGTTATTCAGTTTAGTGTACAAGATTGTAGGTTATTCAATCTAGTGTACAAGATTATAGGTTATTCCACATTGATCTTCCTTGATGCATTCTCAAGATACCATCAGATTAGTAGGGGCAAAAAGGACAAGGAGAAATCCTCATTTATCATAGACTTTGGATCCTACTGTTACATGGTTCTGCCAGTTCAGATCAAGAATGTTGGCACCTCTAGAGTTGTATATGAACCGCGCTGAACAAGTAGTGTTTGTTGAAATTCAGGTTCATTTACTAAAACTAAGCTCGAATTCGAGCTTATTCGAGGTTTGTTTGCAAACATAAAGGCATATTTGGGCTTGATTCATGTGGTCTATGTGGATAACATCCTTGTTAAAAGTTACTTATCTAAGCAGCATTTGTAGGATCTCAATGATACATTTGAATCCTTGAAGAGGTATGAAATGAAGTTTAATCCCATCAAATCTACGCTCGGGGTGACCTCTAGGAAGTTCTTAGGCTTCTTAACCTCTGCTCGGGGGATAGAAACTAACCCAAACAAAATTACCACAATTCTAAACACGTCTTCCTCAAGCACAATAAAAGAGGTCCAGCACTAAACTAGGCAGGGTACTCAAGTTTTAGAAGCTTTGTCATTGTTTAAGGGATGTCTAAGGGATCCCTAGGAAGCTGGAGTGAACACTCATATGCTAAGTGGCCTTCATACTACTAAAGTGATACTTGACATTTTCTCCCTTACTATGTGTGGCTCTTGCCGGAGAAGCCCTCCTACACTACTTAGGCCGATCGGACCTAATCGTGTTTGCTTCCCTGGTCCGTGAGGAAGGTAATGTAGAGCGCCCAATATTCTACGCCAGTGATGTTGCGGTAGAAGCGAAGATCAGGTATTCCCAACTAAAGAAGTTAGCCCTAGCTTTGGTCACCACTGCAAGGCTTTTCCCCTATTTCCATGCCCATCCAAACTATGGTGTGTTCTTCACTTCCCGGAAGTCTCCCAGAGGCTACTTAAATGTTCCGTTGAGTGGAGAGAATTTGACATTACCTTCATCCAGAGGAAAGGTGGTAAAGGCCCAAGTCCTTACAGACTTTATAGTCGAACTGATAGTGAAGGCATTTGCCTCGGCAACCTTCAAAGGTGACCCTTTGGTTCTTTATATGGACGGGGATTCCGAGCGCCAGTCTCAAGGGGTCAGCTTGGTACTCATCAGCGATCGAGTTTGCTTGGGGGTTGGTGCTCAAACATTTGCAGGCATACATTGACTCCATGTTGATGGTCTAGCAGGTACCTGTAGCTTTCGAAACTAAGAAGTACCTAGCTAGGGTTAAATTGGTCGCATGTGTTAGGCATTTCACCATTGACCACGTCACTAGGGAACATAACTTTCTCGTGGACCATTGGGGTCATCGGAATTCGAAAAGTAAATCCTGGAGAGGCGTTGACCTAAGCCCAGGCACAAATTGCCTAAGGTCATGATGGCGGAAATTACGTTGTGTTGGATAGATGAAATTCTCGCATACCTTCAAGACGGGGTTCAACCTCCGGACCGCGAAGAAGCAAGGAAGCTCAAATTCAAATGTGTTAAATATGTCTTACTAGATGGGCAACTCTATTGGTGCCCTTCCGCTTTGTCACTAACTAAATGCTTGTGGCTTGAGGAGGTCGCCAAAGTCATGAAGCAGATCCATGAAGGTGAATGCGGAACCCATGCCTGCGGTAGAGCCTCATCCCCAGGATCCTTAGGCAGGGTTACTTCTTGCCCAACGTTTGCAAAGATGCCAAAGAGTATGTTCAATAGTTCCCGCAGTGCTCATTCTATGTTGATTTGTAGAACTAGCTCGTCAGAGTTCTACTACTCATTAATTTCTCACAGCCCTTCGCTGTTTGGGGCGTTGATGTTCATGGGCCCTTTGCCTATAGTTGCCCAAGGACTCAGATAGTTACTCGTCACTGTCAATTACTTCATAAAATGGATTGAAGCTAACACCATGCCTAGCTTGACGTCACGAAGAGTGGAATTTTTTCTCTAGGCTAACATTTTATGTAGTTATGATGTGCTTATGACCTCCATTATTGATGATGACACTCCATTTTCCAACACAAAGATCAACACCTTCTATAATCGTTATGCGGATTTAGCTCTGCTTCACCTCGATTTGGAATACTCACACTAATTGACAGGTGAAGGCGGTAAATAAGAAGTTCGTCAACATCCTCAAGAAGAAAGTCGATGGTGCAAAGGTGAGGTGGTGGAGCTACAAATTTGGATTGTGGGTACAGGAGAACGATGAATCCCATCTCGACCTTGACCTTCTCGAAGAAAGGTGGGAGCAGGCAGCTCTAAAAAGGCTCGAGCAAAGGCGTTGAATGGAGTAGTACTTCAATTGCCATGTCAAACATTGAGATTTGATAATACTATAAAAGAAGAAATAATATATTAAGTATAAAAAGTTCAATTCACATTGAGAATTATACAAAAATCAGATGGGAGGGACATGGCTTTAAACCATTCAACATCATCAAGGGAACAAAAGGAAGCTACAAAATCTATTGCTTTGTTTGTGGATTTATATACATGAGTGATCCTAATTACCTTAAAGGCTAAAAAAAATGTGACATCTGAGCTATATATGACTCTATCTGGCAGTGCAGTGAAGATTATCAATGGTGGTGGCTGAATTGCCCTTTAGCCAAATCTCGTTTGTCGTGTTTGCCCACTCTTTGGCAAGTGCTTTTGTGGCCTCCGCTATGCTGATTGCATGCGTGTAGAGCTTGATGCCTACTGTTTTGAGGTGGCTGCCATGACGGTCCATGATTCCTCCTTTCGTGCTTGCTGCACCGTTGTTTAATGGAGCCATTAAGGTTTGCTTTAATCCACTGTGAGGGTGGGGAATCCTAGCAGGATGTAAAGGGGCTGCTACAGCTATTGAAGCTAGTAGGATCTCAATTTTTCACGTTGGATGAAGGCTACTCTTGGGATTCGTTAAAGTGAGCTAGTGCAACAATGATTCTGGGCAACGAGAAGGGTTTGCTATGGATGTGTTTGTTGCGGGCTCTCCATGCATTGTAGAGTGTTGCCACCAGTTTGATCGTCCGAGGGTCTGCAGGATTCCTTCAGACTCGTGACTGCAAGTTGTAGATAAATTATTCTAGTTGGTGTACATCTTGATCTTTTGTAGGTGGGCCTGCTGGAGATGATTGGATTGTAGCAGCAACATTTGTTGTAGCAATTGGGATAGGCAGATTTGTGTTGGGGCTGGTGTTCAGTTGCCCAGCCTAGGTATTGGATTGGTTTCGCCTTGGCTGGCAGAACATGTAAGAAGAACGTTAGTGCACAAGAAATTCTTGCTGTTAACAACAGGCTTAAATTTCTTGTGTGGGTTGTGTCCTCCCACCTCTTGTGTGGGTTGTGTCCTCCTTCCCCTTTGGGGGTGGGAGGGGTTAGAGCTGGAGGGATCAACAACAATTTTCTCTTGGATCTTTGTTGGCCAGACTTTAGCAAATTGAGATGGTTTGCAGTGCTAGTGGAGCAATTTATTGTACTGTAGCTTAGTGAGTCACAGTCTGTGTTTTCTGTCTTTTGCTTTTTGCAGTTTGGTGGTAGCAGCTTTCCTTTTTTTACCTCTGCAGTCGGTGGTGTTGCTCAGGACAGAATGGGGGGAAGGCAAGGGGGTGATTTGCCGTTTTAGGTTTGCCTCCTCATGTGCTGTTCAGTTGGTTCCAGCAACTTACTCTGCCCTAGGCTTGTATATAGCTTGATAAACTACAACAGTGAATTTGCACTTGTAGACAAAATATTGTAAATCCTCTTTTGCAGAGCAGCCTATGGGCGTTTTTGTTGTTCACTTGCTGCCCCCTTTGTTTGAGCCCGGGGAAGGTAAGAATAGCATTGCAATAAATTCTCCACAGGAAGGTGTCAAAGCAAGACTGAGCTTTCAATTTTCATACCCAACTGTGCTCGAGTTCTCTGCCTCGAAAAAGATCCTTGTATAGTGCTGAGGTGAGAGCTTTGTTGGAACCAGATTAAGCTGTCTCTCTCCTCTTTGTCAAGCATTGGTAGTTTACTTATCCTCAACACCAGCTCCTGATCAAAGAAGATTTGGAGAGCGTCTTGGTTCCAATTGCCATCCTCGTTGAGAAGATGTTGTATAGTTGGGGTAGGCGATTCGATGGTGTTAATGAAAGTAGGTCACCTCCTGAAGGGGTTGGAATCAATCCAAGCATCCTTTATAAGCTATCTACTGACCTCATTACTAATTTTCCATATGGAGTTTTGTAAGGCTGTTGTCCCTTTCTGACATACTCAAAAAATCGTGTCTATCTCTATTCTGTATCCAGACTTCACCTGGTAAAACAATGTCTTTTTGTGCTTGCAAAAACATTTTTCTTCATGTCATCTTAGGTACTACGTATTTTCTAGGGCGATAGAAGAGGAAGTCATGTACGCAAATGTTAATTCTTGTCTTTATTAAAGCCCTTGATTTTAATGGCCATCACTTACCGCCACTTAAACCTTACTGATGTGTCCAGCAGACCGGTCAAGTCTCCCCACTCTACACACCTGCAGTCTGTTCAAATTTCCTTTACCACACCAGCCGCCGCCCACGAGAGACTGTTTCATTTACTAATGCAGCACCTGTGCAGCCTTATTTGACGTGACGAGCATCTAATGATGACAAAGCGCAGATTCTTTTTTAATCTCCTTTTCTCTGGCCATTCATACTCATCCCTAATCTTCATTTCTACATCTGTTGGTACTTGCTACTCATCACTCTCAACTTCCCAGTTATGTTTTCGATGTCCTGCCTGCATTTTTTTTCATCAATTGCTAATGTAATAACTCTCTGCAGTCGTATGACATCAAATTGACTTTGTGTAGAACTGTAGATGCAGGTTCTAATCTTTTTTTTTAAAATCTTCTATTAGGCTATTAGATAGATTTACCTTCCACCACAGAAAGACTTCAAATCTTGATCTTCAACTTCATCATATAAAAAGAAGACACCAAGTTTCATTGTTGTAAATGTGCATTTGATGTATGTCTGCTTTCGTTCTAATGCTATCAACGGTCTTATTTTCTTAGCATATATTGACAGATTTAACTTGACTGAGCAACTCCTAACCTTCATCACAACATGGAATGTAAACTTTATATAATGCCGTGTAATTGATCTTCAATATGTGAATCTTCTTCTAACATTGAAGTAAAATTTAATGAATTTAAATCATTACTACATGATATATTTAAATGGATATAGTTCTTTTGGCAGAAAATTGTCCGTATCTACTTTCAGGTTTCTGCCGTTTGCTTATATGCTTTACGTGTCAGCAGTAAGAGCTTGTTTCGTCTTTGGCCATCCACCTGCCACTTCACTTGGGCATCATAAAGGTCGCAAGTTGAGGTAATTACAAAGTCGCCTTCGGTCCCTCTTCAAATTTCTTATTGACAGCACGTAGATTACTGTTTGGTGGGCAAGAGCCTTGAACTTGTTTGGATTCCCCATTTTCCTCCATTCTCTGCAGATGCCTGTCAAAAACAAAGTGCTGAAATCTGTTTCTTTTAGAAATCGCTGCAGAGTTTTGTTTTTTTAGTACCCATTAGCTTGACGACGGACGACATAGCATGTGATGCAGATGAATTGGTTGAGCTCCTAGCCATGCTGATGACTATTAAGGAACTTTGTGCACAGTAGCTAGGATGAGGTTTGCTTTGCCGCAATTTGTTTCTTGCAAAATTCTAACTAGATTCTTGTTAACACGTGGATCCTGCGCTGCATCCCGGCCGTACACGTGGCACCTGGCTGGCCTCCAGTTACTTTCATTCATTTGCTAACTCCTCTGTTCTTGCAGATTCCTGACCGGGTCTAACCCCAGCCGCGAGGGTTCACTTAGCCTCGTCCACGATGAGCCAAGATCATCCTCGATAACGTCAGGCACGAGGTTACAAAGCGGTGCCTATCACAATCAGCTTGACCCAACCGCGCCATTCTCCGTACAAAGCACTTTCTTCCAAACCCACAAACCAAGGATCCACATGCTTCAAACCATCACGGATCCCCAGAATAAGTACCAGTATTAAAAGATATCATCCTCCTTTCGCGGCTTCCGGCCCCTCCGACGGCCAATAAGCGGCGCGAACCCAGGGCTTGTCCACCTCCTTTTCTCCGAAAAACCAGGATGAAGCTATGCACTCCATCACCTATAAATACCCTGGAACAATCTCCAGCAATAGGAAGATCCTCATTGTATCAAGGCCCCAACTGAGGAGCTCTCTTTTTTTCTCTCTCTAAGAAGCACTGTATTAGCCTGCGCGGCTATTTTCTTCCATTAGTGAATCTTCTTTACCGATCGCTTGGTGGACGTAGGAGATTTCCTCCCTGAATCACCTTAAATCTCTATGTATTCTTTTGGATGCCCCGAACTCTCTTTCTTTATCTCTCTTTCTCTCTTCTTAAGCTTCCTCTAACAGGCTTATTCCCCTGCGCGCCGCCGTCTCCTGGAACTCTCTTTATTTTTCGGTGTTCCTTGGGATCCCCTACATCCTACGTCAATATCTTCTGGTACTTTCATTGATACCCCAGGAAGATGGTGGCCAGAATGCGCAAAACTAACTCTGCTGCTCGCAGTATGCATGCGGGAGAACCCTCTGTTCAAGCGTCGAACGATAGGGCTTCGGCCTCAACTTCTCGAAGCCACGCTTAATTCGCTTCCTCCTTCAGGGGCACCCGTGTCTCAGAACTTCAGGGGATGCTCGCAAATCTCACTGTCCTAGTCACCGGTCTCACAGCCCAGCAGGCCGTGATTCTCAGGCAGACACAACCGGTGTGTGCAATACTCCCTAACTCGCCGGTGGCGGCGGTCCCTACTCCTCCTCCGCCGGTTATGGCGGCTCCAGCGCCTCCTCCGCCGGTCACAGTGACCCCAGAGTTATTTCCGCCGGTAGCGGTGGTCCTGGCTCCCCCTCCTCCGGTTGCTGGGTCTCTCGCCCCAGCGTCCCCAACAGCAGCACTTTCAGTTCAAACGTTTGGTTCCTCCAGAACGATCAAACACCCTTTTCGCCCCCAGGAGGCTTGCCAGAATTCTCTTCCACTATGTCCATTACCACAACCTACTTTCCTTCCACCTGCTTTCCCTCCTTTTCTCGCCGGAAAAAACCCCCACTTTCCGGGTGTCCAGATCCCTCATCGCGGGCCTGACCCCTTCTTCGGGCCGATGGATGACAATGCTCCTTTTTCTGATGCTATCCGGCTGGCCCCAATCCCAGAGAACTTCAGGCCACCTAGCCTAAAGGTCTATAGGGGTGCAACGACCCCCGTGAACATGTACAAGGGTTCGAGGCTGCAGTCCGTTACTGTCAACCGAACGAAGCCATTAGATGCCACCTTCTGGCCAACACGCTGAAAGGGGCAGCATTCACCTTGTTCATCAAGTTGCCCAAGGGTCACATCTCTTACTACGAACATTTGAAATAGGAGCTGATTGCCCGTTTCATCGGTCGGACCCGAATGGTCGTCTCTGACATGGTGCTCGCAAACATCAAACAAGGCGAGAGGGAAAGTCTCCGGGATTACACCAACTGTTTCTTCGCTGCTGCAGCAGAAGCCGAAGATGTAGACCCTGCAGTGGCCATGCACAACTTTCGGAGGAGACTCAAAGTGGGGGATCTGTCTAAATCATTGCAGTTGGCTAAACCTCGGAGTTACCCAGAACTGGTGGCTAGGGCCAGCCAATTTATGCTTCTCGATGATGCTGAATCCTCTCCCACAGACACCCCCGGAGTTAAGCAGGAGAAAAGAAAGAGAAAACATCAGGGTGCCGAACCCCCGGCCACGAGGATGTATATGACCAAAAGCCATGATAGAGATGAAGGAAATCCCCGACACGTTCAGCATCAAAAACTTTTCCTCTTGCGGCCGCTTCCCGAGGTCTATGCGGCGGCCGTTAAACAGGGTTGGATCCGACCTGCCAGGCCCAGGCCAGCACCTCCGGCTGGGTAGATCCCGACAACTATTGTGAGTTCTACGGGAATTACGGGCACAGACTTCACAAGTGCTGGGGTCTTAGAGCCCTGCGCGAAAAACTGATGAACCAAGGCAAGCTCAAAGAATTCATGCAAATGGCTCCAACCTTCACTGCTGTCCAGAAGGGTAAGGCCCTCGAGGTTGCTGAAACCCCTGCTAAGGCCATACCATCTTCAGGCCCTAATCAAATAGGATGCCCTTACCCTCCGACCACCAGGACGATCAGCGCTATCTTTAGCATTGATCCTACCGCCCACCGCCAAATAATCGAGGTTGGCGGTATTTTTGAACAACATTCTTCATCTATTCCCCTCACTTTCTGCAATGGAAATCTCCCCCAGTAGGGCAATCTGCATAACGACCTGATTGTGGCCGTCGCCCGCATAGCTGACTTCGATATTCGGCAAGTGCTCCTCGACTCTGGGAGCACCGCTGACATCCTGTTTGAATCTTCATTGAATGACAAGTAGCGGGCGGAAGTCATCGCCTTGCTTTCTGAGTACATCGATGTCTTCGCGTGGTCTCCCGAAGATGTTACAGGCGTTGACAGGATGGTCTGCGAACATCATCTGAACGTATCTAAGACTGCCTCTCCTATAGCACAGAAGAAAAGGGTAATGACAGGGGAAAGGCAGGACAATAAGTTACTTGGAGCAGGCTATATCAGGGAGGTTCAGTACCCTCGATGGCTAACTAACGTAGTCATGGTGAGAAAGGCCAACGGGAAGTAGAGAATGTGTGTAGACTTCCAAACATTGAATCAGGCTTGCCCCAAAGACACCTACCCTCTCCCTCGTATCGATACGATGATAGACCGCACCTTCGGCTATGAAGTTATGAGCTTCCTGGATGATTTCTCTAGGTACCATCAGATCCAGATGGCAAAAGGAGATGAAGAGAAGACTGCCTTCATTACTGACGATGGCACATACTGCTACAATGTCATGCCCTTCGGTCTCAAAAATGCCGGTGCTACTTACCAGCGCATGATTGATGCCGTCTTCAAAGACCAAAGGAGGAGAAATCTTGAAGCCTATGTAGACGACATTCTGGTCAAAAGCAAAAACTTAGAAGAACACCTCAACGATCTTAGGGAAACACTCGATACCCTCCGAAGGTACAGCCTTAAGCTTAATCCTGCCAAATGCACCTTCGGCGCAGCCTCGGAAAAATTTTTGGGCTATTTAGTTTCAGCCCGGGGAATAGAAGCCAATCCAGATAAAATATCGGCTATCCTAAGCATGCCCTCTCCAAATACGCCGAAAGAGATTCAAAAGCTAGCAAGGCGAATCAACAGCCTAGGTAGATTCATCTCAAAAGCTGGTTATCGGTGTTCTCCATTCTTTCAATGCCTGCGCAACAACAAAAGGGGCCAATGGACCGATGAATGCGAAGCGGCTTTCACAGAATTGAAGAAATATCTTACATCGGCTCCGATATTAGTAGCACCGAAGGAAGGGATGGACCTATCCCTCTACTTAGGAGTGTTCGACACTGCAGTCTCGGCAATCCTCCTAGACGATGGCAAGGAGGTGCAGCATCCAATCTTCTACACCAGTCACATACTCCTAGACACTGAAAGCCAATATCCTACACTGGAAAAGCTCGCTCTGGCTCTTCTGATGACAGCAAAGAAGTTGTGATCATATTTCCAGTCCCACACTATCCAGGTTGTCACTGACCAACCACTTCTGAAGGTACTGCGCACCTCTGAGGTCTCGGGAAGATTGCTCAAATGGTCCATTGAGCTAGGTGAGTACAATATCAAATTTGTCCCACGAACAGCAATCAAGGCTCAGGCCCTAGCAGACTTCGTCGCCGAGCTTTCTACTTTGGAGCCACCACCTACCAGTTCCCGGACGAACCTCTGGTCCCTTCATGTTGATGGTGTGTCCGGATCACAATCCCAGGGGGCTAGGATTCTCCTAACCAGCCCGATGGGGCCCACCCTGCATCAAGCCGTGTCACTTCGATTTAAAGCAACAAACAATCAGGCAGAGTATAAAGCTCTTATCGTAGAGCTGAACTTCGCACTCAACATGGCTGTGACGTGCATACAGGTGTTCAACGATTCTCAATTGATCGTCAACCAGGTGAACCGTGCATTTGAGACAAAGGACGAGGTTCTGAAGAGGTATCTGCAACTGGCCCGATTCTTGATCTCTCAATTTGAGGATTTCTCCCTAATGCATATCCCCAGAGAAGAAAACCAAGTGGCTGATCGGCTCGCGAAGGAGGGGCTCCCTGACCTCCGCCGGACTCAGATATTCGTAAGGCCTAGTTTCGAATGCGCAGAACTTTCCTCTGAAGAGCGGTCACCTTGCTGGATGGACAGGATCCTCAATTATCTAAAAGATGGGACCCAGCCAGACAACAGCCAAGAGGCGAGGAAGCTGAAACTTGACTGTGCCAAATACACCCTCATCGATGGGGAGCTTTACTGAAGGTCCTATGCTAAACCCCTCACTAAGTGCCTAAGGCCTGAGGAAGCCAAAGAAGTCATGGAAGATGTCCACCGAGGGGAGTGTGGAACCCACGCTCGTGCAAAAGTTTGGTTATGTGAATCCTACGCCAAGGATTCTTTTGGCCGAATATTCACAAGGACGCTCAGGTGTTTGTGGAGAAGTGTCCTCAATGCCAATACTATGTCGACATGCATAGGCAACCTGCAGGCTATCTCAAACCCATTAATTTATCTTGGCCCTTCGCTATTTGGGGGCTGGACTTTCTAGGCCCAATGCCAGCGGCCATGAAGAATTACAAATGGATACTGGTGGCCATCGACTACTTCACAAAGTGGATTGAGGCTAAGCCACTTACTCATCCTACTGCTCAAAATGTGGAGAATTTTCTATGGGCTAATATCGTCTATAGATATGGCTTACCGATGGTGATCATTACCGACAATGGTACCCCGTTTGCTAATCAGCAGATCCGTGACTTCTGCAGTAAACACCAAATCAATCTTAAGTATGCATCCGTCTGGCATCCCCACACCAACGGGTAAGCAGAGGCCGCTGATAAAAATATTTTGAACATCTTGAAGAAATGCCTTTATGGCGCTAAAGCTCGCTGGCCAAAAGAATTACCGAGTGCTCTCTGGGCTTATAATACAGCTCCTTCCGAGATCACCCAGGAGTCTCCTTTCTCTCTTTCATTCGGGGCAAATGCTGTCATATCAGTTGAAATAGAGCATTACTCTCTCAGGGTGGAAACTGTAGCCAACTTCAAACTAGAGGATATGCAAAACTGGGTGAGCGAAAACGATAATTCACGATGCATAGATCTGGACCTTTTGGAGCAGAGGAGAGAGTTGGCTGCACTCAAGCGTCAGGAACACAAACGTCGGATTGAGAGATATTTTAACCGCAAAGTTAACCCCAGAACTTTCATTCAAGGGGACTTGGTGCTTAAACGAAGGCTTCTTGCTGGCAGTAATTTAGGGGTTCCTAAGCTTGAGCCCAACTGGTAAGGCCCTTATATCGTGCGCGAGGTCGCAGGACCGAACGCATACTATCTCATGATTTCCGAAGGCATCTAGCTCCCCAGAACCTGGAGTGGGGATGATCTAAAGAAATTTTATGCCTAATTCTTGGCAGCAGTTAGTCTTCATACTCTTCATATATCATTCATTTGTACAGATTCACTCAGAAAATCTTCATGAAACAGAAGCAATCCTTATCGAACACATCTGGGTCTTCTTTTGTTTCTTTCAAAAGCATATCCGGATTCCATTATCATCGGCCCAAAGATCATCTTAAATTCTAGAATTCTTAAGGCGACAAATCTTGTGCTGATTGAATATTAGGGTATTCATATCAAGCCTAACACCGCTCAGGTATGATTTCTAAACTCAAACTTCTCTTATCGAACCCGAGGTTCTGGACCTCGCGCACGATGGATCATCACGGCTAACCTTCCATATACGGCAGCCACTGAGCCTAGTTATGCCTGGCAGGCAGGGTTTCCTACATACATCTGTGACCCTTCCATAAGCCCATCTGGCTAGCGGAAGGTCTGAAGGCCTACTCGTAATCTTAGGCTAGTCCCTGTTATCTACTTAAGATGCAGGTCCCCCCTAAGCAGAATGTCTTCTCTTCCCACTAGGATTCGCCATTCCAAGGGGGTCAGCTCTTGCCTAAAGTGCAAACATCAGTCACGATATTTCAAACGAATAAGTCCTTTTGGCATTGGGTAAGATAACTCCTCCTAGGCAGGATCTTCACTATTATTGTTATTTCTTTCCTTTGCAGATACGCAAAGGAGTATTCCTTAACCAAAATTCGGATATCCCCGAGGTCAGCCCTTGCCTCAGGAGCAAACATCAAACACGATGTTTCAAATCCTTTTGGCACAGGGTCAGATAACTCCTCTTGGGCGGGATCCCTCCTATTGTCAGTACACCCTCTCTATATGGGTTTGTAAAGTCTCAGAAGTCAAACTCGAGGTATTCTACATGATTCAAAGTTCCTTTTTATCTTATCAAGGGGTTTGCTCAGAATTACAGTTAGAATATCTCAAGTTTCATGCAAAGGTATTTCATACACATCAGAACAACACATGTATGAAAGGCAAATCAAACTTTTTATTAAATTTTCAAATATTACAAAAATTGGGATTACAATTCACTCATCTTACAAAGGGAGTGGACTACCCTCTACTGATCCCATCCAAAAGACTAAATATATGATGGATGAGGTCGTCAGTTAAGTCAAAACCCTCCTCCCTGTAAGTAGGATCAGCGGCCATGTAAGGAAAAGGATCCACTTCTCCAAGTTCGGCGGCAGTGACCTTACCCCCTTGGATCAAAGTGAAAGCCAATCCCTCCCATGATTGCTTGATCCCTTCTAACCTTAGTTTCTTGCATGGTAAACTCATCTTGTAGGCCTCCACAGCAGCCATAGACCTCTCTGCGATAATGACTTCTTGGCTGCAGGGCTTTATTGTCAGCCTCTATCACGCCCATGGCAGACTGGCGCACTGCAAGTTCTTCCAGGGCGGCATCAAGCTGGGAGGACTTCATCGCCAGCTGGACCCTCAAGGCCTCAATCTCTTCATCCCTCTGATGAAGCTGACGTCCTTGCTCCAGCACCTGCTCCTCGGTCCTCATAGCCCTGTTCAAAGCCAACGGCAAGCGAGTGAGGACCTGCAACAAACACAAGTCAGGTCGCAGGAGTAAAAAGAAGAAAAACCCCGGAAGAAGACCCTTACCGTGGCCACCCTATTGGCAAGACCTGAGTAGAGGTCTGGCGTGGAGGACATCTCCAACTTATCCTCCAAGTCCTTTGATACAAGACCTCCTCCTAGGGCCAGACCTACCTCTCCTCGGCAGGCGCAGACCTTGTTCACGGATGGCACGGTGATGACGATCAGTCTCCTGTCATCCCGTTTCGTTCTCACCGATATCCTTGTACCCTTGTCCCTGAAAAGCCCGGCAAAGTTGGCACTAAAGGGAGGCTCTATGCTCCGCTGCCAATTATGTTCTTCTCTGGCAGCAAAACCTTCATCCGTACCCTTCGCCTTCTTCAGTGGGGGCTCTGGACCTGGGCTTTCGGAAGAACTCTTTTCTCTCCGGCAACCTCCCTGAGGACCAACTCCATACAGGGTTCCCCCATTTTCTCCTCCTACCGGCCTCTTTCTGCCTTAATCACTTCCTCCTTATCCCTTATGATAATCCTTGTAGCCCCCTTAGGGATCGTCAGGTGCTTGATGGCTGGCATAGGTCCCTTCCCCTTTAATGTGTATCCCTGCTCGGCCAAGGTTTTTCTATCATATGAGGTATTCTCAGGCGAGGATACCACATCAACGGCGGTTCCACCACAGATCGGCTCCGAAACCCCTATCTTCTTTTCCTCCCCCACCTCGGTAATCTCTTTACTAAGCTGAGTGGTGGGAGGTTGCCCCCTCCTGGCCCTCTTCATAAGAACCGTACCAGAAGGTGGGATGACTTCCTTCAGAACAGCGTATCCCAACGCCTTGGCATATAGAGATACGTCATTTCTCACATGCTTGAGGAAGTCCTTCAAGGGACAACTCTGCCCCTTCAGCTTCTCTAGGGTTTTTAGGATGGCTGACCCAGCCATCCACTTGGCATCGCCCATAAGCTCAGGGGGGCACATCCCGGGTGTCAAGGGGATCCCCAAATCCCCTCCGACGCAGAAGTAGTAGTCCCTCCAATCGGAGTGAGAACTACTCGCTCCTGAGAACATCGCCTTCCTCGTCTTCGACTGCAAGGTCAGGCACCCTCCATACCTTGCCACCACCATCCAACTGAACAGGTTCCTAAACAATGTCAGAGTCCACAGTACTCCCTGGGCCTGCAGCAGTTTCAGGAAGGAATACACGTAGGCAATGGTGTTGAGGGAAAGTTGTGCTGGGACAAGCTAAAAGGAGTTCAGAATCTCCTTGAACTCCGGTTGCGGCGGCAGCATCAAGCTGTACTCCACCTGTGCCCGGTATACACATACCGCCCCCTCAGGAGGGCTGTTCGGTCGAAAGTCAGCTGTAGGGGGAATAATCGTCAGGTTGGGGTTTCCCCTAAACCCCCTGGTTGTATTGAGCACTTCGTGCTCCATCAAGAGACTCTCCTGGTAACTAGTATCCTTGTGGAATTGGTTGGTTAAATCGGCCCATTCAATCTCTCCTCCTCCCATGGCTTGATTTTGCACGGTACGGGGCGAAATCTCTTCTCCTCTCTTTAGGGTTTGAAGATGGACAGGTAAGCCAATTGCCCTTAGGGGAAGCCCTTTATGGGAAGCAGCTGTGTCCTTTCATTTTCTGGTCATTTGATCTCTTCGATCAGCGAGCGGACGCAATCGGACCGTCTGCACTTTCTGACAGACTCAGAACTCGAAGCAACGCACAGTTCTCAAAGCATCGTTTCTCCCCATCCTGTCGTATGTCATCGCGATAGCTTATTATCGTGCATGGTAGTTCGAAATAATAGTTATTTTTTATCACTTTCGTCCGACGATTTATAATCGTGCACGAGGATGACAATTTCACCCTTCTTTACTTTAGAATTTCTCACTGATTTTATACTTTCACTCATGAATTCTTGTCCTCTTTTCTAATCTCGTGCTACATGTTTCAAACACGAAGGAAAAGAAATACAAACAGAATTCATCTAAAGACAAGTTTTTGAGAGAAAAATACAATTTCATTAATGATAAAACTTGTTACAAATTCTATTTTTTCTCTGTTCTTACATGTCTCTCATGAGTATAGGAAAAATAAAGAAAATTCAAGGCTTCAGAACTTAGACACAGAGCATAATAGCTTTGATCTCAAAATTAGGGGAAACTCCCTCTTTGAGACCAATCTATTACTCTCCTGACCACGGGCAACAGACCACCCAGGGAACCACCAGATCTCATCCCACCTCGACTATGGTTCCGTCAAAACATAAGGTGTTAATGATTAAGCTGAGGAACTAGCCGAGGGCGGAGGCATGTCACTTTTGGCTCCCTGGTTGATCTTGTTGCTGGCCTTCAGGAGGAGCACTCTGGCCTAGCCATCTGGCCTCAAGAGGAGTGGTTTGGCCCTTTTCAGGACTCCTACAAGGGGGAGATAGATGGTGCCCCCAGCCAGCATAGAATCTTGAAGGAGGAATCTCCTCCAAGCAGTGGCTCCAAACGTCGAAGAACCTATCTGGTCCCTTAGGACCACAGAAGGGAAGAACCACAGGGCTTCTGATGCTCTCCTGATCCAAGATATTTTCATCAACCAACGTCTGCAGGAGAACATCAAAGGCGGCCTGACTCTTTACGCGGTGGCCCACCAGCGAGGCACTGACGATCTTCACCGCCCTCCTCACCGCTTCTTCCAGATCCTCCATACGTCGTCCCTGCCATCCAGAGCTGTTCTCTACTAGGGCCCGCAAGGAGTGAACCTCAGACTTCAACAACTCCTCCCGGTGACGGGCTTCGGAGGCCGCCTCCCTCGTCTCCGACAAAGCCTCATTGGCCTTGGCTAGCTCATTCCTTAGCCAAATCCTCTCCTCTTTCAAAGCCTCCCTCTCATCATCCAACTCCTTTATTCTTTTTTGGAGGTCTTTAACATGAGCAGAATGAGCCTAGCTCACATCAGAAAGGCTGTGGTGGAACTCTCCCCTCGCAACATCACTTTTATTGGCCCATTCTGCATTATTCAGAGATAAAGAAGCCAACTTGTCCTCCAGTTTGTACAGCTTCCCTAGCTCCTCCCTGTGATTATTTTGAGAGCGCTTGTGGCTTGAAGTAAAGCGCCCTCCAGCTCCTTTATTCTCTGAAGATAGCGGAACTCCCCTTCCTCCTTACCCTTCAGAGATCTCACTACCTCCAGAATCTGGGAGGTATTCCTCAGAATCTTCTCCTCTTCCCTCCTTACTTCGAACAACCTCTCCCCCAGCACACTCCATGCCCCTGCAACATCAAAGGCGACACTAGAGGTAGCTGGAGGAACCCTCTCATTCCCCTTAATCGCTTCCTCCATCTTGCCTCCTGGCCCTTCAATGTCAAGAGTGCCTTCAGGAGCAACCAGGGAGGATACTTCCATTTGCCCCTTAGTCACCTCCTCCATCTTCCTGCCCTCTTCTTTTCCCCCTTCTCTTCCTTTTCCTCATCATTTCGGGGGCTCACTGGAAGAAGAGAAGGGAGGAGAAGCTTCCTTTTCTTCTCAGGAGGAGGGATTAAGGTACCAAGGGAAGCAGAACCACAAATCGTCAGGGGTGACTTCTTCACATCTCCGGTAGGGGCCCCAAACCCAAGAAGGAGCTGCTCAACCTCTTCATCATTGAGCAGGATCTTCCCTGGCGCCAGCCTCTCTCCAGCATGTGTTTCACTCACCAAGATCACCTCCTTCATTTCTCTAGCCTTCGGAGGCGGCTTGACTGGGGAGTCGGACACCACCACCACCTCTGTGCTCGTCGACTCCTGCACTAACTTCAGCGCCTGCGCTAGGACAACTGCTGCCCTGGCCGCCGGAGCATTCACCTCCGGCTCTACCGCTCCGGATCTCACTTCTTTCGATGGAGGCACTTCGACAGGTCCCACCTTCACTGATTTCGGCAACCCTTCAGAGGATCTCAGAGGCCTTCTCTTCTCAGGAGGAGGAACGTCAGCCGGAGACAGACCAGCTCTCTTCTTTGATGCCCACTTCATCTCCTCCGCCATTTCTCTAACAAATTCTTTTGCAGGAATTTTCAGGAGACAAAGGAAGGGGATACGAATCGGCACACGCCGCCCCCATCTTATCCTAAGCAGGCCTCGGGCATCGCATCCATCGTGACAGTTCGCATTCCAGGACCAATATCAATATTCGCGCCCTAACAATGCGGGGGGCTGATGTTAACACATGGATCCTGCGCTGCATCCCGTCCATATACGTGCCTGGCTGGCCTTCAGTTACTTTCATTCATTTGCTAACTCCTCTGTTCTTGCAGATTTCTGACCGGGTCTAACCTCGGCCACGAGGGTTCACTTAGCGTCGTTCACGATGAGCCAAGATCATCCTCGATAAAGTCGGGCACGGGGTTACAAAGCGGTGTCTGTCACAATCAGCTTGACCCAACTGCGCCGTTCCCCGTACAAAGCACTTTCTTCCAGACCACAAACCAAGGATCCGCATGCATTAAACCATCACGGATCCCCAGAATAAGTACCAGTATTAAAAGATATCATCCTCCTTTCGCGGCTTCCGGCCCTTCTGACGGCCGACAAGCGGCGCGAACCCAGGGCTTGTCCACCTCCTTTCCTCCGAAAAACCAGAACAAAGGTATGCACTCCATCGCCTATAAATACCCTGGAACAGTCTCCAACAACAGGAGGATCCTCATTGTATCAAGGCCCCAACAGAGGAGCTCTCTTTTTTTCTTTCTCTCTCAGAAGCATTGTATTAGCCTGCGTGGCTACTTTCTTTCATTAGTGAATCTTCTTTACCGATCGCTTGGTGGACGTAGGGGATTTCCTCCCTGAACTACCTTAAACCTCTGTGTGTTCTTCTGGATGCCCCGAACTCTCTTTCTCTCTCTCTCTCTCTCTCTCTCTCTCTCTTTTTAAGCTTCCTTTAACAGGCTTATTCTCCTGCGCGCCGCTGTCTCCTGGAACTCTCTTTCTTTTTCGGTGTTCCTTGGAATCCCCTACATCCTATGTCAATAATTCTAAATCTATATTTTTTATAATGCAAAGAAGTTCTATAGATAAAATACATGCAGACACAAAAATTTACTCTCTAGGTTGAAGCACATGTATAAATCTTGAGAACTTCAACCATAGCCGTACCAAATCACTTTGGATTGATAACTAAAGTTTTGGCTAGAATTTAGTTAAAATTTAGCATTTCAGTAAGAGTAATGTCACATGTCCTTCATAAATGGCCCCAAACATTAAAGCTATTTTGGACTTCCTATGCGACACTATTGTCACAAAAGAAAAAATCAGGTACGTATGTCTAATTATGAAATATCATTTTTAGTAAGAATTTGATGCGATATCAGTGTTTGGTAGGATGGATGATGGAGTTGTAGAATAGTAGCAGTTATAGCAATACTAAATAAAGTAAGCTGACTCTTAACCTTGCCGTCTCTTCCTCTTTCAACGATGTCGAAAATAGTTGCACCAATGGGCACTCTTTTAGTGTGGTCATCTACTACCTCTTCATTTGGGGATGAAGCACTACCTTACACTTGCAAATGCTAGAGGAGAGAAGAGAAGAAGGGGAAAGAAAGTGCGAATGGAAAAGAAAAGGTAAAACAAGAAAGAAAAAGAGGTTATATAAAACTCTTGGAAGACATTTGATCTCCTAAATGATCGAGGGCCAGCCATGTGCTCCCACTTGACATGTCTGATTTTTGCTAAATTATTAGCGATAGAGTTCTTTTCTGGTGGAGGAGAAATTCTTGTCGTGTGGTGAGCAAATCACGTTAGTAGTTTGCTCATCAATCCCACTGCAACACACAAGTAAGCATCTCGTCATAAACAAATTGTTGTAAAAGGTGTTAAAATGCCAAGCACCTTTACAGATTATTCGATTGATGATCTGTTCTACTAATAGATCAGCTAGTTGTCTAGGTATATATTTATTCATAAAAGTAGGTATAACTTGAGATTTAAAATCGAGAAGAAATGATGTTTGTGGTTGTTTGATATGTTTTTAGATAAATAAAATATGGTATAATAGTTACACTTAGCAGAATTTGTCAAAAAAAAAAAGATGTAGAATAATTTTTGGATTTAGATAGGATATTTTTAATTCTATAGGCCTTTGAAAATAAAAAATCTTTTTCAAAGACTCTGATGTAATTACCCTTTTTTTAATTTTTTTTTTTTAATTTAGAGCCATCTCCTTTGCAGACTGCTAAGAAAGGTAATTATTTATTTATTAAAGAGGACATTCCGGATCGTTCGCCGGACTTCGAATTTCCGCATGATCAATTTTTAGATTTTGTATGCGAGTTTCCGCATAGTGGATAAGTATGCGACCGCAAATTTTGCCAAAATCCCTGAACTATAGTACAGGGATTTTGGCGGATTTTGGATCCCACGGCTTCCCTGCTGTCCGCATAGAACTAAATATGCAGAAATTTTCGTTTTTTCCGCTGATGAAATTACAGGATCGGTCGTCATCTTTAATTAATTAGTGAATTTATTATTTATCTCAATTAAAATAAATTATCAGAACAGTCTCCAGAGTTAGCAACGACTAACAGCCAAGACATTGTAATCTATTAGTATTAGTATGAAACTTATAAAATAGATGACCAATTACATATTTTATATCTAAATTTTTAATATAACATATTAGCTTTAAAAATTATATAATAATTAAAATATTTACTACATATATATTATAATCTTGTGCCATAAGTTGTGTATATATTGTAATTTTTAAATAGTTTTTATGCTCAAGATGTAATATTAAAAATTTGAGAAAATCAAATACCTGGAGTAATAAAATTTTTTATAGCTTGCATTGTAATTTTTCTTAAAATCTATTTAAGTTTTATTTATGCATGCTTTTGTTTCAAAAATTCATTTAGAATTGGGATAAGTTTATAATGCATTTTCTGTTACATTCTAAATAATTATCTAGCCAAAGAAGCTGGGCATACCGTGCAATTCTTAAAAGATTTTTTGCGATGATTCGCATAGTTGATAATTATGCGGTCACAAAATCTCTCAAAATCGTCGAACTATAAGCACACAGAATTTGGCCAGTTTTGATGCCACGAAAAACCTCTGTTTTATAAAGAAATAGTTGTGCAAAATGTTCTATCGTAAGGAAATCTGGAAGTTTATCCTACTCGATTTCATGTTGCCCTCGGCGACAACCTGGCTCATCTCCGGCGATGCGTATGTCACCGCCGGCGAACTTCTTTACAACAAAATATTGAATAGAGTATTCTTCTACAACACTATGCCATCTTCCACATTGCAGTTCTGCAAAAGATCAGCGCGTGAGCTGTCTTCCTTTTGCTCCAACTTTCAATATTGGAGGAGATCGAAGATCAGTTTTATCCTTAAAACTGACTTCGTTTTTTTCATGAAATTCGGCCATAGCCTATAATACTATAACAGTAAAAAGATACATCAGGTACAAAAAGTTCGATCCTCGTTGAGAATCGCACAAAAATTGAGTGGGAGAGACATGCCCCTACGCCACTCTGTGTCATCGAAACAAGAAAAGGAAGCTACAAAGTCTGCCGCTCTATTAGTTGCTCTATGAAATTCGACTTTGTTTTTTTCAACCCCAAGTTAGGGCTCATGGAAAGAGGATAAGGGATTTGAGAATTCCGATTTGGGATTGCACTTTCAACATGGTTTGAAATTGAGGACAAACTACTACGTGTGTTGAGCAAACTGTGTTAGCAATTACCTCACTAATTACACAGTGCTAAAACATTGTTAATGGCATTAAAGAACCAAGTGCCTCAATGAACCATCCGATTGACATAATTGGATGCTTTGTTAGAAGATTGACTTGTCTAATTGTGCTAACCGAATGATTCATTTGGCTAACAAATTAAGTATGTAGGAAGATATTTATTAAGAAAAATATGTATAACTTGAAATCAGACATGTATTTATTCAAAACAATAGGTATCACATATTTTTTAATTGATACCTACCTACCTCAAATTATGCTTACTTGTTTGAATAAATATCTACCTTAATACCTGCCTGATCTATTAGTTGAATAGATCGTTCAATCAAACTAACTGTTGGCGTAGGATGCAGAGGATCCCAAGAAACATCAAAAAAGAGAGAGAGTCCTGAGAGACGGCGGCGCGCAGAAGTATAAGCCTGATGGTTAAAGCTTAAAAGGAGAGAGAGTTCGGGGCATCCAGAAGAGGCTCTAATACAACAAGAATAGGAGGATCCGAGAGCTACTCTGAGCACCCCTATTGATCCTCTTGACCTGATCTTTTATATGTAATCTCTCTTCTCCTTTGATCCCCCCCGGTATGAAGACTGTTCAGAGGTATTTGTAGGCAGCAGATGGTGCGACTTCATCCTGATTTTCTGGAGAAAAGGAGGCGAACAAACTCTGGGTTTGCGCCGTTTGTTGGCCGCCGGAGGGACCAGAAGCAGCAAAAGGAGGATGCTAATTTTTAATATTGGTACTACTTCTGGGGATCCGTGACAGCTGAGGCATGCGGATACTTGATTTGCTGGTCTGAAAAAAGTGTCCTTGTACGGGGAACGACGCGGTCGGACCAAGCTTGATCGTGACAGGCACTGTTTTGTAACATCGGGGACGATTTTACCAGGGATGATCCTGGCTTGTCGTGGACACGAGGTTTGGTTGAATCCTCGTACCCGAGGTTGGACCGAGGTCTGACCTGTGAGAACAAAGAAATTAGTTAAGTAAAATGAAGGCCAAAAATCAGCTAGGCGCTACGTGTACGGCAAGGATGTAGCGCTGGAACCACGTGTTAACATCAGCCTCCCGTATTGTCAGGGCGCGAATATTGATATGGGCCCTGGAATGCGAACCGTCGCGATGGTGGACGCGCTGCCCGAGACTTGTTAGGATAAGATGGGGGCGGCGCCCGTCGATTTGCATTCTCTTCCTACAGCTCCTGAATTTCTGCAAGAGAGGGTGGATTGTTAGAGAGATGGCGGATTGGAAGAAGTGGGTGACTCTGTCAAGCATTTCTAAGAAGAGAGCCAGCGATCTTCCGACTGAAGCTCCTCCTCCTTAGAAGAATAGGCTTCTAGAGTCATCTGAAGGATCGCTGAAACCGGCGATGACAGTTCCTGTTGAGGCACCCCAAGAGGAAGAAGTGGGTGCCGCAGTTGTGGATCTGGAGGCGGAGACCCCGTCAGTTAGGGTTGCCGCTGTTCTGGCGTAGACGCTGGAGTCTGTGCAGGAGCCAACGGGTGTGGAGGCCACAGAGGTGGTGAACGTTTCTGATTCTTCGGTCAAGCCGCCTCCGAAGGCTAGAGAACTGAAGGAGGTGGCTCTGGTGAGCGAAATAGCCGCCGGGAAAAAACTAGCGCCTGGGAAGATCCTGCTCAAGGATGAGGAGATTGAGCGGCTCCTTCCTAGGTTCGGGGCTCCTGCAGAGGATGTGAAGAAGTCATCCCTGATGGTTTGCAGTCTTGCTTCTCTTGGTGTACCACTTCCTCCTTCCGAGAAGAAAAGGAAGCCCCTCTTCCCTTCTTTCCTTCCAGCGGATTCCTGAGATGTCAAGGAAAAGGAAGAGAAGGGAAGAAAGGAGGAGGGCAGTAAGATGGAGGAGGTGATTAAAGGGAAGAAGGAAGTGCCCTCCTAGGTTGCTCCTGAAAGCGCCCTTGGCATTGAAAGGCCAGGAGACAGGATGGAGGGAGCGATCAAGGGGAATGAGAAGGTTCCTCCAGCTGCCTCCAATGTCATCCCCAACATTGGGGAGACATGGGGCGTAATGGGAGAAATGTTATTTGAAATAAGGAGGGAGGAGGAGAAGATCCTGGGGAGTACCTCCAAGGTTCTGGAGGTAGTAAAATCTCTGAAGGGCAAGGAGGAAGGAGAAGCTCACTACCTTCGTAGGATAGGGGAGTTGGAGGGTGTTTTGTTGCAAGTCACAAAGCGTTCACAAGGTAATCACAGGGAGGAGCTAGGGAAGTTGTACAAACTGGAAGACAAGTTGGCTTCTCTGGCTCTCAGTAACGTGGAATGGGCCAGTAAGAGCAAGGCTGTGAGGGGAGAGTTCCACCGCAGTCTATCGGATGTGAATCAGGCTCATTCTGCTTATGTCAAAGACCTCCAAAAAAGAATAAAGGAGTTATATGATGAGAATGAGGCTTTGAAAGAGGAGAGGAGCTGGTTAAGGACAAGGTTGCCAAGGCCAAGGAGGCAACGTCGGGAGCGAAGGAGGTGGCCTCTGAAGCTCGTCGCCGGGAGGAGTTGCTGAAGTCTGAGGTTCACTCCTTGCGGGCCTTAGTGGAGAACAACTCTGGATGGCGGGGACGGCGTATGGAGGATCTGGAAGAAGCGGTGAGGAGGGCTGTGAATATCGTCAGCGCCTCGCCGGTGGGTCACCACGTGAAGAACCAGGCAGCTTTTGATGTTCTCCTGCAGACATTGGTCGATGTAAACATCTTAAATCAGGAGAATATCAGAAGTCCTGCTGTTCTTTCCTTCTGTGGTCCTATAAGGGACCAGACAGGTTCTTCGACGCTGTCAGCCACTGCCCAGAGGAGGTTCCTCCAGTAAGGTCCTACGTTGGCTGGGGATATCACCTATCTCCCCTACGCAGGAGTCCTGAAGAGGGCCAAATTACTCCCCTTGAGGTCAGGTGGCTAGGCCGAAGTGCCCCTCTCGAAGTCCAGCAACAGGATCAGCTAGGAAGCCAGAAGTGATTTGCCTTCGTCTCCTAACTCCTTAGCCTCATCATCAACATAATATTTGAAGGAGCCATAGTTGAGGAGAGGAGTTCTAGCAGCTCTGCTGACCATTGTCAGGAGTGTAATAGATTAGTCTTTCCCTCATTTTTGAGGTTAACACTATTACAGTAGGTGTCTAAGTTCTGAAACCTTGTATTTTTTCTATTTTTCCTGTACTCATGAGAGGAATATGTAAGAGAATAGAGAAAATGAAATTATAACAAGTTTTATCATTAATGAAATATATTTTTCTTTCAAAAATTTGTTTTGGATGAGTTCTGTTTGTGTTTGTCTTTTCTTTCGTGTTTGAAACAGGTACCACGAGATTAGAAAAGAGAGAACAAGAATTCATAAGTGTTAAAATATAAAACCACTGATAAATTCAAAGTAAAAAGAAGAAATTACTTTCCTCGTGCACGATTATAAAACATCGGATGATAATAGTAAAGGAGAACAGAATGCTGTTGTGAGACATTGCGCACAATTATGAACTATCGTGCATGACGCCCGACGAAATGGGGGGAAGCGACGCTTTGATAACCGTTCGCCGCTTCGAATTCTGAAGTTGTCAGAATATACGGACGGCCTGATTGCGTCCGTGCGCTGATCGAAAAGATCAGACGGCCAGAAGACAAAAGGACATAGTTGTTTCCCATAAAAGGTTTCTCCAAGGGGCAACTGGAGTACTTGTTCGTCTTCAAACTCTAAGAGAGAAAAAAAAAATTTCGCCCCGTTCATTGTGAAATCAAGCCATGGGAGGTGGAAAGATTGAGTGGTCGGAGCTGGCTGATCAGTTTCACAAGGATACCAGCTACCAGGAGAGTCTCCTGATGGAGCACGAGGTGCTCAATACGACCAGGGGGTTTAGAGGGAAACCTAACCTGACGATTATCCCCCCTACCGCCGATCTTCGACCAAACAGTCCCCCTAAGGGAGCGGTGTGTGTATACCGAGCGCAGGTGGAGTATGGTCTAATATTGCCGCCGCAACCGGAGTTCAGGGAAATCCTGAACTCGTTTCAGATCGTTTCGACGCTACTCTCCCCTAACATCGTGGCCTACGTGTATTCCTTCTTGAAGCTGCTGCAGGCTCAGGGGATACCGTGGACCCTGACGCTGTTTAGGACTTTGTTCAGCTGGATGGCAGTGCCGGGGTTTGGAGGATGTTTGGCCCTGCGGTCAAAGACAAGGAAGGCGATGTTCTCAGGGGCAAGTAGTTCCCACTCAGACTTGAGGGACTACTACTTCTTCTTTGTCGGAGGGGACTTAGGAATCCCCTTGATGCCTGGTACATGCCTTCCTGAGTTTCTTGGCGACGCCAAGTGGATGGCTGGGCAAGGCACCTTAAAAAGCCTAAGAAGCTGAAGGGGCAGAGCTGGCCCCGAAGGACTTCCTCCGGCATGTGAGGAATGATGTATCCCTGCACACCAAAGCGTTGGGATATACTATCTTCAAGGAAGTCACCCCACCTCCTGGCACAGTTCTGATAAAGAGGGCAAGGAGGGGGCAGCCTCCTGCCGCCCAGCTCAGTAAAGAGATTACTGAGGTGAGGAGGAAGAGGCGATTGAGGTTCCAGAGCTAGTCTACGGCGGAACCGCCGTCGATGTGGTGTCCAATCCTGAGGATGCCGCAGATGACAGGAAAACCTTGGCTGAGCTGGGGTACATGGGAAAGGGGAAAGGACCCATGTCAGCCGCCAACCCCCAGACAATCCCTAAGGGCGCTAGTGGGATTGCTATAGGGGGAAAGGAGGAAGGGAATAAGGCCGACGGAGGCCGAGAAAAAGAGAAGATGGAGGGGCCTTGCATGGACTTGATCCTTAGCGAGGTTCCCAAGAAGAGAAGAGGGACAGTCCCTCCGAGAGCGCAAGTCCAAAGCCCCCATCTAAGAAGGCGAAGAGTGTGGAGGAGGAAGGCTTTGCTGCCGGGGGAGATCATGACTAGCAGCGAAGCATAGAGCCCCCTATCAGTACTAATTTCACCGAAAATGTTGGGGACGAAGGTACAAGGATGGCGGTGAGGACGAAAGGGGATGATAGAAGATTGACTGTCGTCATCGTGCCAACCGCGAATAAAAGCTGTGTCTACCGAGGAGAGGTAGGCCTAGCCCTAGGGAGTGGTCTGGTGTCAAAGGATTTGGAGGAGAAGTTGGAGAGAACCTTGACGCCAGAGCTCTATTCGGGCTTCACCAATAGGATAGCCACGGTAAGGGTTCTTCTTAAGCTTTTCTCTCTCATTTGTTCTTGCGAGCTAACTCTTTCTGTTTGCAAATAATCGCTCGCCTGCCAGTTACTCTGAACAGGGCCCTGAGGACAGAGGAGCAAGTGCTGGAGCAAGGACGTCAGCTTCATCAACGGGATGAAGAAGTTGAGGCCTTGAGGATCCAGCTTGCAACGAAGTCCTCTCAGCTTGATGCCGCGCAGGAGGAGAATGCCAAGCTGCAAGAGGAGTTGGGCGCGGTGAAAGCTGACAATGAAGCTCTTCGGAAGGAGTTTGTTAAAGTCGCTAGAGACCAGGAGGCCGCTATTGCGGAAAGGTCTACGACTGCTGTGGAGGCTTACAAGACGAGCTTACCCTGTAGGCAGGAGAGTTTAGATGGGATCAGGCGGGCTTGGGAAGGACTGGCCTCCACATTGATCCAAGAAGGCAAAATTACTGCTGCCGATCTTGAAGAAGTGGATCCCTTTCCTTGCATGGCCTCCGATTCTATTTATATAGAAGAGGGTTTTGACTTGACTGACAATCTCATCCATCGGGTATTTGATCTCCTCGATGGGGTCAGTGAAGGCTAATCTGCTTCTTTATAAAACGAGTGATGTAACCCTTTTTGTAATAATAATAATTTTTTGGAAATGAATGAAAAGGAAATTTATTTATTACATACCTATTTATTTTGGTGTATATGAAGTGCACAGGTATCTTTGTATGAGGTTTGAGATATTCTGATTGTGATTCTATAAGAAGACCCTTCATAATAAATTGATAATAAAGGACTTTGAATCACATAGAGTACTCCGAGTTTGACTTTCGAGACTTCGTAAGTCCGCATAGGCAAGGAGCAGTGATTATAGGAAAGATCCCGTCTAGGAGGAATTACTTGACCCAATGCCAAAAGGACTTGGAGTGTCTGAAATATCGTATCCGACGTTTGTACTTAAGGCATGGGCTGACCTCGGGGGTTTCCTGAATTTGGGTTAAAAGTATATTCCTTTATATACCTGCACAGGAAAGAAGTAATAATAGTAGTGGAGATCCTGCCTAGGAGGGGTTATCTGAAATATTGTGGCCGATGTTTATACTTGAGGCAAGAGCTGACCTCCGTTAAAGCGGCAGATCCTAGTGCGAAGCGAAGGTACTCTGCTTAGGGGGTCCTGTATCATGAGCAGATAGCAGGGACTGCCCTAAGGTTACGAGCAGGCCTCCCGACCTTCCGCTAGCCGGATGGGCTTATGGAAGGGTTCCAGATATATGTAGGAGACCCCGCCTGCCAGGCGTAACTAGACTTAGTGACCGTCGTATATGCGAGGTTAGTTATAACCAATCATCGTGTACGAGGTCAGGAGCCTCGAGTACGATGGTCGAGATTTGAGGTTAAAAACAAACCTGAGCGATAGTCATTAGGCTGATATAAATACCCTAATATAATTTAATAGGTGTCACGAGAACCTCGGAGTTCAAGATATAATTTCTGGGGCAGCTTAAAGAAATCCAGATACACTTTGGAAAAACCCAGATATCCATTAATAAAGAATGTTCCCGAACTTGTCAATTGAATCCGTATAATAAATTCCTGAATGAATCTGTATAATGAAGCTTGTATAGTGGGTATGACGATGAGCTGCTGCTAGGGATCAGACGTAAAATTTCTTTAGATCATCCCCACTCCAAGTTCTGGGGAGTTGGATGCCTTCAGAAGTCATAAGATAGTATGCGTTTGGTCCAGCAACCTCGCACACGATGCAAGGGCCTTCCCAGTTAGGCTCGAGCTTGGGAACCCCCAAGTTGCTGCCAACAAGAAGCCTCCATTTGAGTACCAAATTTTCTTGAGCGAAAGTCCTGGGGTTAACCTTGCGGTTGAAATACCTTTCAACCCGGCGCTTGTGCTCCAGGCGCTTGAGTGCGGCCAACTCTCATTTCTATTCCAAGAGGTCTAGATCGACACGTCGCGAGTCATCGTTTTCGCCCATCCAGGTTTGCAGATTTTCGAGATTGAAGTTGGCTGCAGTTTCTACTTTGGGGGAGTAGTGCTCTAACTCAACTAGTATGATCGCGTCCATCCCGAACGAAAGGGAGAAAGGGGACTCCTGAGTAACCTCGGAAGGAGCTGTATTGTAAGCCCAGAGAGCGTCTGGTAGTTCTTCTGGCCAGCGGATTTTGGCGCCGTCAAGACATTTCTTCAAGATATTCAGGATATTTTTGTTAGCGGCCTCCGCCTGCCCGTTGGTGTGAGGGTGCCAGACGGATGCATACTTGAGATTGATTTGGTGTTTGTCACAGAAGTCATGGATCCGCTGATTAGCGAACAAGGTACCGTTGTCTGTGATAATCGCCATCGGTATGCCGTATCTGTAGATGATGTTGGCCATAGGAAATTTTTGACGTTTTGAGTAGTGGGATGAGTAAGTGCCTTAGCTTCAGTCCACTTTGTGAAGTAGTCGACAGCTACTAGTATTCACTTGTAGTTTCTCATGGCCGTAGGCATTGGGCCCAAGAAGTCTAGCCCCCAAATAGCGAAGGGCCAAGACGAATTGATGGGTTTGAAATAACTGGCGGGCTGCCTCTGCATGTCAGCATAGTACTGGCATTGAGAACATTTCTCTACAAACGTCTGGGCATCCTTGTGGATGTTTAGCTAGAAGAATCCCTGGTGGAGGATTCGCATAACCAGACTTCGGCCTCGAGCATGAGTTCCGCACTCCCTTTTGTGTACAGCCCCCATGACCTCTTGGGCTTCCTCAGGCCTAAAGCACTTAGTGAGGGGTTTGGCACAAGATCTTCTGTAAAGTTCTCCATTGATGAGGATGTACTTGGCGCAGTCAAGCTTTAGCTTCTTCGCCTCTTGTCTGTTATCGGGTTGTGTACCATCTTTCAGGTAGTCGAGGATCCTGTCCATCCAGCAAGGTGGATGCTCCTCAGAGTGGATTTCTGTGCATTCGAAAATGGGCCTTCCGAATACTTGAGTTTGGCAGAGGTCGGGGAGTCCCACCTTTGCGAGCCGGTCTGCCACTTGGTTTTCTTCTCTGGGAATATGCGTTAGGGAGAAATCTTCGAATTGAGAGATCAAGGACCGTGTTCGCTGCAAATATTTTTTCAGAATCTCGTCCTTCATTTCGAATGCACGATTTACCTGGTTGATGACCAGTTGGGAGTCACTGAATACCTGTATACACTTCACGATCATGCTGAGTGCGAAGTTCAGCCCTGCGATGAGAGCTTCATATTCTGCTTGATTGTTGGTGACTTTAAACTGAAGTGTCACGGCCTGGTGCAAGGTGGCTCCCATTGGGCTGGTTAGTAGAATCCCACCCCCCTGGGACTACGATCCAGATGCACCGTCGACATAAAGGGACCGGAGGTTTGTCTGATGTTTGGCGAGCGGTGGCTCTGAAGTAGAAAGTTCAGCGACGAAGTCTGTCAGTGCCTGAGCTTTGATTGCTGTCCGTGGGACATACTTGATGTCATATTCGCCTAGCTCGATGGACCATTTAAGCAGTCTTTCCGAGACCTCAGGAGTGTGTAGTATCTTTAGGAGCAATTGATCAGTGATAACCTGGATGGTATGAGACTGAAAATATGGGCGTAGCTTCCTTGTCGTCACCAGGAGAGCCAGAGCAAGTTTTTCCAGTGTGGGGTACTGGTTTTCAGCATCCAGGAGTATGTGGCTGGTGTAAAAGATCGGATGTTGTACCCCCTTATTGTCGTCCACGAGGACTGCTGAGACTGCAGTGTCGGACACACCCAAGTATAAAGACAAGACAGCCCCCTCCTTGGGTGCCACTAATACCGGAATCGAGGTAAGATATTTCTTCAGTTCTATGAAAGTGACTTAGCACTCGTTAGTCCACTGCCCCCCTTGTTGTTGCGCAGGCATCGAAAAAATGGCGAACATCGATCCCCGGCTTTCAAGATGAATCTGCCAGGGCTGTTGATCCGCCCTGCCAGTTTTTGAATCTCTTTTGCTATTTTCGGAGAGAGCATGCTTTGGATCGCTGAGATTTTATCTGGATTGGCTTCTATTCCCCTGGCTGAAACTAGATAGCCCAAAAATTTTCCTGAGGTCGCACCGAAGGTGCACTTGGCAGGATTAAGCTTGAGGTTAAACCTTCGGAGGGTGTTAAGTGTTTCCCTGAGGTCATCGAGGTGTCTCTCCAAGGTTTTGCTCTTGTCCAGGATGTCGTAGACATATGCTTCAAGATTTCTCCCCCTTTGGTCCTTGAAGATGGCGTCAATCATGCGCTGGTAAGTAGCACCAGCATTCTTGAGGCCAAAGGGCATGACGTTGTAGCAGTATGTGCCGAAGTCAGTGATGAAGGCAGTCTTCTTTTCGTCTTCTTTGGCCATCCGGATCTGATGGTACCAGAGAAAGCATCTAGGAAGCTCATAACTTCGTACCCGAAGGTACGGTATACCATTGTGTCAATGCGTGGGAGAGGGTAAGTATCTTTGGGGCAAGCTTGATTCATTGTGTGGAAGTCCACGCACATCCTCCATTTCCCGTTGGCCTTTTTCACCATGACGACATTGGTGAGCCATTTGGGGTACTGAACCTCTCTGATGTAGCCTGCTCCAAGTAGTTTGTTGACTTCTTCTCTAATAGCGCCCTGCCATCACCCTCTTCTTCTGTGCTATGGGAGAGGCAGTACTAGATATGTTCAGATGGTGCTCGCAAACTCCCCTATCAACGCCTAAAACATCTTCACGAGACCATGCGAAGACGTCAATATACTCAGAAAGCAAGGCGATGACGCCCGCCTGCTGCTTGTCACTCATTGAAGAAGATATGTTTACAATTTTAGAAGTGCCTTCCCCCCCCAAGGTTACATTGATGACCCCCTCCTGTGGTACAATTGGTTGAGATTCCCCCAAGGTTACATTGACAACGAGCTGTGCGGTGATCTGGAGACACCGAGTAGCCTGCCTGGCATCTCCTCTGATGGTGACAATGCCGCTGGAGGTAGGGAACTTCGCGCATAGGTGAGGCGTGGAAATCACCATCCCAAAGAAATTAAGTGTTGTCCTTCCAAGGATGGCGTTATAGCCTGACTTGGCTCTGATGACAGCGAAGTTTACCATATTTATGGCGTAGCTGATGTCGTCGCCAAAAGAGACGGGCAAGGTAACGAATCCCAGAGGTTGGACCCTTTCCCCGGAGAAACCGAGTAAGGTAGTTCCAGCGCAGAGGAGGTTAGCCTCTTTGAGCCCAATCTGGAGGAAGGCAGATTCAAACAAGGTGTCGGCGACACTTCCAGAGTCAAGGAGCACTCGCCGAACATCAAAATCAGCTATGCAGGCAACGACCACTATCAGATCGTTGTGCAGATTGCCCTGCTGAGGGAGATCTTCTTGGCAGAAAGTGAGAGGAATGGACGAAAAATGTTGCTCAGAGATACCGCTAACCTCAGCTTCTTGGTGGCGAGCAGCAGCAGGGTCAATGCTAAAGATGACATTGATCGTCCTGGTGGCAGGTGGGTAAGGACGCCCTTGTTGGCTGGGACCTGGAGATGGTAGAGCTTTAGCAGGGACCCCAGCGACCTCGGGGGCCTTTCCCTTTTGGGCGGCAGTGAAGGTTGGCGCCATCTGCATGAATTCTTCTAGCTTGCCCTGATCCACTAGTTTATCAAGCAGGGCTCTGAGGCCACGACACGTGTGAAGCTTGTTCCCGTAGTTCCCGTGAAATTCACAATAATTATCGGGATCTACGCCGACTGGAGGCGCTGGCTTGAGCCCGGTAGGTCTGACCCAACTTTGTTTGACTGCCGCCGCATAAACCTCAGAGAGCGGCCGAGAAAAGAAATGCTTCTGATGCTGGATGTGTCGTGGCTTCCCTTCATCTCGATCACGACTCTTGCTCACATGTATCTTCGTGGCCGGGGGTTCATCACTCCGATATTTTCTCTTTCTCTTCTCCTGCTTGACTCTAGGAATATCGGGGGGAGAGGACTCAGCATCCTCGAGGAGCATAAATTGGCTGGCTCTAGCCACCAGCTCTGGGTAGCACTGAGGCTTGGCCAGCTGCAGGGATTTAGATACATCCCCCACCCTGAGTCCCCTCCGGAAATTATGCATGGCCACGGGCGGGTTGACATCCTCAGCTTCTGCAGCGGCGGTGAAGAAGCGGCTGGCGTAAATCCGGAGGCTCTCTTTCTCGCCTTGCTTGATGTTGGTGAGCACCATGTCGGAGACGACCATTCGGGTCCGACCGATGAAACAGGCGATCAGCACCCACTTCAACTGTTCATAGGAGGAGATATGACCCCTGGGCAGCTTGATGAACCAGCTAAATGCTGCCCCTTTCAAAGTATTGGATTTCTGATGGCACTTGGTGGCTTCGTCCGGTTGGCGATAATGGACTGCGGCCTCAAACCCTTGAATGTGCTCGTGGGGATCGGTCGCGCCTCTGTAGGCCTCAAGCCTGGGCGGCCTGAAGTCCTCTAAGATTGGGGCCAGCCGGATGGCGTCGGTAAAAGGAGCATTGCCATCCATTGGTCTAAAGAAGGGGTCAGGCCCATGATGAGGGGCCTGAGCTCCTTGAAAGAGGGGATCTCTTCCGGCAAGGAAAGGAGGGAAAGCAGGTAGAAGAAAAGCAGGCTGTGGTAGCGGACATGGTGGAAGAGGATTTTGGTGAACCTCCTGGAGACGAAAGGGGCGTCTGGGCAGTTGAGAGGAGTCAGACGTCTGAATGGAAGGCGTTGCGACAGGAAGCGCGGGAGCAGGAGCCTCAGCGGCCAGAAGACGGGGTACAGGGGCCGCCGCTACTGGCGGAAGAAGTTCTGGGGTCATCACAACCGGCAGAAGAGGTGCAGGTACCGCTGCGACCGACGGGATAGGAGGAGGGGCTGCCGCAACCGGCTGGAGAGGAAGTACTGCGCATACTGGCTGAGTCTGCCTGAGAATCACGGCCTGTTGGGCTGTGAGGCCAGTGACCAGGTCAGTAAGATTCGCTAGCATCCCTTGAAGTTCTGAGACACAGGTTCCCCTAGAGGAGGAAGCAGATTCGGCGTGACGCCGAGAAGTTGAGGCCCGAAGCCCTGTCGTCTGGTGCCCGAACGGAAGGTTCTCCCGCATGCGTATTACGAGCAGCGGAGTTGGTTCGGCGCGTTCTGGCCACCATCTTCCCCAGGTCTCACTGAAAGCACCAGAAGATGTTGACGTAGAATGCAGAGGATCCCAAGAAATACCCAAAAAGAGAGAGAGTCCTAAGAGACGGCGGCGTGCAGAAGTATAAGCCTGATGGTTAAAGCTTAAAAGGAGAGAGAGTTCAGGGCATCCAGAAGAGCACACAGAGATTTAAGGTGGTTCAGGGAGGAGGTCTGTTACATCTACCGAGCGATCAGCGAGGGGATTTCACTCTAGTAAAAAGGATAGCCATGAAGACTTAATACAGTGTTTGGAAAAGAGAGGGAGAAAGAGCTCCTCAGCTGGGGCTCTAATACAACAAGAATAGGAGGATCCGGGAGCTACTCTGAGCACCCCTATTGATCCCCTTGACCTGATCTTTTATCTGTAATCTCTCTTCTCCTCTGATCCCTCCCGGTATGAAGACTGTTCAGAGGTATTTGTAGGCAGCGGATGGTGCGACTTCATCCTGATTTTTTGGAGAAAAGGAGGTGAACAAACTCTGGGTTCGCGTCGTTTGTTGGCCGCTGGAGGGACCAGAAGCAGCAAAAGAAGGATGCTAACTTTTAATATTGGTACTACTTCTGGGGATCTGTGACAGCTTAGGCATGCGAATCCTTGATTTGCGGGTCTGGAAAAAGTGTCCTTGTACGAGGAACGGTGCGATCGGACCAAGCTTGATCGTGACAGACACCGTTTTGTAACATCGGGGACGATGTTACCAGGGATAATCCTGGCTTGTCGTGGATGAGATTTGGTTGAATCCTCGTGCCTGAGGTTGGATCGAGGTCTAACCTGTGAGAACAGAGAAATTAGTTAAGTAAAATGAAGGCCAAAAATCAGCTAGGCGCCACGTGTACGGCAGGAATATAGCGCTGGGACCACGTGTTAACACTAACCAAACGATCCGTTTAATCATTCAAATGATTTGATCGATGGACCATTGTCTGATTAACCAACCGAACAATTTATGTGAGCACTCAGTGTGTTAATGCCATTTATAATATTTTTATATACAGTGAAATGAGTTCACCCACTTGACGCTGCATAATTAGCAAATAAATTGTAGATGTAATTCACTTGCAACATAATTTCTGAAAATTAAGTTTGATGAATTTAATCTATAAATAATAAAATAATTTCTAATAAATAGCTTCGTTTTTTAAAGTAATTTTTAACAAGCATTACTAAATAGAAAAGTATATTTACTTTTTTAGGGATATATAATATAATTTTTTCGGTATTACACTGGGGGAAATAGCATTGAACATGTCAGGTATTCAGAAACCTTTTTACATGAAGTTACATTCCTGCGATTAAACAAAAAAAAAATTAACAGCAATTAAATTCATTTAGTTTGGGTCTATAACAATCATGAACCCTCTAATTCTACTATAAAATTCAAGGCTCCCACTTTTATACTCTCAACTTTTTATTCTCTCTTCAAGCAGTCTACAACTCGATAACAGTTTTTCATAATACATCAATCTCAATATAAAATTAGTTTAATTTCACAATCATATATATATGTATATATTGATTGATTGATAAAATATATATCCTAAATAATATTATCTTTCATTTGATGGGTAGCTTGACTGACAAATGTGAAATTTGACAGCTATATATATATATCAATGAAACTAATAGCTAATAAATGATATATAAATGTTCGGCTCCACAATAGTGAGCGGATTGATGAAGACATATCGGTTTTAGGGGGAAAAAGGAGATTTTCTTTCAAGACAATACAAGCTTTTTTTATATTTTAAAAACACATTAAATAAACACGAAGTTTCGACCAAAAGTTTGAATCTATCATCATGGCCACCATCAACAATAAGTGAAAAATACAAGGAGGCAGAAATAGTTTTCTTCAGTATTACATTGAAGGATGAATGGTTTAGTTCCTCAGTGAAGTGGCACTGCAGAGTCTGGCTGCACTCGGTTAAGCCGAACTGTCCCCAGAATGTATTCAGGAAGTTCATCATCTTCCTTGGCCTGAAAGAAATAGTTGCAAGCAAATTAGGTCATCTGTTTAGCATTTAACAAAAAAGGCCAAATTCCATAAAAACAAAAAGGACACTCGTGTAATATATATACATATATAATATTTTATATCACATCCGGTATAAATTCTAATAAAAAAAAATCCACCTTATATCATATTATACACAATTCACAATACATTCATCAACAATATTTCTCATCATCCATGAACTTTAAAAAATTCCAATTGTTTTTTCCAAAAGGCTTCTTTTTACTCCAACTAAATGGGGGTCAGACTAAAAGCAGAGAAGCGAAGCGGAAAAAGACTAATTTGTCATGACAGGAAAACTCTAATTAAGCATAATCATCAATTAGTGTAGCATTAGGGAGGTAATAAGGTTTTCACTGAGAAATCGTGAAACTACATAGACTGGAACTGAGGTTGGGGAATCAAGAACACCAAAATTGCTGTCTCCACTAGACTGTACACATGACAGAACTATGACTTTCCTTCGAGTTTGCAAGCATGCAATCCTATGTATTTGGCTCCACAAGATAGTACAGTGACCCATCTTGAGAACAGTGAGACCTACCTCGTACTTTGAATGAATGTGCTAGAAGTGAGGGATTCCATGCAAGACTACCCAAATCCTTTTGGGCAGAGCAGTTAGCATGCATACTAACTCACCAAGAGACCTTAGTCCCACCAAATTTCAAATTGTCCAAAGAATTGAACAGGAGAAAAAAGGTAGAAAACTCACTTGAAAGTGTTCAGTTGTCTTTCAAAAGAGATATATACCAAAAGAGTGGAACTATTTTATTGGCTATAGAGTGTATGGTTCAATGTTATTTTTATATTGTCATTGTTTAAATATTTTGACATCTAGTTATCATTTTTTAATGATAATTTTATAATTTTTTAAAAGATTATTTATAGATGTCATTAAATCGAACACTGAAATAATATTTAACCAAACACGGCCCTATTGGGAGAGTTACTTCAGATATAAATTGTGGAAAAAATTGAATAAAAAAATTATTAAGAGCAATGGCACATTTGATGGGATCACAATTTGCATATTTAGTTTGGAATCTAACATTACACCAAAAGAAGCAAGTAAGATTAAGTTGGAAGACATCTCTAAGAAGTCTAGCCTAATAAACTTGAGCCTACAACTATTGATTCTGACGTGAATTTGAAGCTTTGGTGACTCATCTAATGCCCACTTTTAGGAGATCGAGTAAAGTTCCTAATCCAATTCAGAAACTCTCCATCACTACATTATTTGTTATTGACTGATTCCGGTGAGGTCATTACAATTAAGCGAAGATGTAAAATCTCTATTGTACCCTCTAATGCATTGTAGTCTAGGTTTAGGTCGTCGTCTAGGTGGCCTAGGTCGTGATTTCAGTCTAGGTCTAGGTCTAGGTCATTGTCTAGGTCTTGTAGTCTAGGTCTAGGTCGTTGTCTAGGTCTTGTAGTCTTGGTCTTATAGTCTAGGTCTAGGTCATGGTTTCGGTCTAGGTCGTGGTCGTGGTCGTGGTTGTGCTAGTGGTTGTGGTTGTGGTCATAGTCTAGCTCGTGGTCTTGGTCTAGGTGGTCTAGGTCGTGGCCTAGGTCTAGGTCTCGGTTTAGGTCGTGGCCTAGGTCTGAACCCTAAACCCTAAACCCTAAACCCATTTTATCCTCCCTTTTCCTCTTTCTTTCCTGGGAAAAAGACAGGGAGAGTGGGGGGTGTTGGTGGTCTAGGTTGTGGTCGTGGTCGTGGTCTAGATTGTGGTCGTGGTCTAGGTGGTTTAGGTTGTGGTCCAGGTGTACGTCTAGGTTTAGTTAGATCATGGTCGTGTTCATGGTTGTGGTCATGGTTATGGTCGTAGTCGTGCATGACCATGGTCGTGGTCGTGGTTTTGGTCGGTCTAGGTCTAGGTCTAGGTCGTGGTTTAGGTGTTCTTGGTCTAGGCGGGTTTGGTCTAGGTGGTCTAGGTCGAGGTGTAGTTGTAGGTATAGGTCGAGGACTAGTTGTAGATCTAGTTCTAGTTCTAGGTGTAGGTGTAGGTCAAGATGTAGGTTGAGGTCTTGGTCGAGGTTGAGGTGTAGTTCTAGGTCTAGGTCACCTGGGTCATAGTCCTGTGTAGGTCGTGGTCGTGGTCTAGGCGGTTTAGGTATGTCTAGGTCTAGGTGAAGGTGTTGGTCTAGGTTAGGTGTGGGTCTAGGTTTAGGTTGTAGTCATGGTCGTGGTCGTCGTCGTGTGTAGGATGTTGCCATGGTCGTGGTTTTGGTGGATGTGGGCCTGGCGGTCTAAGTTTAGGTTTTGGTTTAGGTGTAGGTGTAGGTCTAGTTTTAGTTCTAGGTCTAGTTGTAATCTTAGTTCTTGTTCTAGGTGTAGGAGTAGTAGCTATAGGTGTAAGTGTAGATGTAGGTGGTGGTGTAGGTGTAGGTCTAGGCGGCCTGGTTTGTGGTCATGTGTAGGTCCTAGTTGCGATCGTGATCGTGGTCGCGGTCGAGGTCGTGGTCTAGGTAGCCTAGGTCGTGGTCGTTGTTTAGGTGTAGGTCTAGGTGAAGGTGTTGATCTAGGTCGGGTATAGGTCTAGGTCTAGGTCGGGTGTAAGTCTTTTAGGTTGTGGTCATGATCGTGTGTCAGTAGTGGTCGTGTTATTATTCTAGATCTAGCTCTTGGTCTTGCTCTTGTTCTTGTTCTAGGTCTAGGTCTGCATATAAGTATAGGTGTTAGTGCTGGTGTATCTGTAGGTCTAGGTGTAGGTGTAGGTGTAGGCGTGAGTCTAGATTTGGGTCTGGATCTAGGTTTTGGTCTTGGTCATGGTCTAGGTCTTGGTCTGGGTCTAGGTTTGTTTTTGGGTTTCAGTGTGGGTGTATGTGTAGGTGTAGGTGCAGGTTGAGACCGAGGTCGAGGTCAAAATCGAGGTTGAGGCATAGGTCTAAATCTATGGTCAAGGTCTAGTTGTAGGTGTAGACCTAGGCCTATGCCTAGGTCTAGGTCACCTGGGTCGCAGTCATGTAGGTCGTGGTCTAGGTGGTCTAGGTAGTCTAGGTTATGGTCGTGGCCTAGGTGTAGGTCTAGGTTTTGGTGTAAGTGTATGTCTAGGTCGGATGTAGGTCTAGTTCATGGTCATTCTCTAGGTTTAGTTCGTGATCACGAATGCGATCATGTATAGGATGTGGTTGTAGTTTAGGTGGTCTAGGTCCAAACAGTCTAGGTCTAGGACTATGTCTAGATCTAGTGGTCTAGATCATCGTCTAGGTCTAAGTCGTGGTTGTGGTCTTGGTTTAGGTGGTCGTGGTCCATGCGGTGTAGGTCTAGGTGGTCGTGGTCCATGCGGTGTAGGTCTATCTAGGTGGTTTAAGTCAAGGTCTAAGTGTAGATGTAGATTTAGGTATAGGTCTAGTTTTAATTATAGGTCTAGTTTAGTTCTAGGTCTAGTTCTAGATCTAGTTCTGGTTCTAGGTGTACGTGTAAATGTTGGTGTAGATGTAGATCAAGGTGTAGGTTCATTGTCATGTGCAGGTAGTGGTCGTGGTTGTGGTCGTGGTAGTGGGCTAGGTGGTCTAGGTAGTCTAGGTCGTGGTCTAGGTGTAGGTCTAAGTCCAGGTGTTGGTGTAGGTTTAGGTCGGGTGTAGGTATAGGTCTAGGTCGTGGTCATGGTCGTGTGTAGGATGTTGTGGTCGTGGTTCAGGTGGTTGTAGTCCAAGCGGTCTAGGTCTAGGTTTAGGCCTAGGCGTAGGTGTTGGTCTAGGTCTAGTTTTATGTCTTATTCTAATCTTAGTTCTAGGCGTAGGTCTAGGTGTAGGCGTAGGGATAAGTGTAGATGTAGGTGTAGGTGTAGGTCTAGGTGTAGTTCTATGTCTAATTCTAATCTTAGTTTTAGTTTTAGGTGTAGGAGTAGGTGTCGGGGTAAGTGTAAATGTAGGCGTAGGTGTAGTTATAGGTCTAGGCGGCCTGGTTCGTGGTCGAGCGTAGGTCTTAGTTGTGGTCGTGGTCATGGTTGTGGTTGTGGTCTAGGTGGTCTAAATAGTCTAGGTCGAGGTTTAGGTTACTGTCTAGGTTTAGGTCGTGGTTTAGGTGGCCATGGTCCAGGCGGTTTAGGTCTAAGTGGTCCAGGTCTAAATCTAGGTGTAGTTGTAGGTTTAGTTCTAGGTCTCATTCTTAGATCTAGTTCTAGTTCTAGGTGTAAGTGTAGATGGTGGTGTAGGTGTAGGTCAAGGTGTAGGTCGAGGTTCTGGTAAAGGTTGAGCTGTAGTTCTAGGTCTAGGTCGCCTAGGTCATAGTCCTGCATAGGTCGTGGTTGTGGTGGTCTAGGCAGTCGTGGTCGTGGTCTTGATGTAGGTGTAGGTGTAGGTCTAGGTCGTGAACATGGGTGGTGTAGGTTTAGGTCGCGATTGTGGTCATGGTCGTGTGTTGGACGTGGTCGTAGTATAGGTGGTTGTGGCCTAGGCATTCTAGGTCTAGGCTTAGGTGTACATATAGGTGTAGGTTTAGTTTTAGTTCTAGGTCTAATTATAGTTTTAGTTCTAGTTCTAGGTGTAGGAGTAGGTGTAGGGGTAAATGTAGGTGTAGGTGTAGGTGTAGGTCTAAGCGGCTTGGTTTCATGGCCTTGTGTAGGTCATGGTTGTGGCCATGATCATCGTTGTAGTCGTGGTAGTGGTCGTGGTCATGGTTGTGGTCTAGGTGGTCTAGGTCGTGGTTGTCCCTTGGTCTAGATCTAGTTCTAGGTCGTGGTTGTCCCTTGGTCTAGATCTAGTTCTAGGTCTTGTTCTTGTTTTTATTCTAGGTCTATGTCTAGATATAGGTGTAGGTATAGGTGTTGGTCCAAGTCTAGGTCTAAGTCTAAGTCTATGTGTAGATGTAGGTCAAGGTTTGGGTCCGGGTTTGGGTCTGAGTCTTAGTGTATGTGTAGGTGTTGGTGTAGATGCAGGTGCAGATCGAGGTTGACGTTGAGGTTGAGGTGTACGTCTTAGTCTAGATCTAGGTGTTGGCGTAGGCCTAGGCATAGGACTAGGTCGCTTGGGTTGTAGTCATGTATGGGTCGTGGTCATGATCGTGGCTAAGGTTATGGTCGTGGTCTATATGTTCTAGGCAGTCTAGCTAGTCTAGGTCGTACTTGTGACCTAGGTGTAGGTCTAGGCCTTGGGGTAAGTGTAGGTCTAGGCCGGGTGTAGGTCTAGTTCGTAGTCATGCTCTAGGTTTAAATCGTGATCGTGGTCGTAATCGTGTATAGGATGTGGTCATGGTCATGTATAAGATGTGGTCGTGGTTTAGCTAGTCATGGTCCAAGCAGTCTAGGTTTAGACGATCTAGGTCTAGGTTTAGGTCTAGATTTAAGTCTGGGTCTGAGTTTGGGTCTGGGTTTGGGTCTGGGTTTGGGTCTGAGTCTCAGTGTAGATGTATGTGTAGGTGTTGGTGTAGGTGCAGGTCAAGGTCGAGGTCGAGGTTGAGGTGTATTTTTAAGTCTAGTTCTAGATGTTGGCGTACTAGGTTACTTGGGTCGTAGTCATGTGTAGGTTGTGGTCGTGGTCGTGGTCATGATCGTGGCTCAGGTTATGGGCGTGGTCTATGTGGTCTAGGCAGTCTAAGTAGTCTAGGTTGTAGTCGTGGCCTAGGTGTAGGTTTGTCTCTTAGGGTAAGTGTAGGTCTACGCTGGGTGTAGGTCTAGTTCACGGTCATGCTCTAAATTTAGATCGTGGTAGTGGTTGTGGTCGTGTATAGGACATGGTTGTGGTCGTGGTCCAAGCAGTCTAGGTTTAGACTGTCTAGATCTAGGTTTAGGTCTAGGCATAGGTCTAGTTCTAATTCTCGATCTAGGTCTAGTTCTAGTTCTAGTTCTGGGTCTAGTTCTAGTTCTAGTTCTAGGTCTAGTTCTAGTTCCAGTTCTAGGTCTAGTTCTAGTTCTAGTTCTAGGTGTACGTCTAAGTGGCCTAGGTCATGGTCTTATGTAGGTATAAGTTGTGGTGGTGGTCATGGTTGTGATCGTGTTCATAGTCGTGGTCGTGGTTTAGAACGTAGTCATGGTTTAGGTTTTGGTCATGGACGTGGTTTAGGTGCTCTTGGTAGTGGTTATGGTCTAGGTCTACGTCTAGATCAAGGTCTAGGTCGGGTAGGTTTAGGTCTACATTGTGGTCGTGGTCTAGGCGGTCGAGGTATAGGTGCAGGTCTAGGTCTAGGTCTAGTTCTAGTTCTAGTTCTAGGTCTAGGTCTAGATCTAGGTCGTGGCGGTGGTTGTGGTTGTGGTTGTGGTTGTGGTCACGTGTAGGCCTAGGTCGTGGTCATGGTTTAGGTGGTCGTGGTCCAGGTGGTTTAGGTCTAGATGGTCTAGGTCTCAGTTATCTAGGCGTAGGTCTAGATCTAGTTCTAGTTTTTGGTGTTTGTGTAGGTGTTGGTGTAGGTCTAGGTGTAGGTCATGGTCTAGGTCTAGGTCTAGGCCTAAATCTAGTTCTAGGTTTAGGTGTAGCTCTATGTCTAGGTATAGGTCTAGATCTAGGTCCAGTGTAGGTCTAGGTCTAGGTCTACCTCTAGCTCTAGCTGTAGCTCTAGGTCTAGCTTTAGGTCTAGGTGTCGGTGTACGTCCAGGTCGTGGTCGTGGTTATAGTCGAGATTTAGGTGGCTATGGTAGTTTAGGTCTAGGTCAGGTGTAGGTCTAGATCTTGGTGAAGATGTGGGTTTAGGTCTAGTTCTAGTTCTAGTTCCAGTACTAGATGTAGGTATATGTGTAAGTGTAGGTGTAGGTGAAGGTGTAGATCGAGGTCAAGGTTGAGGTCGAGGCTGAGGTGTAGGTCTAAGTCTGGGTTTAAGGTCTTAGTCGCCTAGATTGTAATCCATTGTAGGTCGTGGTCGTGATGGTCTAGGTAGTCTATGTCATGGTCATGGCCTAGATGCAGGTCTAAATATTTGTGTAAGTGTAAGTGTAGGTCAGGTGTAGGTCTAGCTCGTGGTCATGGTCGTGGCTTTGGTTTAGGTCGTTGTCATGGTCGTGGTGTGTGTAGGACATGGTAGTGGTCGTGGTCGTGGTCGTGGTCCAAGCGGTCTAGGTCTTGGCGGTCTAGGTCTAAGTCTAGTTGTAGGTGCAGGTCTTGGGCTAATTCTAGTTCTGTCTTGTTCTAGTTCTAGTTCTAAGTCTAGGTGTAGGTGTAGGTGTTGGTGTTCGTGTAGGTCTAGGTGGCCTGGGTCGTGGTTGTGGTCGTGGTGGTCTTAGTCGTGGTCATAGTTTAGGTGTAGATCTAGGTGTTGGTCTGGGTATTGGTCAGTTGTAGGACTAGGTCGCGGTCGTGGTCGTGGTCTTGATTTAGGTTATGGTTGTAGTCATGTGTCGGTCTATGTAACATCCCAAAATTTGATTGGTGGATTTAAAAATTAGAGCTAATTTGGATCGAAAAAGAATAATTTCGGACCTAGTTATAAGGATATAAAAATAGAGGGATTAAATGTAATTTTTCCTAAAAACATTCATTAGATGAGGACCGGCTGCCAGCTGCAGCCAGCAGCGCCAGCCGGCCCTCCTCTCTCCTTCCTCTCTGCCGAGTGGCAGACACATAAAAAAAAATGGCAAATGGCAAAGGATTTAATCAATTAAACATTGTTTTTTCCTTCTCTGCCTTCCACCTCCTCTGCCTTCTGCCTTCTTCCGCCAAGCCAACAAGCAGCGGCAGCGCCGGCTACTGGGGAAAAACAAAGAAGAAAAGAAAGGAAAAGAAGAAAAAGAAGGAGAAGAAGGAAGAGGACGAAAGAAAAGCTAGAGACAGAATTCCGAGTGTTGTTTAACGGTATAATCGGTAGGTAATTCTTTCCCTAAAAATTATTATTGAAATACTATTATGTTGTGAAAATAATTTAATGTTACGAGAATTTGAGAAATTGTGATATTATGCTGTATATTCTATTATTTAAACATAAAAATGAGATGAATTTGATGATCTGTGAGGTGATGTAGTATTAATGAATATTTGTATACGAAGATCCAACGAGAGCGGAAAGTTACCTATTATATGTTATTCTGACGAGGGCAGGGAGTATATGCTGAATGATGTCCTAAAATGGAATCTCCGATATAAAACGGCTCCTGTCAAGGATAATAAATTAAAGGAACGTCAGGCTTTTAGGTGAAAGAGTATGAAAATGACAGATCTACATCACGAAACAGAACAATATTATATTATTACTAAATAATGTGAGTTCAATGATATGTGATTTATGATGATAATTTTTAATATGAGGTATGTTATATTTTAAATTTATGTGAAATATTATTGAGCATTCCATGATTTACTTGTATCATTCTAATTAGATATCTGACATTTTTTATTGTTCTCGTTATATTGTGATTATTGGGATACTATTTTACCTACTGAGTTTGTATTAACAAACTCCCATTTTCGAAGGCAGGTACTGTATATAAAGGATCACGGAATATAGTGTGAGGTATTGCTAGTTGCGATAAGAAATGGTTAATTTTATATGTTACATGTTTTAGAGTCAACACAGCCTCCTCCGCTTTGGGAGGTTGCCACCATTGCCAAAAATAGGATTGCTCACCAAATGTTGGGTCCCCCCACTGTTGATCTGGCGCCGTCACTACCCAAGCGTCACTTCTACTGGACATCATCCGCCACTATTGCCAAAGGTTAGCTGTTGCCGCTGTCGATGTATGCACGCATGACTCAGTCATCGAGGTCAACACATGTTGGAAGGGCTTCAACAAGGATATTGACTAGTGCAGCCCATGGGTTTGATGTCAATCTCACAATGGATCGAAATAGTTCGAGTATTCTACTCATCTCTTACTCGATTTCCATCCTATATTTAACATCTCTTGCTTATGTGAATTTATAATTACCCATATAAATGTTGCCCCTAAACTTAGTTCCATGAGTTCTTGTGAGTTCCCTTTTAAATCCTTCTACATTGATCGAATTTCTATTTAATATAAGTTTTGGATTGGAGTTTTACTTGAATCAGTGAAGTTAGGTTGGTTTACAATGAGTTTGGAGCTTAATTCATGCTCATTGTTAATTTGGACGAACACCCTCTCTACGTCCTAAGTATGAATGCTCTGTTAAGGATGCCCTTTAATCAAACCGTTTGCCCTAAAGTTTTAATTATTTCATGTTTCCGATTAAGTTTAAAATTATTATATCTGAAAAATAAAAACCCCAAATTTCTACATGAAGTTTATGCTTAATTTCTATTTTATGGCAATTTTCATGTAACTAGGTTAGTTCTATTCATTAGCCTCATCACCCCTACTGTATAAAAAAAAGCATTTCTAAAATCTGCAATAACAATATGCTGATTTATCAACCCACTGAAGCCATCCTTCTTCTAGGATTAGGACCAACAAAGAAAAACTAAAAATTTAAACTTGATGACATTAGATGTATTATCCAACAAGATCTTCTCCTTTTATGCAATACAATTAGAATTAATATCTAGCTCATGGTAACAATCAATCAATCATAAATTCAGACCTATACAGAAGCCACATGTAACAAAACAACTGTAGGTTCCTACAACAGTACTATGTACTAGCTCACTGAACCTATTTCAAGATTCAATGCAATTTATATGATCAGGGCTTCGGCTTCAGTAAGAAGCAAGCATGAATATCCAACATTGATTAATAAAAGATTATGCGAAGTACCATGATTTCTTGTGAATTTAGTGACCTTAGAATTGAAAGTACCTTTTCCACTTTCCATTTTTTTTGCATGAAATGAAATATAGAATACATATAATAAAGAGGACAATACAACAGCTGAACAAAGAAGCTTTTAGTGGTACAATATAGCAGAATAATATCTTAAAAGAGATGCCAACGCTTTGAGAGAAACATGGTTCAAAAGTACGGACCTCAATCAAGATGGAAAGGTCAACAACAATGCCCGTGACATATCCAAGAACTAAACCTATAATTCTCCTAGCAACTGATGATGAGCCAATATCTACATCAATCTGCAAGCAAAAAGGTCATTCTCAATTTATATTCAAAAAATTGAAATTGTGATACAATTTTGCAGTAAATAATCAATAGAGATCGATCTAGCATAATTTATAAAGTTTTTCATCACATTTATTATTGGAGCATGCATGCCTACATACGATGCCCATGTGCATGTGCCTATAAAGCACCAATATTTTATGAAGTATAACGTATCCGTATCAGATACAGATACTTCACCGATACGCCATATAGCGTATCAAATTTTATTTTTAAGTTTTAAAAATATGGCGTATCAAATTTTATTTTTAAGTTTTAAAAATCCAATACTTAAGCAATATTTGCTCGATACTTGTCTGATATTTTCCGAGACTTTTACTTAAAGAAAAAATGTTAAAACAGTTAATCTGACTCACACAATAAAAAATAAAAAATATCTTATACATACAACACAACTCATTCATAGACTCAAATGTTAAAATTAAGAGATACATTGGGCTCACGCAATTGGGATCGCAGAAAGTTTCACGCACAATAGTGTTTTAGCAATAGAAAAAGATTTTGTATCCGCAAGTAGCTGCGTCATCTAGTTTATTCACCTCAATCAATATTGTCTTTGCCTATATTGGATATCGATCACTTTTTTTTTACATTGATCAAGCTCATATTACAAAAAGAATAAGATTTTGGCCTTTTTATTTCGTCTATTTATTTAGTCAGAGATTCAGAGAGAGGAGAGCATGTATCTACTTTCATCAAGTCAGTATATATGAGTTTATACCACAACATCTATATTATTTTCAATTATGTCTTATTTGCATTGAGCTAATTGATTTAGGTCGAATTTAAATTGAAATAAAAACTAATCTACTAATGTATATTTAAACTTTCATCATACTTAGATAATTTGTGACAGATTGAAAGCAATTAAATAAATTTTATGACATTATTTGAATTTAATTTTTTTTTAAATTCAATAATCATTGAAGGATGTTTTTATTTTTTTAAGTTCAATTATTCAAAATACTTCTTTTAGTGATATTAAGAATGTTTGAAAAAATATAATTAATTTGAAAAAAAATTAAAAAATATTTTTGAAAACTATAATAACAAGATGTATAAATTATTATAATCTACTATAAATTTATATCTCAAATATAAGAATATGACATATTATACATACATATATATAACAGTTGTATCCTGACATATCCGTATTCTACTTTTTTTAAGTTGGCGCATCATCATATTTGTATCGTCGTATCGTACTCGTGCTTCATGGGCATGTACACGTGTGTTCATATTTATGGATATTAGATGTATGTATGTATGTATGAATCTATGATAGTTTGCATTTGCTTATTTTTATGCAAATATTTTGTGTATAAATGTGCATATATGTGCATGTATATATGGTTGTATATGTATCAGCACGATGCATACCTATGTGCCGGGATGCACATTTATATCTACATACAGTAAAACTATATGAATAACCAAGAACATGTGTGTAACTCCTGTGTACATCCTAGGACATCCAAGGTGTATGACAGTGTGCCAAAGTTCCATAAGCACCATACCTTTTATCAGAATTAGAGCTTCACAGGGTCTAAATCAACGATTTCATTGCTATGAAAGGGGTAATATTATACCAACCCTCCTTAGACTTCATAAATTCCCTTTCTATTATATTCACGAACTAAAAATGCATTCAATCGTTTATTATATATGATTAAATATCAATTTTATCCTCTAAGTGCTAGAAGTAATCTTTACTAGTCCATTTATTTCTAGTGCAAAAGCCACCAAGTAAACATATTAGAAGAATAATTTTAGTAACAGTACAATCTGTTATTTAAAAAAGATAATGATAACAGTAATATCAGTAATAATAAAACAAGAAAGGCATCTCTAGCAATACGATCAGGCAGAATGGACCTCCAAAAAGTTATCCTGGTGAAGATATTTGCATGTGACTGCCTTCCCCAAAAGGCAAGCCTTGGTGCCAACTGCACGCTTGACCATCCAATAACCCTGGCGATCCATCAAATAATTCAGTTTAAAAATCAATGATAATTCAGCTGCTACTGTGCAACGATGGAAAATGAACAGTATTAACTGATGGACTATAAATACCTCAACAATGCTTGGTATAAGCTTAAACCTCAAATCCCGAAATACATCACTTCCATCAATAAATCTTCCCAAAAGTGATTGTTTCTTTATGGGCCTCTCAGCACCATAATAGAGAACCAAACTGTAATTTGGTTTTGCAGGAATCTGCATTTCGTCAATGAATCATAATTTAGATTTGGATTGGAGACTACAAGAAAATGAAAAGGAATCTTATACAGAGTAAAACAATTATAAACCAACTATAAGAACTAGATGCATTAACTAGAAAAGAAATTCATAATTACTTTTCAATTACCTAGTCCATCAACAATAGGAATTAAAGTGCACAATATGGGCTTTGTGGAACTCACGATAGCATTTTACTCTAACCAAGTGCTCAAAGCACAACTATGGATAAAAGATCGTTGTGGTTTCTATTAGAAGATCTGCAAAATGGCATCTATAAATCTTGCCTAAGAAGTCCAAACTACTTACAATATGGATTCAAGTAAACTAAATCAGTGCCATGAAGGATAGGCTGAGTAGCTAAAAAGAAATTGATTGCATATAGGTAAAATAAGACTTTTGGCACACAACAGCCTTGTTTTGGCATTCTCAGCCACCTGATGCAAAATAATATAAAAATAGAAACCACAGAAGATGATTGAACAAAAACCATTAATAAGACTGTTTGAGAAAGCTTTCTGCCACAACTGCAATGTATAGCTGATAATTGCAAAATTATTTATTATTTAAATCATATAATGAAGTCAATGTTATTAAATAATGAGAGCTAGCCCATGCCAATAATATGCATGCATATTATTTGATGAGCAGCCATGCAAGGGAATTATTCACTGGATAAGTATTCACGTGAAATGTACAACTCAAAATTAGGAAGCAGAAGTTGCATTAGCCAGTTTCCTACGTCGTTTCAATGAGGAAACCCCTTCGTTTGCATTTTGAATAAAGAAGGATCTCAACCAAATTGAAGAGATGTGTCCACAGTAATTGTCTCTTCCTCACCTCCAGATCACTGACTCCACCTCACCAACTTCCGTGCCACATTATTGTTTCTATTGAAGACAGTTTGATGATATCCAACCTTTTCGCCAAGCTTGGCAAACTTTTCTCTTTCCTTTTTTCTAGGAATTTAGATGAAGATTTATGTTATATGGCATGTTTAACTAAACATCTTTATTTTGATTTAGTTAGTGTTAATTGTTTTAAATTTTAAGATCATGTTTTATGAGATTTCATGAAATATTCAATTTTACACGAAAGGTTTCTATGGTTCGACTCTTACAGTTAAACAATAGTTTTAAATACATGTGATGAAATCAAAGATAGATTGTAGCTTGCCAAATACTAGCTGTGTTAAGTTTATCGAAGATGATTAATAATTTGTAAGATAATTTATACTAAATAGAAATTACATTTACATTTTACTTATATTGTTAAACTTATAGTCATAATTTGTCTCAACGTTAATTAATCAAATGCCAGATAACATAAATGGACTCAAAGCCTTTTGAAAAGAAAATCTTCATTTAATTATTTCAACTCTCATTAAATAACTTAAAAAAACTCTATTTAAATTAAAATAATTTTACATTAATTTTATTTTATTATTTAATTTAAATCAATCATTTCTTTTTTAATTAACTAATTATTAAAATAAGGCATTTATATAAATGCCACTCAAAACTTTAAATATTATACCTTATTTAAATACATGCTACCTTTACATAGATAAAACAGAATGACATTCTGATAGATATTTGAAAAATGTATGGAAGATGAAGTTTTTTGGCTCACTAGGTTATTTAATGTGATTTTGAAAACAAAAATGATGTCAGATCAATGAAGAAAAAGTACATTAGTAACTATTTATAAGAATAAAGACGATATATAAAATTGTGCTAACTATAGAAGAATTAAATTAACAAACCATATTATAAAACTTTGGAAAAGAGTGTCAATGCAAACAGATCTACTGTGAAAAGTTTTAATGGCAATGTTTAGGGAGAGAAAAACATCTGCATTTGATTTTTTATCAATTTAAAAAAAAAATTATGATAAAGTAAAGAAAAGAAATGGGTTTGTACTATTTACATTCAAATCATTCGTGATAAGTCACTTGTGTTCAGATACAAGAGGGTTTGATTAAAGATTTTTTTGTTACAATTAAAATGCACTAAGACTTTGTTTGGCATTGCTTTAGCTTTTTAAAAAGTATTGTATAAAGTTAGCGTTTTAAAATCTACTTATTTTATTTGGCAAATTGTAATAAAAAATAATATTGTTTGATAAAAACTATTGTGTTGTATGGCCAAAATATATTTTTAACTAAATTAGACATGTATAAGATAATTTTAATCATATCTATATTTTATTAAAATAATGATTATGTATTAATAATATATTTAATTATGTGTATATTATTATCTTTATGGTTGAAATAATTATAGGTATATTTTTATATTATTTATTTTAATTTTAAATATCATTATTATATGTATATTTTATTTATAAATAATAATTATATTTATATTATTAATAAATATTTGAAATATATACACTACCATTATAAAAAAATAAATATTAGATGATTAGTACATATATTACATTAATTATATTAACTTTATTTAATTTAATATTAAAGATTATTAATTGATATTATATAAAATAATTGAGGGTAATTTTTACTGAAAAGCTTTCCTTTTAGCTTTTCAAAAACTAAAACTTTTTAAAAAATTATTTTATCAAACACATTTTTTAACTTTAAGGTATCAAAAATATCTTTTTCTTTTAAAAATCTTTCCCAAATGCATCCTAAGGTTCAACTTTAAATTTATATTTTTTTACATTGATTACAGAGATTCTGAATACACATTTTAAAAAAAATGTCTTAGTGTGTGTTTTTCGTATATGATATTCTCCTTATTGATAAGACTAGATATGAGATTAGCACAAACTCAAGTTATAAAGAAATATATTAGAATCTAAAGATTTTATCTCAGTAGATCAAAAATTAAATATAGGAAGTGCAAATTTAGTAAAAATAGAAGCACTGGTATTTGAGAGATGCATGATGTATTGTGTAATAGAAACATTTCACTCAAGCTTAAAGATAAATTTTTAGAATGCTGACTTACAAAGTAGAAACATACAAATGAAATAAATATCGCAAAAATAAGGATGTTAATGTGGATAAATGAGTATAAACGAAAGAACAAGATGAGAAATATGTTTCTGCAAGAAAGTTAGAATAACTTTAGTTGAGGATAAGAGAAAGAGAAAGATGAAGACCAAAAATGATATAACAAGAAACTATAAGTAATAATGTTACATATTTGGAACAAAATAAAAAATTACTATTTGATAGAGTGCAATGAAAATAAAAGATTCGTGTAGCCTACCCCACCTAGTGGGATTGGATGTTTAAATATATGCTACTACATAGTTCAAATTTTATGAAGAGCAAAGCATGTAAGTAATTGTCTATATTAAAATTAATATAACTTAGCCTTATAATCCTTGAATTTTGATACTTGTTCTCAACACCATTCTAGTTAAAATAGAAATTTAGATTAGTGTAAGCATTTGATCGGAAGCAATATGATCAACAGCAAAGCCATTTTCATTAGTAAACATTCTGATAAACCAGTGGTGTTGTGATACACTAACTATAGCTGCTGTGAAGAAAGCTCCCCAAACAGGAACTAAATCATGAAAATGCATTGGGAATCTAGATGTCATACGAACCTCCAGGTTTATTGCAAGAATGAACGGGATCTTTTTCCCAGCTTCTGACTGATTAAAAAAAACAATAAATAGAGTTAGTGAAAGCCTTGGATCACAATATTCCCAAATATGCCAGAAACATAGAACTTACTACTAAACAATATTCACAGAGTATTATGGCTTCATTGTACTGCAATTTTGTATAACATGCACGTTTATTGTCAACGTATATAGATGCATATTTTATTACTACATTTTATTTCCAAATCAGAAAGTTGCTGTACTGAGGATTAAATGGGATTCAATTCTACCCACTTTATGGGGCATGCAAACTATAATGATTGATCTAAAATATAATTTCTGATTTTCAAGTACAATTTCAGGATGTAAGTCATAACATGCAGGTTAGTATAGGGTTGTGATTTCCATAAATTGTCCTTGTATGCATCAGCAAAAGTTATAAGAATTTATTCTACAAAAAATAAGGCAGCTCACGGTACTAACAAGTTGTCCTTGTGTTTTTAGGTGATAGCTAAGATGTAACTAGCAACCTTTTTTTTTTGATGAAAACTAGCAACCAAGTTCACTATGGCCAAAACAAAGAATTAAAAGATGGATGTGAGGTAAAACTAGGAAGACTACAGCATTAAAGATCATGATAGAGGGGGTTGGACCGAACCTATTGAAAAAACATTAGAACTAATCAAATTGGGTGGTAGAACAGAGACCAAATTTGCACAGATCAAATGAAAAATAACAAAAGGCAGCTAATTTAATGACCTACTTTTTAAGCTCTTCATGCGCATGCTATCAATATGACCAAAGTACATACTGCATTACAACATCTTCACTGCAGGAGTGGACCATAAAGTTTCTTTATATTTTGAGAATATATTTTCATGTAAAATTCTATGCAATAAAGAAATGCCTGTAGATAAATGCAACTATCCATATTGTCATTACCTGAACTAAACAGTTGGGATGCAGTGCAACTTTGCTTATACAATTTTCAGCCCTGAACCAATCGACAGCTAAAAGCTTCAAAAGAGGATCTCCTCCCGGAACCTGTTGTTCATTGTTATGATGACAAGTAGTGTCCAAAGTAAAACTTGATACATAAAAATATCTCATTGGCCTTGACAAAACAGTGACTACCTACATATCAACTTGAAAACTGGCATAAAATAACTTTGAAAAGATCCGTTTCAAGAGAGGAAGAAAGAATTGGAAAATTTGGCTTATATGGTGCCATTTTCGCTCAGGAGATCATGCCCAAAGACGCATAAGAATACAAAATGATATGAGAAATTAACTGTATAGAGCTAGTTCAAACCCATTTTTTTTAGCATACTCAATTCAAGAAGACAACTGGCATTGCTAACTGAGATATATCAATAAAACTAACACCATATTGAGATAAGGATAAATCCATGGACTTACTCACAATTCGTGATTTATCTTAACTAGGTGATTTTCCTTTAAGAATAATTAATTTAGCAATCTGTCACTGCTGGTACAACTAAGTTGCCAAGTCACCCACGTACTCATGATGGATGTTGGCGTTGATTTCTAGCTTGTTGACAATAAAATCACATATGACCAGCCTATAAATGTTTTCAAATTTTATTATTCTAGGAAAATAATGTTGAACGATTTATATTTTTGGGAGATCATATAGTAATATTAACTTATAAAAGAGTTGTATCTTCTACATACCAATTATCACCACCTTTGGATAGAAAAAAAAACTTCAACTTCTTGCCACTATTTCAATATAGTCGTGTTCTTGTTATTGACCTACTATTTCATGTCATGCCACTGCAGTTTCACCATCATATTTCGCACATATGTTTACCAATTGAGCTGCCAACATGCCTAAAGTGTATTTTGTCCCTTTCAACTTCAGCTATATCTTCTAGTCATTCTCCTATCGGGCTATTGATGTGTTGATTGTCCATCATCCTTAGCCATATCTCGAAAGTGTATTTTTAGGACTTGTAATTTCTTTTATTTACATTGTTGCATATCTACACCAAATAAGTGTACCAATATATAGGATAGTTAAGTTAGAATTAACTAAAGATTTTTATACTTGCAAGCATAAATTATCTATTGAGCTACGAAAGCTGGTCCAAATTAAAATGGTTTGTAAATATTGTTTGAATATCCCAAATAATCTAGCTATGTAGCTGTAGTAGTTGACCCCAATCATGAACGTGACAGCAAATTAGATATGTTTCAAAAGTACATCAAAGTGTACTCTTGAATCTATTATCGAGCTCGAGGAAAAACAAACTCTCTACTAAGCAGAAGTAATGCTCTACATTCTAATAACTTGAAATGAATTGGCAATACCAATTTTACGGTAAGACATCTTGCATGATAGGTACATAGAATCATTGTGCTGCTTCATTTTTTAATCTATTAAAGAAGCACTAAACATATTATGAGATAGGTCAACTGTGTCGAATTTAGCATTTAATGAATGCATGTTGGCATTCCAATAACGACAACAACCAAGCCTTAATCCCACGAGGTGGGGTCGGCTACATGAATCCTTTGTTTCCATTGCGCTCTACCAATTACCATATTCTTATCTAAATCTAAGTAACTAAGATCACTACTTATAGTTTTTTGTCATGTCTTCTTTGGTCTCCCCCTTTCTCTTTGTACATGGGCAAGATCCAGTAGCTCGATTTTTCTAACTGAAGCCTCAATCGGCCAACGATTTATTTGTCCAAACCATCTAAGCTGACTTTCTCTAAGTTTATCCTCAATTGGTGCATGTTGGCATTCCAACAAGTTAAATTAATCTGATCATATTATTAGCTCGTTTGGTTCGAGCTTTTTTTTAGCCCAACACAAATTTCAACTATAAAAATTAAATTTATTTCACATCCAACACAAATACGAACATTATAATTAACTCTATTTCATATTTTACACACTTTTTAATATTAAATTAATTTTTTTTTCTCATTAAATCTATGAGATAAAATATTTTTTTCTCTTGTCCAAAATTTAACTCTCAAACCAAACGAGGCTTAAAAGTTAAAATCAGCTACAATGTGCACGCTAAGTTGGAACAATATTTTTAAATAGTTGTACTCTCAAGGTATGTATTAATATTACAAAACCTCGTAATACAAGTCAACTTGGGTGATGCAGATCTTGCTGCGATTTGCTGGATATTGTCAACCTCGACAGATACTTTAAGAAAATTGATTTAATTTGTAATAGCATAATCATCATCAACTAAGCTTTGAACAACACTTAATTGATATTTTAAGCACTCAACCTAGCTGCCATCTAGTCATCATGCAGGTGATGCTTGGAGGAATTTCAATACTTGAAATTCATTTTGGCTGCCAAATGTGTTGGCTATAGGGATGGGGAATAGAGAAAAAACAAAAAAAAACAAAACAAAAGCTGAATTTTTTAACCCCTTCTCCCATTATTTCCCCTTCTTGTTGCCAGTAGAAAGAAAGAGAAATGGAGAAGAGGCTGTTTGGCTAGGAGCGCATGCATTGAAGGAGGAAAGGGAAGAACCAAGAGGGGCTGCTTCCACCTCTTCCATAATTTCAGCTCATCCTCTCCATCCTGTTCAACATTGGGCTAGAATTTAAAGAAAATTTCGAGAAGAAGAGGAAGAAGAGAATTCCTGTATGGCTAATAATAGGTAGGTACTAGTTACCAACAAGTATTTTGAAGATCAAAATTATCATATAATATTGTAAATTAAGCTATAATTTCTTATGTGTTGTTGTGGGCTAAGTGTGGATTGAAGTTTTCTTTCTTTAAGGTTTAGCTTTTATAGTGAGAAATTAGAAATATCAATGGAATATTATTGCAATATTACTGTGCTTAAACCTTCTCTCCATTTTTAATGGATCTCATGCTTCCATGATTTGGCAGGTGCGTTCTTTAGTGTGAGATCACAATTTGGTTTTCACCAAGACCCAAAGCCCTTTTTGAGATGAGATCAAAATCTAGGACTTCTTCTCCAAAGGCCAAACGGTACTCACCCAAACATGATCCAAAGCCTCCCATTTAGCTTAAAAGAAGAATAACAATAAAAGATGTCAAATACTAGAATTTCTCTTCTATGCTAGGCATTCTAGCTGCAATTAGGAAGGGTTAGCGTCAGAAGGTATTTTCATTCCCTAAAAATGGTCCCTACATTCAAATTCACGGCTACATTTAGCACGGCTGCTCCAATCTGCAGGAGAGGTGCTGTATCAATCTTTATAATGTTCACCTCAACCAAGTGAAGTAAGAGAGCCAATAGCCATCAGGTTAGATAGAGAGGCCAGGTAGTGCAGATTATACAGTTTCAGCTCCCAATTGGATCCAAAAAGCTGAGTTTATTAATGCATCACATAAGTTAGTCATTAATCACATATTTAAGAACATAAAAACATTTTCCATGCAAGTAAATACTATTTTCTGTTCCTGTTTGATAGGAAGACATTATCGATAATTAAACATCCAAAGTTATAATCTACATGTCACCTATAGATTATTTAAGGGTGACATTCTAAGTAAAATTCATATCAGGCGATGAATAAACCAAGATAAAAGAATGTGAAGCAACATTAAATCACAAACCTTTGAGCCATCCTTCAAGTAGGTTTTCCCTCGTATCATAAATCCCTGTCCGCTTGGCTGTGTCCAACAATTAGTGTCAGATTCAACGTTCCCTTGAAGTAGGGAACCATAGAACTGACTTGATTCAATAGATACAAGAGGACAGCAGGTATCTAGTTCTCTGCTCTCCACCGTTTCTGCAGCAACAAACATAATCCTCATTTGACTAAGCTATTACTACAGTGTAAACAGACATTTTTCGAAAATTATACTTCATTATGGTAAGCCACTGAATATATCTGCCATGGAAAGTGCAAAACTGACATAATACAGCTATTTTCAGAATTATATCAGCAAAAAAACTCAAAACCCTTCAGCACGGACATAAGATTAGCATGCTAGTAACTTTGTATACCACACAGCATGTATGCATATCATGTTGATATTATTCGAAAAGAAGGGAAATTCATAATAATTGAAAATGAATCTCCACACAATTCTAAGAAAATTTCATGGAGTGCCAGATAACTGCAATAAACCTGTTCTTGACAAAATGAATATTACATAAAGATTATCGGAATACGATTATAAAAGACTATAGATACATTAGTAAGCCAATGTGTGGAGAAGCCATATCAGACACAATTTTACAGGAGCCATTTGCAAATATTTACTGGACTAAAAGCAGGAGGCTGCATACGTAGTGACCAAGCCATAATGGCTCCATTGGGCAGGGGGGCTGAAATCAGGCCAAGCTGTCAGCTCAGTTCCAGCTAGCAATTCCACCACAACTTTGGGGGATAAACTAAAGCCCAAGCCCAACAAGTCATCTTTCTTGAACAAACTTAGACCAGACTAACACAAAAGCAATACAATGATTAATATATTTCTCTTAGATTAACATATGGCTATGTTTTTCGAGCTAACTTTGTATGTATGATGTCAAGCCTGTCATTTGTCATTAAGCCAATACTAGACTAGGCTCAACTTGATAAGCTGATAATTGACCAAATAGCCCATTAAGCCAGTTTAGCAGAGCCCACATGATGTCATCTTAACCTCATGCTAGTATCCACCATTCATCAAGCAGTTAAGATGGTCGCACTCTGTCCCTGATGCGACAAATAATTTGTCAATATGTTTATAATTGCAAATCTAACCTTTTGATATTTTTTTTAACAAATTATAGTTTATAATTTATGTACACAGAAACTTTGATGTTTACAAATATATCCTGTTAAATTAACAGGGACCTAGGTCACTGGACTTAAAACATTCATTCCTAATATATTCCTGAACTTTTGCAAATTCTGTAACAATCAAAGTTTCTGTCAAAATGACAGGAACATAGGTCGGTTGACTTAAACATGTATTCCTAAAATAATCCTGAACTCTAAGAAATTTGGAAATAATCATAGTTTCCAAATTTGACAAGTGCGTTCTAGAGGTCAATTTTAATTGACGTGATGCTTTACGTTTCTTTAATGTCTATTTCCAGGTGTCACTGAGTTGGGTGAAAACTCCAGAACATCCATGAAGCATTGAAGGTTTCAATGAAAAATCTTAAAGCATTAGAAATTTTCTAATTTTGTGATCATTCTAATCCACAGTAGGCCGGTAGAAAGATAAGACATCAACCTTGAACTTCTATATCTAATTTTGGGTTAAATTTCCTATTTATTACTACTAGTAATCCAATCAGAGATACAACATTTATTAATGCAAATTAAGGAAAACAATTGTTCCAGCCACATCAGTGGGGTTGTAGGCCAGCACGTTGGTTTTTATTTAAAAATCCCAGTTTTGGGAAAGCATGAATGACATTCTTGATTAGTATAGGTGTAAACAAAGTACCCTATTTGCTATCATGAACATTGTCCAAGAATTATGCTTTAATCGGAATTAAAAAATTAATAAATTGTATAAGCAAGGCCATCAAATCGTAGAAGTCAAATATCATTCAAAATGATCAGATCAGTTAAAGAGCTTAGATATGCAAGAAAGTCACATAGAAGCTTTTAGGATCAAGATAATACCTAATAAGGCATACCACAGGTCATTCTAGAGATTAACTCGTGGAAGGTGTCAATACTCCATAAGTAACTATCTTATGGAGTCTCAAAGATAACTCGAACAACCCAAGAATAGGCAAATACAACTCAGATAAGAAGATAACAACATTGAGCAAAAAAATCTAATGCAAAGAAGGAAACCTCTAAAGACTTGGGAAGGGGGCTCAACCAAGAAGAAGATGACCCAGAGAAACCCACTGAGCCAAAAGACCTATTCCAAGAGGATAATTGTTTAACCACTGTATACATATTAGTTCGTTTGTTGGAGAAAGTCACACCAAAGAGAGAGAGGTAACTGTGTCAAAGAACACATGATCGCTGCCATTCCAAGAAGGTTGATTATTTCCTTTCCTTGTAAGGCAGGACCACATATATCTCAAAGACTAGCAATTGTAGAAACCCAGAAAAGGATATTATAAATACCTCTCATAGAGGAATATTTAGAGTTATCTTCCACTTTCTTGTGTGTTTTCATCTTCTTCCAAAACCCAACACTATTAGTTTGTTTGTATTTTCTATGGATTTATGACACCACCGATAGGCCTAGTCTACTGCCACCAATGCAACAAGTTGTGGTCCTTTCATCCTTGGAATCAAGGCATAAACGAATCACACTACTTGCGAGAACTGATTTTTTTAAAAACAGCTCAGAGGGCTGCCCAAACAACCCCCTGATGTTGCTAAAAGCATGAAGTTTCCTTAAATTTTCACTGATAGAAAATCAACCCTAGTTAAATTAGTAATTAATGAAATAAAAAAGTTCAGCCCACGGTTTGGGACTAATCAAATCCCAGAAATCATATAAACATGCAAAGGTTATAGGCTTAAATGGAACAAGCACACCCAATAAATGGTTGAATGAGAAAAACATAAGATATTAATAGAATTTACCATCAATCCATAAGAATTCATGCCATTAGGCATGTCCATACAAAATGCCTTTAATTGAATGTTTTCATGGATAATTGATAATTTGACTAGAGGGGCTTGCACTAATGGAAAACCTTGTACCACAAATTCTAAAACCTTAAGGGTGAAACCTGTGAGATGCATATGACCTCTCAATCTGCCTCAGGATAATCTTATCACATTTGCATTTTTTGTCGTGATTTTGTCATGTGCATGATGCAAGTCCCATCCAGCAGAATTAATTAGATTCTTCCTAACATAAACCCTATGAAAAAGGTTATTGGCATTAAACAATTACATAGGATAAGAAATGAATGCCCACAGGAAAAGTTAGGAACTAAATCTAAGAATTTAACAATGCTATTAGTAGATAGCTTTGTTTCATGTAGTCACCTGCACTTCTCCTTAAAGTCAAACTGGCAATAGCCCATGCAACGTTCCTCAGCTTTACGTTTCCAGACTAACAGAGAATTCACTCATATTAATACTGAATATGATCAATGATAACAGAGAGAAAATGCAGCTGTATAAATTATTTTCACAAAATTATTATACCTTGGGAATCCCTTCATCATCACTGTCACTATCCTCTCCTTCTACTGAGTTACCAATAGCAATTGCATCGTAAAATTCATCAGTAACTTCAGAATCCTCAACTTCAGATGATGCATTGGAAGCAACTTCAAGATTATTGGAATGAACAAATGTTGAGGGAGAGTCAAGTGCCAAAGAAGGATTTGCGGCAAAGTACTCTTTTAGCCCTGAAGAGGAAAATCAGCAGCCCACGACTATTAATAGAAAGCAGAGATACTAAGATGAAACACAAATTGAAATTGGTTTGTTTAGTGGATTGTTTATTAGATTTGTCATTTAGTTGAGCATTGAAGTATTGCAATTTCTTTTCATGACCAACTAATAAAAGGTTTTCAGTTTATCAGAAATAAAAGTGGCCTTCTTCATGGGATTCCATGGGCTGGTCATGGACATTAATGGAGAATGAAGCAATATCTATATAAGGAGCACACTGATGCTAATACTATTATGGTCCTCCTATCACAAAATATCAAAGGTTACAATGCATTGATAAAAACGAGACATGGCATGAAAATTCAACCTGCTACTTGACAAAGCAATGCATAATAGATGGTCTTCTCAAAGTTCGAATAATAACGTTTGATCCTTCTATACCAAATATTTGAATGAACTTCCAACATTTTTGTGACAAGGCATTTAGGAGTTGAAGACTCTGCCATCTTCAACCTTCTTATTTCCCAAATAGAAGCTGCAATTAGAAGCAGTCAAAAAAATACAGAACAAGCGAATGAAGAATGGATAACCAGTAAGTATATATATTGAGATGGATGCACCAAAGACGTTAATACAAGAAAATATAAACAACTAAAAGAAATTCTAATCAATTTACAATGCAGAACAGAACTTAAAACAATGGTAAACTTTGATAAAACAGAAGTTTAAGGCATTGTTTTTGGAAAATAAGTGAAGTTAGCCTGCATAAAGCAATCTTATAATACAATACCAATCATAGAACATAGCAGAGTAGAAAATGGGGAAATGCATGTATAAGGACAAACTTAAGAAGCTCAGTTTCCAAAGCACAAAGAATGTAAATATCAAGAAACACGAAGGCAGAAGAAAAAACAAATAGGGGGCAAATTAAGAAATTTGACAGGACAGACAAAGGTAAATAAAGTTATCTTTGTGACCACATGTTGCTAATTGGAAAGTAGAAAAATATAATTAAGAAAAAACAATTACTTCATCATAACATGGTGTACGTGCCCCTAGAAAATACCACTTGTCAACCTAGCCATGATAAAGAATCAAAATAATATGCTAGCACACTTTTCACATATATGGGGCCAACTGAATTAGTTATCTATAATTGATGAGTAGTGGAGGCACAAGAACGTCATAACCCAGTGGGTTTCGGAAAAGGTACAAAAATTGTTGGTGGAAAAGCTCATTCGCTAACTACGCTAAGCAGTGCGTTGCAAGAAAACAAAGGATAGAGCTCGAGCAAAATTCATTACGACATAAATCAACTAGGCCAAGTGTCAACGCGAATAGCCAAACAAAATATAAAGAATTTGACTTTCAAGTTTTCTCAACTGGCAGAAAATGATCCAACTCTTCAATGTGATATAGCCTTTCCATTTTCATTGGGAAAAAACTGTGAAGCCCTTTCCATTTTCATTGGGAAAAAACTGTGAAGCCCATCTAAGCCGTCTTACCCAAGAAATAAGAAAAGAGCAATGCGCCTACCCATCTCAATGATGATTTTTTGTGAGAACATTTGCCGCAATGCCCCTGCTAGACAACTGGGATGAAGCTATTGGCCCTAGAATGCCATTATTTTCATCAAACTTACAGTGCAGATATTAGTGCGAACAAAATGGTGACAAAAAAGTACATGCCATAGTAAACTTACTGTAAGCTATGTGAACATTATATCTGCACACTCGAGTTAACTTTTGTCAGCATCTTAAAAAAAGAATATTTAATCACAACTTTTAATGAATTTACAAATATGTAAAATAGGATGGTTTACAATAACATATGCAAAAAAAACACAACAAAAATCAGTGGATTCCTCTTATATTCATAGAGAGATGTGGCTTTGATAGTTGTCGAAGTCAACAAGGTGAATAAACCAACTCCTCTATCGTTCAAAAATATATTGGAATCACAACATTCCTTGTATGTTCAGAAAAAAAAAAGATTTGAAGTTGTGATCTCCTAGGAAATGAGGCCCTTGTGCAAAGCAGATCAACAAAAGTGTTAGTTAATTTTGGCGGGAAAAATGCACAAACTACTGCATCATATCAATTAACAAATCATGTAAAACTTATGCCAAAACAGACATCATCAAAATGACTATTTCATAATTGAAATGTTTCAACCTAGCATGGGAAGACGATTTGGTTGTCAACCCTAACTTGTGTTTACATGAGTTAAGAATCCCAAGAACATCAAGCAAAGCATAGGATGACTAACCATCATTGAAAAGACGAAGACATTTCTAGCACGAATAGATCATCAAAGAGAAATGTACAGCCTTACGGTTAATTTTTGTACGCTGATAACCAGATCTTGGAGGTTGTTTCTGGTGAACAGAAGGAAATTGCAAAATGGCTGCACAAACACAAACGTAAATGGGGTACTGAAAAGGAAAAAGATTACACAACTCAAAAACATAATATTATCCTGGAACAGTATTAGGTCAATGGCACATACAGAATGACGTGAGTGAATGCAATTCTTAAAGAACTTAGAATTTCAATCATTCAGTTCATGGTCATGCGTTGCAGCAATGAGGCTTCCATTTACATTTGTTAGCAATCTAGACTACCGTAAAAGTACAAAGCATATTGAAGAAGGCTATTACTTCATTAGAGATATTGATTATTTATCTAAGCTAAACAATTAGTTGACGTCTTAAAAAAATCTGACCTTCATGTACCTGTGAACTGTGACAAGATGGATCTTATTGATATTGATATCTACTCTTCAACTTGAGAGGAGCGTTAAGCATCCTTTTACATTTAGAATACATAATGTATTTTTTATTTTGTTTTTCCTACGGTTACTTCCTAGGCTATGTTTATTTTAAGAATTGTGCTGGACTTTTGTATCTTGTTCTCCTATTATATAGAACTTTTCTTGTAATTGGACATAAAAATTAAGTTATAATTTTCCTTCAGTTAATTAGTAGAATTAACTCTAGATAATGACTGCATACTTACTATATTCACCATCTTGCCCACGAAACCACTGCCTGGAGAAAACAAAATCCTTTTTTGAATGGTACCTAAAAACAAAATTAAGTGCCTTGGTGTTAGAGATTTAGTACAAAGGAAGCTAGCATAAAATCTCAGTAAAAAACTAAATCAGATGTCCATTGAACAATACAAAACATCATATTCAAACCACAATAAAGAAATAAACTACAAGCAAACGGGACATAACAATTAAAAATGACACAGGAAGACATCTTGAGAAAAATAAAGCTTCAACGTCAATTACAGAGGAAAACTAGAATGTGGCAACTAGAGTAACCACAAGAAAACATTTAAACAGTCAAAAGAAAAAAAATTAAGGATCAATTTAAAACCTCACTTCGCTCAATCCAAGGATAAAAAAATATTTGTTTAATTAGGTTGGTCGGGATTTATGTTTTCAAATATGAAGCATGCACAGAAAATTTTCAAAATAAACAATGGACAAACAATTTGCTGATGAAGTACCATACTTCCAAACAAAGATTTATTTTAAAGGTATTTAATTAAGATAGACACAATAATATGGAAAGAGTTCTTACAATGCACATAAGATAAACAATCAAATGGGAAACCAACAATAGAAGGATTTATTAGGATTTCATTTTATTTCAGTTCACTATTACTAATTTCCTCTAGTCACGTCTCATTTTAAGCCGTGTTTGGTAATTTATGGAGGCTTTAATAAATAAGGAATTTTTCTTTGCTAAAGAAAATTTTCTTCATCGGTGTGAGGTTCTTAGCCAAGCTTTGTTGGGAATCCCTCCTTATGAGAATGAGGAATTCAAAGGGATCGTCAAATAGAGCTTCATTGAAGGTCATAGAAAGCCTCAACAGAGTTGTAGGTCATCAAATAAAAGCTTCAAAGGCTGAAAACCAAATCACAAAGTTTGACAATGATTCTTTGAAAATATTAACCAAGTCCAAAGATCAAGTTGAGATTGCAAAGTTGAAGTCTGCAACCTCAAACAAACAAGGGCAGTATATGGATTCTCACAAATTGGGGTTAGTCATCTATTGAGAAAAAAACCACTAACACTATTACTAATAAATACTGGAAACAAACAGAGGCTTAACTTTAACAGAGAAGCAAACCTCATGCCCGATGTTTTGACAAAACATTGGCTGAAACTAGGGTTTAGTTTTGAATGAGCAGATCCTGAGAATGGTAAACATCATCTAGAATGGGGTCTTCTATCAAACTCCTTTCGAGGCAGTGTTTGAAGAGTGGCGCCTAACTTCGTGGAGATGTCTATGAATTCCAAAAAGTTCCTAGTTCGTCTTTTCACTAAGAAGATATTTCCTCATGCAAATTGAACATGCACTTCAAGAAAGGTAGGGAATCTCAATTAGTTACAGGAAAGAAGCCACATAGACCTACAAACAATTATAGAGCAGATCAACAACTAAATTGCTAGAAAGAGTGCCTACGTCAGACAGTGACATGTTAGAGCATTCTTCAAAGATCGCATCGAAATTCTTTTACCCATTCTTCAGCTATTAAAGGGGTGGTTGTTTATGTTTGTTGCAATAGTCTTTGAGTTTTGCCATCGTTATCACCAAAGAAGTAGAAGCAAGAACAAATAGAAGTCTATTTCAATCTGAGAAGTTTTAAACAAAGACCGATAATTTTTCGATGAGTCACTGAAAAGAATCACCCAAGCAAAATCCCATTCCATCTGGTAGTCGAGTGGTGCATGCGAAAAGCAAAGTGACCTACACATTCTAACATAGTCAGCTTTGATACCAAAACTGATGCAACATTTAACAAAGGACCCTATATGTTTTAAACACAATCAGCTCTAATATCAAGCTGATGCAGGCAGAGTACTGCTCAGCGAATCTAAAACTACAAAAAGTAAAGGTTGTGCCAAAAAAGTTGTCTCAATTTTATTTAAGATTTAGGCAACTAAAACTAAAGGCCTGACATGTTAAAGGACTCCAAAATGTGATAATTAACCTAAATAGCATGCATTCACAGTGAGCTAACATGAATATATGCAAGATCATGTAGAATGGAAGAGATCAAGCTGAAGTTTCTTTCAATTACATTAACTGGAAAATTCCATAAGATTTCTTTATATACCCAGAAATTTAGTCATGATTTATGAAATTCCAGTGATCTCACACAAATAAGATAATTAACCTACCAAGCTTTTAAAAAATAACTGTCTTGCACACATTAATATTGAAATACCTAGACAAGTGAACATATTAAGAACTTGAAAACTATGGAATTAAGCAAGCAGATTTCCATGATGAATAATAGATTAAGATCTTGCAAAATATGAATTAAACAAGCAGATTTCCATAAGTGGAGAATTTAAGCTATAATTGAACTTAAGAATAACCAGAGAAAATTCTAATACAAGCTCAACAAAAGAAGAGGCATGCAGTAGCAGTATCTAAAACAATAGAAGAAAAAGATTGAAACAGTGATATTCAAACACTGGGTTAACTGAAATCCAACACCTATGAGCCTTAAGTTTCCAATGTGGAAGGGGAAGACCTCTGCTTGGCTCCGAAGGATATGCACGCCCACTATGCAGGGACAATCAGAGAGATCCTCTCCTATCACAGCACTCTATGGTGGAAATCTCACACTTGCATCAATCAACCACACTTTCATACGTGAAAGATGCTTTTATAGAGGCATATGGCCTGCTGTTCTTAGCAGTTTCAATGAATGTGGCTGAGCATAGTGGTGTCAATGTGGTTGCCACATCGTGGCGTAGGCAAATGGAGAGTAAGAAGGCCACAAGATCATATGGTGGCCGTTGGCTACAACGACTCAATGAAATGGTGAAACCAAGTGAAAACGTTGAGCATTTGAGGAGGCCTGATCGTTTTAGGGATTTTGATGGGGAAATTGCACAAAAGTCCACTTTGCTTCATCACAAATAACTTCTGATCTAATTAATCTAATTCCAATTTGATTCAAACTAAACCCAACTTGATCCAATTTACAACCAACTGACACCAGATTGACCCAAACATATATACACGACACCAAGTGAGCATTCCCAATACAACAACAACCAAGGCTTAATCCCACTATGTGGGGTCAGCTACATAAATCCTTTGTTTCCATTGTGCTCTATCAATTACCAAATTCTTATCTAAGTCTAAGTAACTAAGATCACACCTTATAGTTTCTTGTCATTTCTTCTTTGGTCTCCCTCTTCCACTTTGTACATGGGCAAGATCCAATAACTCAATTTTTCTAACTGGAGCTTCAATCGGTCTACGATTTATATGTCCAAACTATCTATAAATAAATTACCAAATTCTTATCTAAGTTCAAGTAATTAAGATCACTTTTTATAGTTTCTTGTCATGTCTCTTTGGTCTCCCTCTTCCTCTTTGTATATGGGCAAGATCTAATAACTCAAATTTTCTAACTGGAGTTTCAATCGACCTACGATTTATATGGCCCAGTGATGAAATAAAATCTAGTTAACTCAATAACATAATATTAAATACAACTGACTCAATAAATAAATAAAATAATTGCTGACTTTCAAAATAAAATAATTTTAAATCAAGTCGATCTCCGCCTAGTTGTAAAGATCATGTTGATGCGTCTATTACTGACAAAAATGCACTTGCATCAATGGGCTTGAGGCAATTGCGGGCTATTCAACTTCACATAAAATATCTATAGTTCATTGTCTTATAGCGAGTACAAGGTCCTTGGAAGAGTGTTTTTCGCAATTTTGCTCTTTCGTATTATGCTCAAAGTTTATAATCATAAATCCCTATGATTTTCAAAGACTGTGTTTGGTTTTTCTTGTACGAGGTTTCATGGACAAGGTTAGCAAACTTCCTTCAAAGATAACCATTCCTTTCGAACGAAGGGATCATGCAATAGGTCATTTTAGTCAATAATTCTACTTTTATTGTCTTTTCTCATATTTGTCCTCTATGATGTTGGCTGTTGGACAACATTATTGTTCAGAACTATGCAACAAGTCAGAGACCATATAAGAGAGACAAGAATATTGATAGCATAACACGTTCACCACCACCTATCAAAGCCCATTATTGTTCCTACTCATCAATACAAATCGTATTGCAAGAAGAATTCATAATCCAGGTGATTTAGCAATATAAAATCATCCATTTTCTCATATGGAAAACCTACACAATACCCGTAGTCAAATGAATATCAAAGATATTTCAATTAGCTCAAAAGACATTTGACAAACAAAAGTGTAGGACATCCTGCACTACCCAATAGTAGTGTAGGAACTTATTTATCTTCATTTTCTTCATTGATGATGCAGCCTTACATAAAGTGGTCGCATGAAAATTTATGTTATGCTAATATGCAACAAATAGTCTAAGAAATATAAGAAATGTAAACAAACATGAGTACCAAGTTAAATGCTTTGGTTCATAGATTCCATAAACAACATCACAATGCCCATCAACTGAATCTAACAACTCCAAGTCACCTGTCACCATATCCCATCTGCAAGGATATTAGGGTTAAGGCATCAAAAGTAAACATCAAAAGTAGCTCCACTTACTCGCATCTCTTACGTCTATCAAGGCTGAGAACAACTTCAAAGACAGTATCCGCATGTGCATCGATAACACCAACAGACTTAAGCAAGAAATCTTTGCCACTCTATTGATAAAAGGATAAAGTTTAGCAAATAGCTCATAGAATTATCTATCTGAGCATTATCTAGATTGTTAAAAAGGTGATGATATAAACAAAGCTTATCTTTAGTAAAAGTTTGATTAGACATGTATCTGAACTAAATCTACACAGTAAAAAAGGATAAAATTAAGTAAAGTTTATGCTCAGTTAATAGTTTTATCTAGATTGATAAACTTGGATTTTTGTTGCAAACATTCTCTTTGGACTCTCTATGAGCACTCTGGCATTGTAATGATAGTCGTCCTCTGCCAAAGTTCCTAAAATCTAATTCCATAATCATCAAGACTACACCAAATTTGTAGTCAAGCACTTTTTAAAAATTAGCACTCATGTTTTCCACATGGGTCTGAGACAAAAGTAATATTAGTGATCAAGTACAACACAAAAAATAATTGATATTGCATGAACAAGCCTTTGATGAAAGTCTTTCCATTAGGAAATAAGCCATATTAGGTTTGTTGGCCATGTCAGCTTAAGCTTAGTTATCTTGTTTGTTCGGTGTATTGCACTTGTCTACCCATATGAATGCTTACAGAAAATGAGTAAAGGTTTACATTTTACTCAACATAGTAACAGAGATAATAACCTAATCTCCACCTGCCTAAGTGTCTACCCGCTAGTTCGCATTCACATGACTTGCCTCACTCTTGCTTCCGCTTGCTCCTTGCATGTTACCAACAAACTCCTCGTGCACCCACTCTTCTTCGCTAGCGCCCAACTCCAGCACACATGCTCTTGCCCTGTCGTATATGCAAGCACATTGCATGACCAGTACTTCCAGGTCTTGCTCACCCAATCTCCCTTAATTCATGCTCCCGCCTACCATATGCACGTCGGTCCTCATAGCATCAAGCTTACTGTTCTGTCCACTCATCGACTTTTTACCTAAGCTCACCCATGCCCATATAGTTGGACCCATTAAGTTTTATAAAGGAAAGGGAGATGTGTTTCGATTTGGTGGGATTAGAAAATGCCATGAAAGAAAAAGACTAGTAAATCAAAGTTGACCAAGTAGAAAAGAGATACAATACTTAGAACGAGTCCACATACTTCACTTAAAGTGACTAGTCTCTCATTGCCGAAGCACGTCCTACTTTCTTGTGGTTCCTCAAAGGAAAGTAAAACACCTTGACTCCACACCTCCGGATTAGGATTGCAATGGCTTTTTGATAAGAAACAATGATCTGACTATATGGTTCTTAGTTGACTTCTCGAAAATATGGAATCGCGTGTTAGCTTTACTTTGATGTTCCCTTCTTCTGCTAAGGAGAAATTGAACATCTTTTATCAATTGAATTTAGACAAACAAAATATTTCTCGAGTCGAATATGAGTAGCTATTTTAAACCATATAACAGAAGCACCTTTTTCGTTTGTTGTACTAGCTTCAACCGTCAATATTGTATCAATTACCTCTTCTTAAATGTCTTAGGTCCTCAATTCCAACTCCTCTTCTCACTTGTCAATTAACAAATAATTTTTCAATTCAATCATTATTTCCTCATCTCATCCTTCTATTCAAATTGCTGATGAACCTTATTATCATCCACAGTTAAGGATCTTTGTGGGCTTCTACCTCACACTTGATTGTTTCTTATATGTCCCTACCTTTCCTGTGAACTTAACCTATAGTAGCCCCAAAACTTTTATTACATTCTCATTGTGCCATATAGGATCTACAAATGAAGTGGATAATTAGTAGGGGTGTTGAAACAAATAGTCTACTACCTATCTGCTCCAAATGTTTTCCCACATCCCAAATCTCCACCACTACTTCATATTAGTTGCATCATCGTCTTGGTCAACCAGAATATGCAAAACTTTAGGACACTTTACCATCATTGTCTTCATCTTCAATACAATGTAATGCACACAAATTAAGAAAGCATCCCTCCCAACTTACAGTCATTGATTTTCTCGTCTCTTTAGTCCATTCAGGTATTTGGTAGTACTATAGTTAGTGTACTGCAATGCAGGTATTTTGTAACATTCTTATTAGTTAAAGCTGGTCAAATGAATCTTTGTCTATAAAATCATATATAATGATATAAAGAACCAGTTTGATTGTCCCATTAAAATCTTGAGGACTAATAATGCCCTTGAATATGTTCCATCTAAATTTGTTATCTTTTGTAATTCTAATGCTACTGTTCATGAACTACTTGCTAATGGAGTCGCAAAAAGTAAGAACCTACATATAGTTGATGTCAATATGACCACATGCATGTCCCACAACATTTCTATGTCAATGCAGTTCTAACATCGAATACATTATTAATAGGGTTTCCTCGTTTGTTTTTGGTGATTTGTCTTAGTTTTCCACTCTATACGCAACCTTTTTGTGTTACCCCTAATAAACATTTATGTTTTGTCTACACATTAGATTTTATGATAAGATATCTAGTGCATCTTTTGGGGTACTCTAGCACACAAAAGGTGTATAAATGCAATGATCCTATATCTTTTCATTATTGTGTATTTGTTAATGTCAATAATTTTAATTTTGGATTCATCCTTATCTTTCATATTCACCATCAATGTCTTCTAGCTCCTTACCAATGCCACAGATTCCTTTAATGGCACCACCATCACTGCCACGATAAATTCACAACTAACAGTTGCACCACCATCATTAAAAAATAAATCGTAGATGTGATAAACAGTTTCTCCCCAACTTCTTGTACCAATTTCCACAATGCTTGCAAATCAAATTTCACCTACTCACTTTCAACACTGAACTTCTTACTACTCTTCGGAAAGGTAAATTGTTGTCTATTGTTTATCCTTAAGTTAACATTGTGTATTTTGATTGTATATCACCCTCTTTCTCCTTGTCCTTGTGGACTATTTCTATTCCCAAGACATATTAAGAAGCTATGATCATTCGAGGTGGAAACACACTACAACTGCTGAGAAGCTTTCAATTGTCATCACACTTGGAATCTTTCATGGCACTTGGAGTTCAACATGTAGCTTGCTAAATTTCACCCCAATGGTTTGGTTACAACAACAACAACAACTAAGCCTTAATCCCACTAGGTGGGGTCGGCTACATAAATCCTTTGTTTCCATTACGCTCTATCAGTTACTAAATTCTTATCTAAGTCTAAGTAACTAAGATCACTCCTTATAGTTTCTTGCCAAGTCTTTTTTGGTCTCCCTCTTCCTTTTTATACATGGGCAAAATTCAATCATAAACCCTAAACCCCAATGGTTTGGTTGAAAGATACAAATCCTATCTTGTGCTCTAAATGTTACACTCAGTGTGCAAAGTAGACTTTTAAGACATACCCTCTCGTTGCGAGCCTCCGTTTTGTTAGAATTACTTTCTCTTTGGTTTTGAATTTGTGTAAGGATATATTTCAAAAGAAGACACAGAATGCCTTTCTCTACAAAGATTTAAGTGAGTATGTTCGTATAAAGCAACTTCCTAGTTATGCAACTTAGGTGATGAGCTAAGAAGCACGGACACTTCTAAGAAGTAGCCGTGGCGGTGTCGGACACGTGTCGGACACGGCGGGACACGTGTCCAATTTTTTTAATTTAAAAAAAAAAATTAAGACACGGCTGGACACTTCTAGGACACTTCTAGACACTTTTAAGACACTTGCAAGACACTTGGACACGGCTCAATTATTAATTAATTAAATTTTAATAAAAAATAAAATTATTTTTTCCAAAAAACCGGTTCAAATGCTTTGCCCTAGGTTTTCCGCGTGCGCCTCTCTCCGTCGCGGTCATCCCACAATCGCTCTCTGGTCGCCGCGCCAGCTCTCGCCGTCGCCCTCGCCGTCGCCTCGCCCGTCGCGGTCTGCATTTCCTTCTTCTCCTTTCTTCTTCTTCTTCTCCTTGTTCTTCTCTGGTTTTCTTCTTCTGCCTCTTCTTCTTCCTTCTTCTTCTTCTTCCGTCTTCTTCTTCTTCTTCCTCTTCTTCTTCTTCTGCCTCTTCTTCTTCCCTCTTCTTCTTCCGTCTTCTTCTTCTTCTGCCTCTTCTTCTTCATTCGTCTTCTTCTGCCTCTTCTTCTTCCGTCTTCTTTCTTCTTTCTTCGTCTTCTTCTCCCGTCTTCGTCTTCTTCTTTCGCCTTCTTCTTCTTCTTCTTCTTCTTCTTCTTCTTCTTCTTCTGTCTTCGTCTTCTTCTTCCGTTTTCTTCTTCTTCTTCCATCTTCTGCCCTTCTTCTGCTTCCGTCTACTTCTTTCGTCTTCTTCTTCTGCTTCAGTCTACTTCTTCTGCCTCTTCTTTTTCTTCTGCTTCCGTCTTCTTCTTCTTCTTCCGTCTTCTTCTTCCGTCTTCTTCTTCTTCTTCCGTCTTCTTCTTTCGTCTTCTTCTTCTTCTTCCGTCTTCTTCTTTTGCCTTTTCCGTCTTCTTCTTCCGTCTTCTTCTTTTGCCTTTTCCGTCTTCTTCTTCTGCCTCTTCTTCTGCCTCTTCTTCTTCTGCTTCTTCCGTCTTCTTCTTCTCCTCCTCTTCTTTTTTGTTTTTTGTTTTTATTCTTGTTCTTTGTTAATTATATAGCTATATTTTGGCATAGGTATGTCGAAACTCTTCTGAATGAATGTTATAATTTTTATATTTGATTAGTCCTGTTAAATGCATTTAACTTTTTTATAATTTTGCTATCACATATATTTGATCAATTTATAGTTTCTTTTATTTTTATTAAAATTCTAGAAAATAAATAATTTTATTTATTTTACGTGTCCTAGAAGTGTCGTATCTTATTTTTTTAAAAATTGACGTATCCCCGTGTCGTGTCGTGTCCCATGTCCATGTCGTGTTCGTGCTTCTTAGGTGATGAATCTAGTCTGTAAATTGACTAAAGTCATCAATGGCCTCCAACATAGTCCTTGTGCCTGGTTTGAGAACCCATGTAAACATTTTCAACACATTGGCCTCAAATCAGATTACTCTATCTTTATTTGAAATTCAACTACAAGAATGGCTACTATTGTCATATATGTTGATGATATTATAGTTACTAGGAATGGTAGCTAATGTGGCTGAAGTTAAGACACATCTAAGAATCACTTTGTAACTAAAGATCTAGATCATCTTAAATATTTATTGGGAATAGAGGTTGCTTACAGGTCTATATGTGTTCTCTGGTCATAGAGGAATTTATGATAAAAGAAGTTGGTTCGTGGGGATGCAAACCCATGCACATTCATATAGAAGCTTAACTGAAGTTGATGACATTGATTGTGCTCATTATAGCAGACTTCCTAGAAAACCTATCTATACGATAGTCACCAAACCAGATATTTCATTCATTGTTGGTGTGATTAGCCAATTCATACAAAAACTAAAGATGTGTCGTTGAAATGTCGTCTTGAAGATCTTGTACTATAACATAAGTCTCTTGGAAGGCCTAATTTTTAAGAAAAATGGCAATTATGCATGGAAGCCTTTTTCAGTTGCTAACTGTACTGGTTTTGTTTATGACAGTAACAAGTTGAGCTTGTGGTAGTCAAGCTAGCTTATGTTATCCTGTTCCTCTGGTCTGTTGTAACCTTACACCTACTGATATGTAGAACAAGATTTAAGGTTCTCATTTTAATGAAAACTTTATATGCCTGAATTTGTAATTCCATCCATATATATAGGTAACACAACAACGAGATGTTCAACAAAGGAAGGTGGCAGTGAGTACATGCAAGTTAAACAAGTTTTATAAGGCCATCACCATTTACAAAATAAATCAGAAAACAATTTTACCACCTTATAAATCATAAAACAACTTGGTCCAACAAAAAACTTCATCAAGACAGCTTGCCCAACTAAATTAGGATAATTTACATTATTAGGTTTGCACTTTTGTCCAATTTTAGTTCACACAATAGCTCCACGAGCAGAAACACCTTGTCAAATGGTGAAGGCCACGAAATTTTGACACAAAAGAATGTCTACCGATGATGTTCAGAGATTTCTAGAAACAAGATTCGTGAAAAATCATTTTAAAAAAATGTTAAATGCTCTACTAACATTGCACCAATTCCTAAACTACCTCAAATATCACCTTAGATGTTTAGGCACTTATTTCATGCTAGAATCTTCATGATTGATTGATTTGCATGCTATACAACAACAACAACGAAGCCTTAATCCCACTGGGTGGGGTCGGCTACATAAATCCTTTATTTCCATTAGTTTTAGTGTTAAAGTAGGGGCATAAGATTTAATGTTTTGGATTTTAGTTTTAGTAACTAAAATCACTCCTTATAATTTCTAGTCATGTCTTCTTTGGTCCCCCTCTTCCTCTTTGTACATGAGCAAGATCCAATAACTCGATTTTTCTAACTGGAACTTCAATCGACCTACAATTTATATGTCCAAAACATCTAAGCCGACTTTCTCTAAGTTTATCCTCAATTAGTGGAACGCCAACTTTCTTTCGGATATACTCATTTTTCAATCTTTTCGTGTATATCCATACATCCACCTTAACATCCTCATTTTTGCAACATTTATTTTATTTGTATGTTTCCTCTTTATAGGCCAACATTCAGCAACATATATCATCGCTGGTCTTAGTATAGTTTTATAAAATTTAACCTTAAGTCTAGACGAAATTTTTCTATTACACAACACATTAGACGCATTTCTCCATTTTTTACCAATCCTGCTTGAATTTTACTAATGTCATCATCTATTTCACCATTATTTTGCATGCTATGAATACTTATAAAAGATAGGGATTCCCAAAATACGGAAAAGATATATAATGTAGGAGGCAAATAAAATAAGGAAACTAGCAAAAAAAGGAAAAGATGAAAATAGATATATGGGGCTCCTATACATACTATGGGAGGTGAATATAAATGACATCTGGCAATAGAACTACTGAAAATGAAAACTAGTAAATGGAAATAAAATATTTGGAAAATAATAAGTTCTGACATATATGAACTCCTGAGTGATCATTGTGCCATGTCAGACGCCATGTCAAATATTTGAATATTAGAACACTCAAATAAACCCAATCTAACATATCTTTTCTAAAAAGAAAATCCACTCTTGTTCATACCCTCAGCCTCATGCCATTTATTGACACAATTAATGCATTACCCGATAAACATAGAATATAACCTCATGCAGAATTCTACAACTCCCAATCACCATTCTACCACATACAGTTATATTTGTTCGTAAAGAACATGCACGAGATATTCACTGCAGCATATATGGCTATGTCCTACGAAGTCATTAACTATTTTATGTCAATAAGTCCTATTGTGTTTATTTTGGGTCAAGAACTGATACCATTTGTCTGAAGAAACCATAGCCATGAGGAAGTCACATGATCAAAGAATCTAAGAAGAACTGACAACATTTGTTTTTTGAACAATCAAGATGATTTAAATGCAAAGGTACAAAAATCTATAAGCAACATTAAAAAGGTGCAATTACGTATACTGCACACTATTTATCAAATATTACAAATGCTACATTATTTTTAAATAAAATATTACTATACTCTAAATCCTGAATTCTAAAATCCAAAACATTAAATCCTATGCCCCTACTTTAACACTAAAACTAAACCCTAAATTGTAAACCTTAAACCCTAAAGTCTCACTTTTCGTGAATTAGTTATATATATAATTCATTCAAAACTTAACCTAATGCGATAAAAGTCTCTATTATGAACTTTTAAATTATACACAATATGGTTAACATCCATAGAAATTCATCAATAATTTATGTAATAATGTTTTTCAAAAATGCTATATAAAATATGCAATTTTGTCAGATTTCGATGTGTTATATGTAATTATCCCAATTAAAAAACTGATATAACAAGAAAGCGAATATGTTATAAAACAAAATTAAGCAAGTTGTTATTGCTTCACAAGTACCTCCATCCAAATACCTTCAATAATGCAGGATCATGTAGTAATGAGGGGGGAAAAAGCTAAATTATATACAGGGAAATGCCTAAAACTTTAAGAAAGTCTATTGTCTCCTGTAGCATACAAAGTCACTGAAGGCATTTTCACCTCTGAGATAACTTACAAGGAAAGTCAAACTAGATGATGCAAAGTCAAGAATGATGAAAGGGGAGAATACTAGTGAAGGAGAAATAATTCCAGCAATTGATGTAGAACCAGGAATGGTGGAAGTGGAAAAATGTTAGTGTAAGAGAAATAATTTTCAGTTTGGTAATGTAGTAAATCTGGAAACATATAATAATGAAATGAAGCATGTCATGAAACACAAAATAATATAATGATAAATCTAGAAAGGAAAGAAAATAACCTTTGAACCATTAACATCCTCAAAAATTCTTATACCTATAAAAAAGGCAGTGCAAAATCAGTGAAGAAAACTTGTAAGATTGGTGACTAAAATAACTTTCAAGACTAAAGCTCCTCACAAGAAAATGGAGTAACCTTATGCCATGGAATTTTGACCTTATTGTACTTGGGTACACAAAACACAGATTACATTCATACATATGTTACATCTGAATTGCATGTGGCATCAATATCTTCGAGCCCATTTGCCATTTCAGTAACAAAGTGCAACACGCAAATGCTGATTATTTTTATGTAAACGGATTGCGAGTAAGACTGCTGTCGATATCACTCAGAATTCAAGTGAATGGTAAACGCAAGCAGCAGTAACTTTATTCAGTATTTAGAATACATTTTGCCATGATAGCTTTTCCTGTAAACTAATATTGACAAATCTGGTGATTGGTCAAGGGGAAGTAGCTTAAGCATGTAAAGAATTGACAAACCTTTTTGCCTAGAAAGCTATGCATGAAATTAAATGCAGCCAATTTGGCTGTATTACTCTGCAGCAAAAGGTGAAATGACTTCTTGTATTGTTTTAAGGTACCCGAGTCATCACTTGAAATAATGCCTTCCCAAGTAATTTTCATTGGATCTACTTACGTAATCCTTTTGTTATTAAGATGAAAGAAGATGAAACAATAATGATAAACCATAAATGATATTAAAATTACATGAATATAATAAACAATTTAATATTGTAATAAAACAAAACATTTGAAATATATTAATTTAGAAAATGATTCCTGTCAAGAGCAGTCTATAGTAGGCCAGTACATTTTGGGTCATTTTCTTGAAATAATTAAGCAATGCATTCATGCGAGGCTGCCTTTAATATTTATTTAGGTTATCTCTCAGAAATACATGAAATATTCTATCCTGAGGTACTGGACAGCTACAGCATTGCTTGATGAAAGGACAAATGGAATAAGAAAAAGAAGAGAAAGATCACCATAAGAGAAAAATTTCCTTATTCAAGTAAAATTACCGGAAACTAAGTAGAATAGCAATTTGTATAGAGCGTAAACGTGAATGAAAAAAACCTGAAAAACTTAGACAAATTTTACAGTACTCAAAAAAGAAAAATATTAACTGAAATAAAATATTCAAATTGAATGGGTAGAGAATTGTTCTATTGTCCCCTCCAATGAGCCTAGAATAGGTACAGAAAAAAATCTTTTCATTTGCATCATCAATTCCCAATAGCATCTAATTTCTACTAGGAATTCGTCTGCCAAAGGACAAGTTACCAAGTTGCATTCTCTACATAATCAGCCTAGCTCCAAGTAGAAAAACACTCCAGTCAGTACTATTAACAGCTGCAGTAGCATTAAGCTAAGATTTCTATATAATTTGAACAACTTCTAAAGAATGGAGTTACAGTCTAACAACCACCCACCCCCCCTCCACCCCAACATGCTGCTGCACCCGCTTCACATAAAAACATAAACAGCATACATCATTATCCTGTATCACACATAAGGATATAGAATTATAATTTAAATTCATAATAAAAGAAAAAAGGTCAAAGAGCATGCCGTTAATAGTTCGAACACATCTCCAGTCATGTGCTTCCATGGCATCTCCTACATCATCTTCAATATATCTTTCCGTCTTCACCTGACTCCCCAGTTCAGAAGTCTTCTTGAGAAGCATCTCTGGCCCTGTGCGTGCAAAATTTGTTAGAAGTGTTTCTTTTGCAACATCTGAAAAGCTTGAGACACTGCATCCTGAATGGGATTTCTATGCCAAAGAGGAAAGAGCCTGCACAAACGCAATGCAAAAGCCAGATGCTAACAAGGATGACCACACCAGCATTTAAGAAAGCAGTGGGATGCAGTAGTTTTCGCTTAGAAAACCAAAAATAATGAAACCCATAAACCATAAAGAGTACTGTGCAATTATGCTTCAGCTATTCAAGAGCTAGGGTCCTTTATCAGCATGAAGAATAGAATGCTCATATTGATCCTGAGAGTATAGACATGAAATGCCTTGATTATTGATCAATACAGGATGAATTTCACGTAATTATCTTGACAAAGAGCTCTTCAATTTCAGACTTAACCACACATTTAATTCCGATCAGATATTGTTTGTGCATCGACAATAAACAATTCAAATTCATCTATCTCATTCTCATCCAAATTGCACTCTGCATTTTTTTATGAATGTGGCTGGACTGCCCCCATTATTTTGTTGCATGCAAATAATGCAGTTTTAGTTTATGACCTTCCAAAACATTCCTGCAAAAGATTGGATCTATTTTTTTCTCTTTTTTGTCAGAGAGGTCTATTTTTTTTCTGATCCTTCCAGAAGGTTCATTATCCAATAAAATAGGAGATAGCCAAACAAAAGACCAAATCTTTTGGACTCATCTATAGAAGTGAATACCTGTAAGAATTATTTTTATCAACCAGTACGAATCAATAAGTGTGGATAGTGAAACAATGCAATATTATATGTCCAAACTAACTATGTATTAGTGTACCAGATCACACTATTTATATTTAAAGAAACACTGGAACCTTCCGGAAATTCCGTTTGGAGAAAATTTTTTTAATTTCACAAAACAACAATAAGTCTGTTTGTTGGATGAATTGAGTATTAGGCACAAAAAAGAAAGACCAGTAATAATAAAACTGATAGTTGCAAAAATAAGGATCTTGTGGAAGAAATAAGTAATTATATTCGAGAGATTGTAAGAATAATATTGGTGAAGACAATATCATTCATGTGGCAGGTAATATTGCACTGAACTGCTTATAAGTGTAAGCCAACCAAGCCAAGCCTAGAGACCTCACTTGGAAAGGCCCACTACCTTCAATACTAGGCCTACACCCAAGCAAACTCCCCACATTAAACAGAGTTGGAATTTGGAAGGCCATAAATGAGCCCATCTCCTTGGACACTCCGTGAAAAACCACACGGCCTTGTGATCCCGAAGATGGCAGATGTAATACCCACTTAAGAAATACCCAATCAAACTAATAATTAAATCAAAATTCAATTTGGATCATAACATATACTTTTAAAATACCAGGGACCTCTAAATAAAAGGACTTATTAAATCTATACCTTTTCTATTATCACGTGTCATGAAATTTATAAATATTATTACACTCACCTTTTCTCTTCACTAAACTCCATGCTAATATTATGCTCACATCTTCTCTCCACTAAACTCCATGCTAATATTATACTCACATTTTTCCCTCCACTAATCTATATGCTGTCCTGTGAGCCGATCACAAGGAAAACCATCCACCAAACTAAGACAACAAACTCCCCAAAACCCGCTCAAACTTGACCTATAAATAGGCCTCATACCATCGAGTTGCAACCAAGCCAAAGCTTCACCCTCATGTTCTTGAATTTACTCCTCTTTGATAAGATTTCATCGACTAAGCAGAAGTCACCTTAATTTGACTCTATTTTAGGTAAATGGTTATACTTTTCTATCGAATTTAATTCAAAATTTGATATTTTTTACATGAAATAATTATATAACTTTACATCATTTTTTTAGTTAACAATTAAATGTATTTTTTTGTCAAGTTTATTTCAAAGCTAAATATTTGCTACATGAATTAAAATTTAATATTGAACTAAAATTGTAGTTATAAATTAAAATCCTTCTTTGATAAGTCGATCCAAACTCACTAGTTAAGTTGGAATAGTCACAAAAATATAAATGCCACAATAAAGTCTAGTATGCAATTATGTAAATTGTTATAATAAAGTAAACATTCTATCAAATTCAAAATATATAAATAATCAACCATGAATCCAAAACCGTTTAAAATAATTGACATGATATGCTTGGAAAGGAGAAATTATATTTAAGTATCATTCTTTTAGACCTACATCTATTTAATATAATAGCCTATTATATAAATATTTATTCTATGATATTATATAAATACCCAAAAAATATTACAAATAAAATGTTACATTTGAGACTTTGATTTATCACTTTATATTTTACTAGTATTTTTCCCATGCAAAAATTGCATGGAATCGCTTTTCATATTTTTTAAAAAAATATATATTTATTATAAAATTTAAATAAAAATAACAAATTATATATTTAATTTTTTTATTTGTATAAAAAACATTTCATAATAAAAATATAAATTATCAAAATATTAATAAAATAGAATTAAGTTTTACAATTAATAATTATTGAAGATCATATAATTAAATAATAATAATTATTATAAAAATTAAAATTAAAGAGTATGGAAATTAATTTTATTATTTGTATGTAAAACTTTTATTTGAATAATAAAGTTGATTTGTTTATTTATAATTTTACTTGCATGTCAATGTATGTATGATATATATTTATATGTTATCTAATAGATAATTTTATTGACATTGAATTTAATATTTGAATATTATTTCATTATTGATATTAGCATTTGGAATATTTGTAAAATTTAATTATTAGTATCAACTTTAATAAAATCTTTAAAATTTTATCGAATTAAAAGCTATGTATTATTATTTAGACTTAAAATGCACTCTCAACTCACTCGTATTTCACTTGATTCAAAATGAATTTAGTTTTTCTTTGATTTAAAATTAATTTACTGCTAATGAAGTTAATTTAATTAAAATACATATTTATTTTTAAATTTATTAATGCTAATAAATTGAAATATAATATCTATTATTATATGTAATATAAATTAATTTATTTTATTATATAAATAAATTTATTATTTAATTATATTTTTTAATATTTTATAGAGAAGAGATATGGTTGAGAGAAGAGAGAGAAGGGTATTGGTATTTAGAATATTTATAAATTTTAATTGTTATTATCAACTTAAAAAAAAATGTAAAGCTTTATTAAATTAAAAATTGTGTATTATTTTTTAAACTTAAAATTCACTTTCAAGTCACCTTATTTTATTTGATTCAACATAAATTAAGTTGTTTTATTTAAAATTAATTTATTTTTAGTTAAATTAGTTGAAAAAATATATTTATTTTTATATTTATTAGCGTTAATAACTTTAAAATTTAATATGTGTTATAAATAAATTTGTTATTTAATTATATTTTTATTATTTTAAGAGAGATGATTGAGTGGAGAGAGAGAGAGAGAGAGAGAGAGGAGAAACAGGTGGTAGTGGGGCAGTAGGAGAGAGAGAGGGGGAGACGGTGGGCAGCAAGAGAGAGAAAGCAGAGAGCAGTGAATTTTTTTTTAATAAAAGCTAAAAAAATAGGTAATAAAAGGTAAAATTGAAATATTTAATTTTTAATAAGGGCAAAATTGAAAAGACTCAATTTCAGCAGCTTAGTACCATCTTTAATAGTATAGTATAAGATTCTATATTTTATTTAACAAATAAATTTGAATTTACTCATGAGATAATCAATCAAGTGCAATTAACTCCATAACATTAGATTTTGTAAATTTACATTACATATTATATTATATTCTTTTTGGACTCCTTTGTATAAGTATCGTTTGATTTCTCACAACAGTATTCAAAATATCAATACAATTTTTACGGATTTTTGTGGCAATTTGTGATAATGGTTACCCGATTCTGATTTTTGGAAGCTACGGCTTCAAATGCTTCGGCATTCTATAGAGGGGTTACCTTCACACTATTTTTGAGACTTTATTTGTTCTCTGTGATTGCTAATCTGTGTTGAAATACTGATCTCAATTATTGGCATGATTTCACTAGATAAATAAAGTTGATATTTAAAATCTGTGTATTATATATTTTCCTTGTGTGGATCAATTTATTTATATCAACAGATCCACCTAAGATCATTCTTCAGGACTCCTATTATTACTATTGACATATATATATATATATATATATATATATATA
>KZ451895.1:4420475-4442784 GCA_002786265.1 Apostasia shenzhenica
GTCCATTTGTGTCGTAGTTGATCGATTTTCTAAGGCCTTGTTTGGCATGAGCCCAAAAATGGGCAAAAATATATATTAATAATATTTTAAATTTATTATAAATTTTAATAACTTTATTTCACATCCAACACAAATTCCAACCTTAAAAATCAACTTTATTTCATATCCAACACAAATTCCAACCTTAAAATAAACTTTATTTCACATCCTACACACCTCCCAATATTAAAATAAATTTCTTTCCCATCAACTCTATAAAATAAATTATTTTCTCTTTCATTACCCAAATTCATCCTCCAACCAAACAAGCCCTAAGATGACGCATTTTCTCCCTTGTTCTAAAACATCAGATGCCTCTAGGATAGCTCGCTTATTTTTCGATGAGGTAGTTAAACTGCATGGGTTGCCAAAGTCAATGGTGTCTGATCGAGACACTAAATTTACCAGTTATTTCTGAAAAACTCTGTGGCATCTCCTCAGTACGAAACTTAAATTCTCCACGGCATTTCATCCTCAACCAGATGGATAAACAGAAGTAGTTAATAGAAGTTTAGGGAACCTACTTCGTTGTTTAGTCGAAAAAAATGGAAGAAATTGGGACCTTGTCTTACCTCGTGCTGAGTTTGCATACAATAATTCTGTCAATAGGTCTGTAGGCATGAGTTCATTTGAAACTGTGCATGGTTATAAGCCTAGGGTTCCTGTATATCTCATTCCATTACCTATGCATGCTAGGATGTCTGAGTCTGCTGAGTCATTTGCACGGCATGTTAAAGAATTGCATAAAGAGATCAGCAACAAAATAAGTGCCAGTAATAACACTTATAAGAAATTAGCAGATTGTCACAAAAGAATGCAGGAATTCTCAGAAGGAGATTATGTGATGATTCGAGTTCGACCTGAGCGGTTCCCATCTGGAACTGTTAAGAAATTACAAGCTCGCGGAACTGGTCCTTTTAGAATCTTAAAGAAAATTGGTTCGAACGCGTATGTTGTTGATTTACCGCCAGAGTATGGTATCAGTTCAACTTTCAATATCTCAGACTTGGTGGCATACAAGGAGCCAACAGTAATACCCAGTGATCCGTTTGAACCTTCATTACCCATTGAGAGTGAACCCTTACCTGAGTGTCCACCAGCCAAATCCACTTACAAACAGGAACAAATAGAGCAAATCCTTGATGAGCAGATAATTTCCACAAGAAATCGAGGATACCAGCATTATTTGGTTCGTTGGAAGGATTTACCTCCGTCTGAGGATTCATGGATTACCAGAGATGAGCAGCAGAGACTTGATCCAGATTTGCTAGAGAGATATCACAGCAGAGAGAACCCCTACTCGACAGAGTCGAGTCTTTCTCACCCGGGGAGAGTTGGTGGGGACACCACGATCGACCGTCGATTCATTCCTGACAGAGTTTACCGTCGACGGCCGAGATCTAGCCATGCTGCTTCGATCTGGATTGATTGACTATTAGGACAGGTTTGGAAAGATGGATACTGCGAATTGCTGACTCGATGGATTGGAAATCTCCTATTCATTCTGATTGATTGGAGATTCCATTTTGGGATGATTTTATTTCTCGCATTTATTTTGTATTAGTTGTTTCTATTTCAGTGATCATTATTTTAGGCATGTTATCTAGTATTTCCTCCTTTGTGTGAGGAATTTATTATATTATGTATTTTTCTTTATTGAGTCAGTCTGTATGGAGGCCTATATAAATGACGCCGGCGCCAGTCGACGCGCCTGCCCGTCGCGTTAGTCGTGCCCGCGTCCGTCGCGCCCATCGTGCCCGTCGCGCCCGCTCCCGTCGCATCTGCTTCGCCCGCCTGCGCTTGCACCTGCTCCCGAGCTCGCGTGCGCCCCAACAAACAGCCCTAATATTTGGAGAAATTACATCGTGGTCCCTGAATTTTCTGGCTCAGGTACAAATTTCAACAAAACCTTTAATCTGGTAAAATCAAATAATCTGGAATTTTCTACTCGCTTGTGATTTGCTCGAACTTGTTCCGTCTGTGCGCCCTTTCATTATTGAGTGATTTTCAATTACTGCTGGTTAAATATTTTGAGACCCTTAATCATGTTCCCTGTTTCTGATTTATTGAAAACCGAATTGCGCCCTAATCTGAATTGGTAATTTTTTCAATTACCTTCGATCTAATTTATTGAAAATTTTAAAAGTAATCAGTTTTGCGGGCTTAATTAATTTCTCAGTCATCACAAAATTATCCTATGATATTTAGCATTATTTTGTGAATATTCTGCCTTGTAATATTGTTGATCTCTAAACTGCATTATCATTCACCTGTCCCGCATCAGGCATGCTCCTAAACAAATTTCCTATTTGTCTGCCACAATTTGTACTATTTGGTCTACTCCTCATAGCTTAGCGGGAAAAACTCCTTAAGAATCAATAGTTTGAACTAATTATAGGAGATCATGTCTCCGTTGTGCTCCCATTTGCTGAAGGTGGGTATTCTACCATTCATGTGCATGGCTAATGAGTTTTAGTCAACAGAAAGTCACCTTCTAGAATGAATCATACCCACAGAGACTAAAGTGAGTCTTTAAATGGTCTAGCCATGCATCAAGCTTCTCGATGTTTATACTCCCATCACAAGTCGGGAGATCGACTTTGGCCTCCACCTTGGAATGCATTGACTTTTCCTAGGAGTGTGAGAAATGTTCCCATCTTCCTAACTAAAGGTGCTTCGAGTCTATCCTTTTCACCCACTTTCTCTTACACTTCAAGAGATTGTCGGGATAGAAAGGGGCTAGGAGGCAAAGGGTAGCGGCAGGATAAGCCCAAAGTAGTCTTTTTGGATATATTTTTGAGCCCCTTCTATATAGGTTTCTTTCCTATTTACAGGAGTCTATCAGTTAGTAATGCACAAACTTTTGAATCCAAACCCAATTGTCCCGCTTCCTAATTACACCCTTCCCAAGTACAACTAATAATAACTGCTTTTCGTAGCTTTCCGTGAAAGGAGCAGTGCACATGCAGCTTTCTGCCATCTTTTCTAGAACCCTTTAGGCGTAATCTCACATAGGCCTTTCTTTAGTCAACTAGCAGACAATATCTCTACATTTGTATCTCGAGATATTACAATAATACAGTTTTGTAACTACTTATAAATTAAAGTTATGGCCATTTAAAGTTTTTCACACTTGGTTATTCGTTTTTCCTTCTTTTATCAAGCTTCCCCAAATAATTTTCATGTTCTATGTCATTTTAAGTTATACTTCAAAGAAGGGATGGGGTAAGGCATTGTCAGTAGCAAGTCCGATCAACTAACTGCCTCAAAACTGGCAAAATTGTATTTGGACCATTACATCATAAACTTTCTGTTCTTGCAATTTCCTATAAGTAGGGAAACATGCTGGCCTCAATATTTAAGCCTACTGGCCATCAAAGTTTGAGGTATAGAGTAAAAACCTGGAATGGACCCAATTGTTTTCATGCCTTGCCATTACCGACACAGAAAAGAGAAAAAATGGACTGCATATTATCATAGACTAGTGCCATCTTGAACTTCGTTAATTTGTAGCAAAAGTAGCTCAAGTCACAAGTCATGTAACAAAAACCTAATATAACATAATACATGCAATAAAGCAACTCTGAAAAGATAATCAGCTGTTCAAGGAACAAAATTGGCTATGTCAAACAAAAGAATATTTTATTGGACATCAACAGTTCAATGAATTTGATCAGTTTAGGATGAAAAGTTGACTAACCTTTTCCTATTCTTATGAGCCTTTTCAGACCATGAGCATACCGCCTAACTCGGGGTCTATGCCCTTCAAAGTTGAGTCTTTCACAACATAAGGACTGATGATGTTAGAATAACCGAAGAGATCTTTTGCATCAATAGCACGTTGTACAAAACATCTTCAAGGGTGTGCCGGTGAGCACTTCAAAAGAGAGAGTTAGCTTACTTTGTCTCGTTCGAAATTGTATGCAAGTTTGTTGCTTTTAGAATATCATATGCTGCCTGTGTAAATGAAATGCTGTTTAACATAGATTTGGAAAAGGAAAAGAAGAAATCAAGAAATTGGAAACAGAGTTTGACGCAAAAGTGATAATCTAAAGATGGCAATACCATGTGAAAGTGTCTGGAGGTTTCATTATACATATACTACATATATGTATATACACACGCATACACATATGTATGTATATAAATACACACACATATATATATATATGAACATTTGTTGCAGATCAAAATAAACCCTAAAAATGAATTGGATTTTTTTATTATTAAAAGGGATCACAATTCTCTTTATTACGTATGAATATTAAAATTGGAAGGGGGCTTATTAGTTTCCTCCTTAGTATTTGGCACTTTTGAATAGTATCATCGAATATTTTCTTTAGCTAGTTTTGATAGATTTGTATTATTTTGTTATTTTATTTTTTAGAAAAGTTTGCATTTCTTTCAATTTATGGGGTATAACTACACAAAATTTCTTTTTTTGAAGCAACAATTCAATGTAATTTCAAATTTGAATGAAAGGAAGAATAATGCCTACCTACTTTCTCATTTTCGCTCTTCTCTATTTCTTTATTCTCTCTTCTCTTGCTTTCTTTCTACTTGATTCTTTTCTCTTCTTCCTCTCATCTTCTTGTCTTTCACCCTTCTCATGCAACATCAATTGGTATTAGAGCCCCAACTTTCTCGCTGCACCACATTGTTTAATCATTTTGTCCTCCAATTTTCAGTCATCAATTTTTGAACGCAGTTTGATTTGATGGAGTCCACGATTTTATAGAATCCTTCATATATCTTCTTTCACAGTTGGGCCACTCAAGATCAGGGACTAGCAACCACGACACTCGTCGCAGCCCCCTTCATATCGTGTCCACCTAATCTTTTCACGCCACAATTCATTGACACCTACAACAACTTACAAGGCAGGACTAGTGACCACTAGACACATAAGGCTACCACAAAGTCAATGAGACACCACCACCTTGAGAGGGACATGTTGGTCTGGCAGCTAATGAAAAACAGAAGATACCCACCTATAAGACAATTAGTTTCAAGGGAATGAAAATTTGGTTGAAGCTTGGTGCTACCATCTCCCTACTCAACCGAGGATGCATGTTCTCATGTGGCCTATGTGTAAGGACGCCATTCCTACCATGTTCTGGTTGCACTGTCGTGGACTTGTGGCTTGGTCACTTTCAACTATTGCCCTTAGGGTTGCAATGAGAGAAGATATTTGGCATGTTATCTGGAGGAGCTATAAAAAATATATATACTTTATTTTCTCTAATCCTTTCTTTACAGGTTTATCTACAAATGTCAGCTTCAACCACTAGGTGCAACAAGAAGGACAGACGCCTTAACATTGAAACAATCATCTACTACTTTTGGAGAGCTCGGAATGCCAGAGTCCACGACTCCATGAACAACCCATACAAGACCTAAAGATCATTGCCTCCACTATCTCGAGCCTAATGGCACATAATCTTAATCTATCCAGTAGCCACGCAGAACTTCGAACACTAATAAGGCTCCATGTTCAGACACTTGAATATTGGATCTCCCACTCTAGATGGATTAAGATCAACTTTGATAGCTCACTTCAAGGCAAAGTGGTCGCAAAAGCTGGATATCTCATCAAAGACCACAATGACAAAAGAGTGTTGTCTTATTCGGTAGTCGTGCAGGAGCAACATACAGCAATCCAAGAGTCGAAAGCCACCCTCCAGTCTATAGAAACCTCTTCTCATGTTTGGCTTGAGAAGAACTCCTTGGAAACTCTTAAAACGGTGCAAGTGAAATTTGGTCGAACCACAACTGAAGCTAAAAAATCTCAAGATGCCATAAATTCTAAAGTTCCAGGAAATTTCTAAGAGTCAAGCATCACTCGCATTGCTAGATTGATGTCTTGTATTTGTCTTTGTAGAATTACATATGTAAATAGGATCACAAATAGTGTCATCGACTACCTAGCACACATGGCGACATTAGGTGCTTTTGATTGGGTAAAAGGTATGTCTCTCCCCTATAATTTTTGTAGCATCCTCAAGGAGGACGTGACATGATGCGCTTTTTGTAGTTTTTTTTATCTCTTTTATACACGGCCTAGGCCGCAATTTTAAAAAAGAAAATTGACACAAGACACTTCGATTTTCCCATTGTGAATCCTTGACCACACTAACTTTCCTATGCTAACACCTCACCAACCCTAGTAAATCCAAACTCCATCGCCTCCATCTTGATGGAAATATAGCTCAAGTGTTAGGGATCCCTCCCTATGAGGATAAGGTTGTAGAAGCGCATTAGTTGAAGATAACCTCATCGAAGAGATTTGCCATCAAAGGAAGCTTTGACAAAATTGAAACACAGTCCACGGGATTTCAAGTCCAAGTATTGACCTGAGGTTTGGCAACCTCGACCAAAGAAAGGCTACGAACAAAGTTTGGAGTAGACTTGGGATTAGCTTTTGCTAAGAAGCAAACCACGGGCTCTTCTATGAGATAATGGTTTTGTAAATTTCAATTGAGGAGGTCTTTGAAGAGTTATGTCCAACTTCGTGGAGATTACCATCTAAGAAGAAATTATTAGTTCGTTTAATTATTAAAAACATGTTTCCTTAGTCAAATTGAATATATGCTTCTAAAAAGGTCAGGGGATCTTAGATGGTTAAGGGTGGCCACATATACCTACAAGCAGTTGCAGAGCAGGAGTCATGTTAGCCCATTAATGAACTCTGCCTGTATGAGATAATGAGTGCAAGGGTATACTTGGAAGAATTGTTGTGTGCAATTGATGCATCTGAGATGAGACTCCATTGGAGTGAATTCAAAGGGCTATTGAAGGGCATCAAGAGATATTTGCTGAGAGGTTAAGTACAACAGAGTTGATCTGAAATGGGAAAATCTAGTCTTCGAAGTTCAATCATCGGTGGCAAATAATTTTTTTCAAAAAAAAAGAAAGAAAGAGAGAGAGAAAGAGAAACAGAGGTCTCTATTTTTGGTCTAAGTAGTGAGACTTAGATGCATCTCTCTATAAATCTCTAATGATGAACTCAACTCCAACTACTTCGTTGTCCTAAAGAGAGCAGACGAAGTTGATATTACACCAAACAAGGAGGGGGGGGTACATTGAAGACATCTTGTTTGCTCACCCAAAACTACAAGTGATTTTTAAAAAAAAAAAGAGAGAGAGAAAAAGAGGTCTCTATTTTTGGTATAAGTAGTGAGATCTAGATGCAGATCTCTATAACTCTTTGATAAGTTTCCGAAGAGAGTCACCAAATCCAAATTCTATAGTAGCTAAGTTGTCTTACTTATGGCAACCAACATCTCCTTTCAGAATGTTGCAAAAATCAGGGGGCCTTCCTCTCCCTTAATGTCACCCAAAACTACAAGTTATCAAATATCATCTTTCTAAGGAACATATTTCTCATTGCCATATCTTTTATTCAAGTTGCCATATCTTTTATTCAAGTTGTTCACCCACTTCTTATCCTTAAGATAGATTTACTTGAAAGATATTTCAAAATAATAATCTTTCCAAGTATGAAAAATTTATTACTTAATTGTGGCACATTTAAATCATTTTTTTTGTCGAGTCTCAAAATTTGAAGAACCTTTTAAATTGAAAGATGTGATTAGCAGTAATGGCATGAGTTTAAATTATTTTCAATTGAAGAAGAATCGAACCAATTCGAAGAAACTTATAAAGATAAATCTGATTATTTTATCATCGGAAGAGAGAATAATTTCCTTTCTTAGTTTTGAATACTACATTACAGGGGGTTCATTAGTCTCTAATTTACTATTTGGTATCTTTCATTTATTTCTCTTTGTGTGTTTTGACAAGCTTGTGATATTCTACATTTATATTATTTAGCAAGTTTTATTTTTTTCATGTCAATGTATGGAGCCAGAATTAAATATAAAAGCCCTAATTCTATACAATTTTTAGATTTAAATGAGATAAAGAATAATGCCCATCCACTCTTCCTCTCTCTCTTCTATCTTTCTTCTATCTCTTCTTTCTTTTCTTTTTCATTCTGAATAGTTTCTTACCCTGACTCTTCTAGTCTTCCCCTTCACCCTATCCTAAGTCACCTTTAAATGAATAGACCAAAAGATGCTGATTTTAACTGAACTAAAGTGATCTAATCAAAATGCATTAATTTTGAAAAGATGAACATATTAGAAGGTTTGGTTTATTGAAATGATACAACAGTTCCAACAAATGGAATATCCATGAAGCGTTTATTGCAGATTAATAAAACTAAAGCAAAATTAGCCAACATGTAATTTTCCAAGAATTCATCAACAGATTTGTTCTTTCAATAGTCCAAGAATCCTCCAATTTATAACACGGAAGTTAAAAAAATAATTAAATAAAGAAACAATAAAATAACTAAAGAGATATAGCTTCCCATATATAACTTAAGAGGTAAAAAGGAAATGAATATATATATAAATATATAAATACATACATACATATATATATATGTATATGTATCATATACAACATCGAAGACTAAATACTAATTACTTAGGGTCGGCTATAAGGATTTATCTTCTCTATTAAACTCTATGTAAAATAACGCTATCTACGATCAAAAGTAATTGAAGGTCGCGTTATATAACTAGGAAAAGGTAGAGGAATAGAAAGAACGATAAACAAAGGAGGAGGAAAAAGGAGAAATTAAGAGGCGAATATTTTTATTTAATTCATCGTACCCTACCAAATATAAGAAAATAAAGCAACATACAAAGTTTCATTTCCATACAACTAATACAAATAAAATATTAAAACTTTCCAAATAATAAAAAGGTTGAAAATTTAACTTCTTCCTAAAACATAAAAGGAAGATTATCACAAAAATACCAAATAGTATATAGGAAAATAATAGCCTCCTCTATACTTGAAACATTTTAAATTTAAGAAAGAAAATCAATAAAGCCTTCAACAATAAAATAATGAAATTCCTTATTTGCCTCCAATGGATCTGTATCATTCCCCTTCAGTTGAAAAAAGCATACTCGAGGAAATCATGATTAAACTTTTGGCAGCCAATCTCACATATATGTTCAAGAATTCCATTGAAGAAGAATGAGTTAGCTTCGGGTTGAGTTGAGGTTATCTAGAAGAACAAAATTTGTTCTCTAAGTCCAGCCCCTTCATCAGGCACTGTGTAAGCAATGATGTCAACAAGAGCAAGGAACAAAGACAATGTTGTCCAGCTAGATCGCTAAGTCAAAAGGTCTATTCATGTGGTTTGCTGCGTCAAGGGGTTGCAGCGTCATTAGCGGAGTTGGTATAGTGTCTAGATCAATAAGCGAGCCTGGATTAACCCTAATCCTTAGCTTGTAAAAGGTTCCACCAATATTCTATTTTCTGATTAACTCATTCATGAGTATTATTAATTAGAACCATATCGTTCACCAAAATCATGCTCTAAGAAAACAAAATATCAAAGTAAAATAATATCGTGATAAAACATATTGTAAAAAGGCAACTTCAAATTGAGAAGCTTTGCAATTTGCAAGACTTTCAGTGGAGCTACAAGGTTAGTGTAGGAGGAGGTCATTAATGCTACAAGTATCCTCTTTTCCTAATATGGGACCATCAATGCAAGCCATGGATGCCAACCCTCTCAAATCGTCCCTTCACAACAGGACCCACCCAAACTAAGAGGCATTTAAATTTGGACCAAATATCAAAAAGAGGCTTCTAACCGAATTATGGACCATGCTATATGCAAGGCCATTTTGGTCATACTTAAATACAGTCCAATACATGGTTTATTGTGCTATCATCATTCATTAAATTTGATATATGTATTGAATGTATATCATATATGATAGATTCAATCATAAGATACTTTACAAGAAATATTTTCATTCACAGTTTAATATACCTTGTTATTTTTTTAAAAAGGTCTATGAAATAAAAAAACAAGTATATTGGTGCGGAAGAAATTTAAAAAATAACATAAGGGCAAAAAGATTTAAATTATTAGTAACAAGTGCTTATTTATAATCAAAGAATTTGCAAAGATGAAAGCCCATTTATTAAGTTAATTTTCATACTGAAAAATAATAATAGAAATTTTTGAAATTCATCTTAAATCAATTTAACCCATATTATCTACATATTTAAGAAAAAGTGTTCAATATAAATATCAACCACCACCTTAGTGACAATCAAATGGATTTCGTTCATCTGATTTGGTTAAAACTACCCTTCCATTTTTGAACCTGACCAACTTAATCCCATATCCAGACACAGCCATCATATCTAAAATTTCCTATATGCATCCTCACTAGTCAACATATATAATCTCTTAATACAACATTTTAAGCTCGATACCCACCAGTAAAATATGGTAGAGCCGAAGTCTTCAAGACACTGTTGTGGATTTTGAAATTGTCATATCGTGATGGAAGAAATTATATTCTCTAATAGCTAAGTTGACTCAGTAATGATCAAAAAGAAAATTGTCAAAGTCAAACACTTGGGTTAACCACCAACAACAGGACATTTTATATCAATTACTTTGTCTGAGAGGAAGCCATCTTAATTCAATATCTGAATATGAGAATGCTAGAAGTGTTTTAATCAATTACTTCTCTGGAAAAGGAACTTTATAATTAGTTTACATATCAGTAAGTCAACTACATACTAGTTGCTTCGCCTGATCAAATGCCTCCATCCATTTTCGTGCCTCCCCAGCAGTAGCGCAAGCAACCTAAAAGATACATTGCAAACAGAATTAGTCTGGATCAACTTATGATGACACAGAACTTGGCACAATAGTAGCACGCAGTCATCACATTCAGAAATGAACAAATAGAAACAGCTTAAATTAGAGCTTCCATATTTTGATGTCACATTCTTGTAATGAGCATTAAATGACCAACTACAGATAAATATAGTATCAAACAGCAATGATTGGCACAAAATTAATTATTCTAGCATGAGAAAAGTACATAAGGAAATCAATAGAACAGATTAATTGCTGATTCATTTAAAAAACATAGATATTGAAAGAAACTTTTAAAATAAATTAAAAATTAACAATCTATGGTTGAAAATAAGGCAATTATTAGAATAAAGCAGTATAGTAAGAAATACGTACTTCTCCCCTTTGGGACTCATCCAAACGATTATAGAACCTTAAAACATAGAATTCCTGCATGAAACATTTTGAAATTAACATTTCTCATTGAAAAAGTGCATGAGTGGGTAAAAACACCCAAGCTCTTTGGAAACATACATAAGAAAATTTTCCAGTACACATTAAAAACTAAAGGAACTGATTACATAAAAAAAGGTCAAAATGTATCCCACAGAACATAATTTTTTGTCAATTGAAAAGCATCAACAAATCAAAATATAAATTACCCCAGAATTAACTTTTCGGCGACCAATCTCCTCCACCATGAGTGAATGGCTTACAACACCTTTTCTGATAGGCCCCTACCACAATAGTAGATAAGAAAAGGCTAATTAAACTGTATGAACTTCAATGTTACTTATTAAACTGTATGAGCTTTGATGCTAAGTCATAAATATTACAAGTAACATCTTTGTTTTTCAAACATCAAATAGAGGGAAATTTCTGATTTTTTTCGAAGGCCTCAATTGGTTGGAATATGTTTGGCATGTTTTAAGTTTTTCTGAGACGAAGAGAGAATGAAAATTATTTTAATATGATGATATGAAATAAAGAAATTTTATCACTGAGACTTATATTGAATGTGGAACAAAGTTGATTTTTTATTAAAATATCTATAAATTTTTGAATAAAATTAATTTTTTTTAAAGTTGAGATTTATGTAGAATGTGAAATAAGGCTAATTTTTAATATTAGAACTTGTGTATAATATGAAATAAATATAAAAGATTTATTTAAATTGTATAAACTTCAATGTTAAGTCATAAATAGTTCTAGTTATGCTTTGTTTTTCAAAATTCAAATAGAAGGATATTTGTGATTTTTTCTAAGACCTCAATTGGTTGGAATAGACATATTTTAAATTTTTTCAGATGACGAAAGAATAAAAATTATTTTAATGTTATGATATGAAATAAAGTCATCTTATTATTGAGATTTGTATTGAATGTGGAATAAGTTAATTTTTTTATTGAAATATCTACGAGATGTAAAACAAAATTAATTTTTAATTGTGTAAGATGTGAGACAAATATTAAATATTGATGAGTGTATTTTTATTAAAGTTCTAACACTCGATTTCAATTTCGCTCGCAAATTAGAAGTATCAGTTTTGGCAGTTTCAACTATTTTGATAATTTTGGTTTCGCCAATTTCGCCATAATACATGCCATGATCTTTTGACTTTTGAATCAAAAATCCAATTTTTCAAAATCTTTTCTTAAAAACGTGAAAGTTGCGGCTGAAATAAAACTAGCAAATTTCAAGTAGGTGTTGACCAAAACTGAATAATTTTGACGAAACTTAAAACCTCAATTTTTAGAGGTGTTTGAGGGTTTTTTGGGTCCCAACCAAATGAGACCTCTATGTCAAACATACTCATTACTTGTAAAGAGAACCGTGAATTAAGCTAAGGAATAAAGATGATTTACCAAAGAACATTGTCTATTGAACTTCAGAGAACAAAACTAATGCTATATACTAATGCTATATAAACATGTATAAGATAAAGTGTTGCACAACGCCACCAATAATGTTGGGACTTTTAGTATTTAATTGAAATATGAATTTAAAAAAGGGGGCTTTTCAAATATTAATATAACTATAAGTTGATTATGCTATGGTGTTTGATATAATAGTAAAATTTCCTGAATAGAAAATAATTCATTGTGATGCACAAAAGAACTACAAATGCTGATATATTATATGTAATAAATAAAAAGGAGTGTTGCAATCAAACTAAAAGGCAATATCGTCTGACATGTGGCCTAACTGTAACAACTAAACCCACCATAAATATTATCCACTTTCGCTAATACATCTATAGAGGTAAGAATGTGTTCTCATATATGCTGTACATCTCTCTTGTGCTTTGCTAATGTAGGATTTGCCTAAGGATGTCACATACACCCACCTCCCTCTTTCGGGACTCAACACCCTTGCTGAGGTTAGTCCCATCATCACCCAAGAGGCAACATAGAGTGGGTTTGATACCATATGTAACAACCTAAACCACCACAAATGTTGTCTGCATTGGCATGTGAGCCTCAAGGTTTTCAGATGCATACATAAGGGTTGTTCTTATATATACACAACATCTATTTTATGTTTTGTTGATATGAGACTTACCTAAGAGTGTCACACTAACAACTTGGCTGCAATACACTTTTGTCCTTTCTATGTATACGCAAACCTAACTCAGTACAACTGTACAAGTTCGCAGACCCTAGATCAAGCATTCCTCATTGTAGCATTACAAGCACACTTGATTCTCCTTTTCTTGATAGCATATAGAAAAGGGGTCAATGTGATGGCAGAGGACTAGAAAGAATTACATATGGCCATACAGATTCTGCGTCTGTCCAGTAGATCCTTTCCAGACAGAAAACAGCTCAAACTTAAGGCGTCTATGATATTGAGATAGTTGCTTGGTGAGAGTTTCAAGATATGATTAATGGTCAAAATATGACTGCATGAAAAAGGATTAAGAGGAAATTGAAGTAAAAACTAAAGAAAAGACGTCTACTGACGATGCCTGGGTTGCCGTGTGGATCTCTCTTGTACATGGCAACACACCTGCCCCTAAGTGAGAGGAAGCGAAGGTGGCAATACTCGTGGCCGACAGAGTTAACGCCTAGGTGGTAGACCCAACCGGAATACTCCAGCTCCCGTTCACTCCGGGAGGCGGTGGATGCGGCGTCTACCGATCCATGGCCATCGTAATCTTTTCCCTCGAACGACATCGTCGAAAGAGATCGATGAGATCCCGATCACATCGGCGACGAACAGGCGGATGATGCCGCGGATCTTGATATTTTGGGGCAGCGGGCCAAAGAATGAAAGAACGTGGACACGAACGAAGCAGTAGGTAGGGAGTAGGGACCGAATTATATTACCGGACCCAACTCAATTTTGAAATTAATTGGCGAAATTACACTCATCACCTAGATCTTTCTACTAATTTAATTCACAAAACCAGATATTTACATATTATTACTCCTAATTTTCTAGCAAGCTGCATCCACTAGAAGAGCACCATAATATTAATTTTCAATCAATTTCAAATTTTATATGGCACATTTGAAATTTTACTCGAGTTTACTCAGAAATTGGTTGTTAAAAAAAAGGATATATAAGAAAATATATTTACCATAGGTAAATCAGCATAATTTGCGGCATAAATTTGTAAATTTAAAGCAATAAAATTTAAGTTAAAATTAAATAAAATTAAAATTTTTAAGTCAAGCATGAATTAAAAGTAATTTTGATTTGATTTTAACTTAATTTCAATATATATTATTTTGAATTTGAACTGGGATTAAACGGGGTCAAAATTTATTTAATATCAGTCTTTTATTAATAAAAATTTTATTATTTACAGCCCTTTATTAGTTAAATGCCTTTATTTTAAGTGACGTAGTAATAAAAAAAATTATAAAATAATAAAAAATATATAAAATTATGAGAAAATGATGTAAAATGATGTTACTCGCAACATGGCATGCATTAATTGGGTGATGCGACGACTTTTTTTCTGCTCATTGAAATCTCTGGACACGCCAAGCATAAAATAATTGAGGTTAAATGTCATTTCGGTATCTTAACTTTCAGTTAATTATAATTGGATTTCAATTTTTTGAAAAAAAAATACTGCTAATGAGTTTATAGGTATAGAACTCACTGCACAGGTTTGAATAAATTATAAATTACCATTCTCTATAATGAAAAATAAAATAAATTAGCTATAATAAATATTTTAAGCTATTATAAAAAAAAATTGTATGAAGTATTACATCTTAAGATATAGTTCCATGTGTCACGCTAAATTCTCCATTTAATTAGATAGATTATTTGAGATGTATTTAAAAAAATATCTAAAATAGAGTATATTTGCAATAAAATTTTCCTACAATATATTTATTTCAATTGAAGATATCTCGACATGTTATGCCTAGCAAAGACATCTTAGGCATGTCATAGTGTCCCGATGTACCTCAATGCTTCGATGACCACCATTATAAAAATGGCAACACATTTTCAATCTTCTAAAAGTTTTTTTTGTTATGTTTTGGTCAAAAATTTAACAGAATAATCAGTTAGTATTTGGTCAATACACAAATCTTCAATCCAAAGGCTAGAATACTAATGTTGCCAGCTGGTCATTCATTTCTTTTACTTTTATTATAAATTGAATCTCTTGTACCTTTGTGAGCATGATTCATTATTGGTAAAGTTTATCACTCTATATTAAGGCATCATGATTTTCTTATTAAAGATTTTTAATATTGTTAATAGAAAAATTAGCCACGTCAATCAAATCTGACATGTAGTAGATTAGGCTAACCTACTAATAGATCACCTAAATTCTATCTCTAAACAAATTTAAGGGAACTGATTGAATTATGCAACAGAGTTCAATAGCTTGAGATGAGTTCAACAATAACATACAAACAAGCTATAAGTCAATAGCCCATATCATGTTATAGCCTTATCTGTATTGCATGTCAACTGACTTAAAGGGAAGAACAAGGACTTATCATCAATGTCCAGCCTGATAAAATGGTGTGGGAAGAGCCTGCCTATACTGCCTAACTATTTACGCGCATTAATGAAGAGATTCCTACTTTCACCTACTCTTATTTACTTCTTTCTCTTCATAAATATCTATATTTATGATAAAAAGAGATTCTCAACTAGATAATCGAATAACTGAAATCTAGCAAATGACCCCAAAAAAGTAATTTGACTCTAGTCATACTTGGTTGTTTGGCTAGTTTTCCCTAGCAAAGCTTTTTCTCAAATTACAAGCAGCTCTTCTCTTTACTCATTGCCTCCTTCAAAGAGAACTTCGGCTAAGACTTTCTCTACATTTCTTAGTCCAAACTGCTGCTTATCTTTAAAGTTTATTCTTAACTATTTTTTTTAACTTGTAATCCTTTTTTGAAATACTTATTTAAACAAACATGAACCTTTGTTTTTTTTAGATCTGTAAACCTAATTTTTTTATTATTTAATAAATTAAAATAAGTAATACTATACATTTTCATAAATAATCTCAAATATTAAAGCTAACTAAGATTTTTATTATGGCAATATTACCACATAGGCAAAACTTACCTTTTTATTTATGCAGCATCATTGCAACATAAGAATTTTAGTTGGATTCAAAATTTATAATTATGTATGGGAGCTACAAAGTATTTCTCAATTAATATCTTCCCAATATGAAAACAAGGTTATCTACTCCATCTCATTATGTTTTTGGCAAAATAATTATGATAAGCATAGTAACTTAACTTTTATTTTTGAATATGAAATTGACTAACAATTAAGTCTTTATCCAACTAGGTAGAGTCAGCAACATGAATCTTTTTTTCTAATGCACTCTATCATTCCTTATTTAATTTTAAATGTGCAAGAACATTTGTTATAGTTCTTTAATTATTATGTCTTTTTTATTTCTATTTTTTTCTTATATGAGCAAGACTTAATAACTCATTTTTTCTTACTAAAGTTTCAATTAACTTATGATTTATATATTCAAATCATTTAAGTCGACTCTCCATGAACTATCCTTAATTAATGTTACTCTAACTTTCTCGCAGATATACTAATTTCACATTCTATCATTTAGTGTATATTCACTTTATATGCTAACATTAAGCATCATCTATCATTGCTAGTCTTACTAATATTATATAAAATTTATTTTTACATTTAAAAAAATTCTATTATATAATACACTAAATATATTTTCTACTTATCTATCCTACTAATGACATCACTATCTAAAATTTATCTTTGAGTATGATTAAAAGATATTTTTTTAGTATATATATGATAGTAAATAAAATTTGAATTAAATTTAAATTATTCAAACTCAATTTACTCAATTTACTTAATTATTCAAATTCAATCTAAAATTTATCATTTCTAGTTTCATTTACTTAATGTTAAATATTTAACATTTGAAAATTTTATTTAATGCACTTTTATGAAATATTTATTATTTATATGTGAAGTTTCTATAGTTCAAATCGTATTATCAAGCAATAGCTTTTAATATTTATGTAATGGGACTGAAGATAGCTTTTGACTTGTAATACTAGTTGTGCTGAATTCATCAAAGACGATTATTGATCGCAAAATAATTAATTTATATTAAGGACAATTTATATATATTTTTATAGACATGATTAGGCTTGTAGTTATAGCTTATCACAGCATTAATTAATCGAACGTCAAAAAATAAGAATGGATTTGAAGCTTTAAAAAAAATTCCCATCTATTAAATTTAAACATTTTTAAATTAAATTAATTTTTTTGTTTTATTTATAAATATTACTTTTATGTAAATTAAATTACTATTTTTTTAAATTAATTAATTTCTAAAAATTAAAACAATTCAACCATCCAATTTCTGAAATTTGACATCTATTCATCTTATTATTCTAATTAAAATATAATTTATATTAATTTTATTATTCGATCGATATGATATAATTAATTTTTAGTGACCAAGATTTGATCTCGACAATAGTGCCAAAAATTTATCTAATTTGATGATCATGTCAATTTTTTTTATAAAAATTATATAAATGTTATATATATACTAATATTATTCATATTACAAATATAATTTTGAATATATCAAGACTAACTCAAAATTAATTTGAAATCAACTTCAAGTTAAAATTCCTAACTCAGATTTTGATTCAATTCACATATTTGTAAATCATAGCAAATGCTTTATGAAATTCTTGGAACTTTTGCATATCGGTCCATTGAATTTATATTTTTCGATTATCAGCCACGGCAATTCAGATACCCGAATGAAGTTAAGGCTGCCGACCTAAATCTAAATTATCAAATTATGTGAATAAATATCAATATTTTGTTACAGCTATATAGATAAATCTCAGCCGTCGAATTTGTGGATCTGCGTTATCTGCCGTTAATTTAAGTATTATCATTCCAAACACGGGAATTCGCTTCCCTGGCCTATAAAATTCCGCGCCTGCCCCTGCCGGCCTCATCTTCTTTTTCACATCGAAGCTTTCGCGCATCTCCTCTCCTTCCCTCCCCCAATTCTCTCGCATACTACGCCGGCGACCTTTGGTTCTTAATTTGCCGGCGGGAATTCAGATGGCGGTGGATACAGGGATGCTCCGGGTTGTCGATCCGTCTGCGCCTCCGACGAAACCCTGTCGGGGTAAGCTTTCCAAATCTAGGTTATTATCCCGCCAGACGGCGGAGAAATCCGGCCGCCGGCGTAACCGTGATGGGCGCCGGGAGCCGATCCCCCCGAAAACGGATGCGAATCGACGCGGCTCCGACGCGTGCGAGGCGAGTTCTAGAAGTCTCGTCATGGAGGAGGTGAGAATCCTCAAGCGCGGGGAGGCGTTGCGGCCCTTCCCCCCTTCTTCTTCTGCTAAAACTGAATCGGTTGGTCTGGCGCCCTGTTCGACGAGGCCGCCGGGGATAGAGTTGCCGGCGAAACTCATGCCCTCTTTGGATCTAAGGTTGGCTTTTTCTGGGCCAGTTTTCATGTCGTCTCCCTCACCAAGTTCTCTCCCTGTTCCGTCTTTCTTGAAGAAAGCCGCCGCCAGAGGGGAGGATGTTGCTTCGAAAAGCCTCCGGTGCCTGCTCCGGCTTGACGGTGGCCTCTGACTTCTGCAACAAGCTAGATCGATGCAGAAATTTAGGGCAATTTACGCCATGATTCCTGTTAATCTTCCTTTATTTTTTCAACAGGAAGAACAGGTCTTGGAGGTGGCAATTGCTCAACAATTTCGGTACGTATATTGGGACAATTCTACTTTGGGTTATCAGTTATTGTTCTTCAGATGTCTAATTTGGGGCTTCAGCTTTGTTTTTTTCTGTGTGGGTCATATCTGTCATGTTGATGATTATATGGGTAGTCTGGTTTGGGATATTAATCACTTGTTCTAGGTGTTTGATTACAGGTTTCATCCTTGATTTCGATGTATTTCTGAGTCAGATTTGTCAGCTTTTTTGCTTTGTTTGTTCTTGGTGATGGGTCGTTTTGAGTTCTAAGAAATGCTAAAGATTATCGTCTGTGGAGTCTTGTCTGTCATGTAGATGATGGATCTATCTTGGTATGATAATGGAAGTTTGTGCTTATTTTGAATTATTTTTAGCTTTCATTTATGCTTCTTTTGCGATGAGTTGAACATGTTCAGCTTAGAAATTTCGACTGAATGCTGCAACAGATCGATTTAGATTGTCAATTATGTCAAACTCGAATTTTTCTTCTGTATCTACTCTGAGTTTGAGCAATTCGACAATCGAAACCGAACATATTTAACTTGAAATTTATTTGAATCTAATGAAAAGCATGTGCATTTATGTTTGTAATGTGCGTTTGTGGTGTTAGTTCATTATTATCAATATCTATTCTGCATATTTAATTTAAGAATGATGGCATCTGAGCTTGAATTAATGTGTCTCTAATTCAAGATACTTGACTTGAAGTAGTTTTATCTGACTTAAAAGTTGAGATATTTGAATTCGAGTTGCAGTTAAACTTGTTCACATTTGATATGCTGGTAGATTTAGGTTGAAAAAACTCCTGAAAAGCTTATATATGAAGTTGTGGTCAATCTTTCTTGCTTGTGATTTTACTGATTTCTATTTCGTTTGGGCATAAGAGTAAACATTTTAATGGCTCCATTGTGTCATTGAATGTTGTTGATGAGATTCCATAAAATGAAAAAAAAAAAAAAAAAAAAGAGAGGAGAATAAGTGTATAAGATCTCTGAAAATCAAAGAAAATGTTGCGTTGTTTCTATTGATGTCAAAGTCTGCTAGTTGATTTCAAGTCATCTCATGACATTGGGTGGAACAAAACTAAAAAATGTCACCAATCAGTTTTGTCATTTTCTATATTGATATTGTTGATCGAAGAAAAGTGGCTTCAAGCTTCCTGTTTTGGCATTGGGTAACAATAAAAATTTTCCGCTTATCTCGAGATATATGTGTATGATGAATGGTATGGAATAACTTGATTGTTGTATTAAAAATGAAAAATAATGTAAAATAAAGTGAAATTTTATTACCAACAAATGGGCTTGTGGAGTTTTCCTACCCTATTTAATTGTCCTGCAACAAAATATCATTTCTAGCTGGTCAGGTTGGCTAATGGTGCCCAGTCTTGACCAACTACAGGCTACATCCTTTGGACCTGCAAGAAATTGGAGGTTCAGGGTTCACCAATAATATTAGAAATACGACCAACTTATTGCGAGACGGTCTAATGCATTCTCTCACCTGAAGTTCCTTGATGTTGTTGCTCCGTCTGGACTACTCATGTGAGTTAGAAATACATTGAGATTATCTTATTAGCCCGTAGCTACTTCACTTAAGACAGACAACAAGCTATTCTGTCCACACTTCCTTTCTTTCGTAAAAAAGCGGGAATGGTCATTCGATTCCCTTGTCATCAAAGAGAAGCACTTTTCTCATAAGCAGACGATCATACTTTCTATTATCTTCAGTAATCTACAACCTATATATATATATAATTAATGGGAACATACATATATATATATATATATATATATATTTATTTAGCTTATATTACGTTGATACAGAGATTTATATGTTTAAATTATATTTTAGTTTGCAAATTTTTATTTGTGGAAAGAAGATTTGGATTTGAAAGTTTATTACTTTTTAAGTTACATTTTAAAAATTTAAAAATTAGATAAATGTTTTTATTATATTAATAAATTAGAGTATTTTGTGCAAATTATTATAAATTATTTTTTTGCTTAATAAAAGAATATTTAGTCAATTATGTTTAGATCCAATTTGATCCGAATTCAATTTGAACTCGATCATTTACAGAACAAGTTTGACCAAGTCTGAATCAAGACTCGATCTGATTATTCATGAATTGAATTTGAAACAAGTCAATCTAAATTTGATCCGACTCATTTGCAGGGGCCCCTCCCCTATTATATAAGATACGATGAGAGAGAGAGGGAGGGCATCGGAGGAGAAGAGAGGGAAAGAGTAGAGTAAAATTAGAATTAAATAAATAAAATAAAGGAATATTTTTTAGGAGGCATTTGGTTTAATGTTATCTTGACGTTATGTTATATTATCTAGAGAAAGCAATTATTTAGTTTAATGACATCTATAAATAATCTTTTATAAGATTATAAAATTATTAGTCAAAAAATGACATTTAGATTACATAAGATAATAACAAACCGAACGCTCCCTTAGATTAGATGCTGAAATAAACTAATAATTTAAAATATTATATAATAATCGTAAATTTTAGACACTTTTTATTGTTACAATACCAACTCCAATAATGACTTCGTACTTAATTTGAGGATAATTTTTATTATTATTTTATTGATATTATCCTATTTACTTGTATTTTTGTGAATATTTACTTCAATACTAAAGTCAAAGCGGACGATACCTCTACAATGGGATCACGGGATGTTATACTTTAGTTTAGACCTATGTGCATTTAAATTCCTTTACTTTCTCAATTAACTAATTAGATCCTTTAATTTGAAATAATACGTAAATAGGTCTTTTAATATTAATAACAAGTCTCAATGGAGAATATTTTCTTAATTAATGAACTAATTTGATTAATTTAAATGCTAAATTAATATTTTAAATTAATAAAAAATTTAAACTAACTTATTAATTAGAGAAAATTTCTTCTATTAAGTACTTTAATTAATATCAAATAACTTATTTGTACTTTACTGCAAACTAGGTGATCTATTTGATTAATTTTAAAATTAGAGAGACTTAGTTGCATATAAGCTTAAATTAGAAAGATCTACTTGTAATTAACTCTTAAATTATTTACTTTTTTTATCCAAAATGTAAACATAATGTAACATTTCTAATTAACTATAAGCGATCAAGTGGATTTTCAATTGGAGAAAAAATTGACCGTTGTGCTCAAATGTTCATAAACCTCGTATGCTACAAGTTACACGAGTTATCGTTATATTCAGAAGGACTTTCACCGGTGACCTTTAGACCGAAAAATTATTTTTAGAATGAAAATAGTTCTTTTTTCTTTAATAGAAGGGCGAAAATAATTTGTATATGCAATACCCTTCCACAACTTGGTGATAAAGTTTTTTTTTT
>KZ451895.1:4475769-4510522 GCA_002786265.1 Apostasia shenzhenica
ATTTGTATAGAATGATTTAAAAAATTTATTTATTTATTATTATTATTATTATTATTATTATTATTATTATTATTATTATTATTATTACTATTATTTTTTTTAAATTAGTACCATTTTGGTCCTGTTTTGGTCCTCGCGCCAAACAGGGCAAAAATCTATTATTTAGGGACAATACTCTCAAATAAAAATTAAAGTGGCGATTCCTTAAGTAAATTTACATTCAAAATAGGAGGTACCATTTATAAATATTTAATTTAAAGGATGCTACCTGCAAAAATATTTAATTTGAGGTACTGCCTGTAAAAAAGTTTCCTTTTTTTTTCTCTCCACTCGCAGTAATCCACCTACTCGGCTTCTTGTATTTATAAATGAGGTCCTAAAAGAAATATTTTTGGACTCGTAAAGGATTTATTTGTCTAAAGATTCTTCCAATGTCTCATTTCTGGCCTGCCATCCACACCAGAATAGATAGAGTTTTTTGAAAAAACCTGCAAGTGGAGGAAGAAAAGTCCTGACAAATGATGATTGAGACGAGATTCGGCCAGCGAGTTAGCGAAGGAAGGCAAGCTCTGCACATTCTTCCCTTGCTCGTTCCCGTTCAACTCTCTCTCCAACTACAAAATGATTTTCTTCGCTTGAAGTGATTACCTTCAATCAATGCCGAAGAATTTTCGACATCGAAGCATTTATATGAGTTTAGTTTATGATTTTCTTACAGCCAAAAAGGTAAGAAATTCTCGGAACATGGCACCATTTTCCCTGTTACTTGAACAAAAATAGATCTTGTGGAATCATGCGAGATAGAGGGGGGTAGGCATAGCTGCTATTGCTATGCAAGCAGGGACGTCAAAGTCTTATATTAAACAGGAAAGTCTTTGACTTGCGAAACTCATCCACCCGAAGATAGATATGTATCGCAAAGCGCCAGAAGCTCTTCCTCAAGCAAGGGTAAGCGTGCGAAATTGCAAGCGTGCGAAATTGCTATAAAAATAGGCATGAAAGACATAAATTAGATAAATTTGTGTTGAATTGTCGAGATTCAATAGATTCAATCGAATTTAGGAAACATTAGGGTACTGAATCTCTAAACCGGGTAGATCATCACGTAGGAAATAAGATGGAAGATCGAAATGAACATTTGCGTAGCCGGTCCAGAGATGGCTTAGAACCAATGGTTCGTATGAGGATGCCAGACATATACACAGAGTATCTCAATAACATAATTAGGGCAGAATGCTCGGATTTGATTGTTAGAAAAATGAGTGTCGTTGCATTAAAGACAGTTGACCTCCTTGCTTCTCTCCTGGTACAACCCAACCCTCTTCCCGCAGACGGCTGCATCCGGGGCCGGGGCCGGGGTTATCCAAATAATAATAAAAAATAAAAAGAGTGAAATATATCGAAATTCGTTTTTGATCCTTTAGCCAGATAAGGGAAGGGGCGGATGTAGCCAAGTGGCTCAAGGCAGTGGGTAAGTGAATCTCCGGGCACGACAAATTATCTAAGCTGGTCACATAAACGTTAGTTTTTTTTTGGTCACATAAACGTTAGTTTTGCTCTTTTTTTTTCCATTTCTTTTCTCATGTGTATACGGGGCTGCTTCAGCTTCAGTTAAGCGAATTTTCGATATTCCTTTTTATTTCTCATCAACCGAATGGCATTCGAGGGCTTCTCATACTGCATCTTCGCAGTAAGTTAGAGCCTAGGATATCTGAAATTGGAAATCCATTTTTTTTATATTGATCTACTTTAGGCAGCTTTAGGAAACTTTATTATTGATCCAAATTAGAATTGAAAATTTACGTAATAACATCTTCTAACATATTAACTAATTGATTACGATAAATTGGATCAGATTTTACAGTTTTTTCTTCTGCAGCACCTCACCGTGACATGAGCGTGAAAGAGGTAAGGAACGTACAGCGAGTCGTAGCCGAAGGCCAATTTCCCGTCAGATACCACAGCCCACGGTTAAGCCAGCAATCTTCTTAGGAGGTGACAAACATAAATTTTTCTAATATATATTAAAGAGATTTAAACGCGCTATTGCCGGCTCCCAAGTCCCGGATGAGAAATGCGGAGAGTTGCGTTAGGCAGTCGATAGACAGAGTAAAACTAGTCGAACTAATCATGACATGAATCCGTTAAAAAATTACGCTAAAGCTAGAGCATTCCTTAAAAATGAAGTATTATATTATCTGAATACAATGAAAAATGGGCAAGAGTTGCTGCATCGGCACTCGAGTGTAGTGATGAGTGAGTAAGGGTTCCTACATCATGGACGGATGTGGAAAAAAAAGCTAGTACAACGTATTAGAACTCATACCACTAGAATTAGATTACAAACTTGAAATATAGATACCCTGACAGACAAACTAATAGAGTTGATAAATAATATAATTTATAAAAAAATTAATATTTTATGCATTTAAAAAATAAAATGGGTCGGAGAGAAGACTAAGGGAATTGATGGCTTAGATTTTAAACTTTGATACTTTGGTAAAAATTAAAATAAGAATGAAATAAGTATAATTCTGAATAAGAGCTTGAAGGATCACATAGTGAAAATCAAGAGCAAGGGTGATAGAATTATAACTTTAAAAATTATAATTAATACAATAAATATTAATATTTTAAGTGTGTATGTCATTTAAATAGGTTTGATGCGAGTATAAATTTTTTTTTTGAATGATTTGAAAGAGTTAATACAAGAGATACCTCATAAGAAAAAATTATTTAACAAAGGAGATCAAAATGGATATATTGAAAATGTTATTGATAAATTCAATAACATCTATGGTGAATATAATTTTACAAAGACAAATGAGAAGGATAAAATTATTTTAAAATTTTTCTTAGCATATGATCTTATATTTGCTAATGTTTTACTCAAAAAAAAGATAAGCATATTATCATTTATAATAATAAATCTTCAAAAACTAATATTGATTGTTTTCTTATAAGGAAATGAGATCACTTGGATTGTAAAAATTATAAAGTCATTTCAAGTAAATATTTGACAACTCAACATCGATTAATAGTTTTAGATTTTGAGATAAAGTATTGGAGATAGGTTTTCATTTCTCATTTTAAACTTCTCAATAAATAAATAGCTTCCATTGTAAATCTATTTATAATAAAACCAAACTGATTCTCTAATACTTTAGTATCACGACGTAACTTATGTTCGATTAACTCCTCTCAGAATTTTAAAGTATGACTTATTAATTTAATTTTTCTATAATTAGCACAATTTTGTACATCGCGTTTATTTTTGTAAATAGGTACCAATATACTTTTTCTTTATTGATTTAGCATCCATTTAGTTTTCAAAATCATATTAAATAATATAGTAAATTATGAAATTCTTTTATCTCCCAAGAACTTCTAAACATTTATTGGGATATCATCAGGTCTTATTACATTTTTCTATTTCTTCTTTAAATTTTTCATACTTCAGCCTTACTGATTTGTCGGATGTAAGAGTAATTTTTATTTTTTTCTAAATTTAAAAATAAGAAATATTCAGTTGCACTGGACCAAATTTGAAGAACCTAATTGCCCATTTTGTGTTTGTATGCAAGAATGAAAGGGAAAGAAGAACATTAAAACTCAAGACGAAATAACTTTTAATTTTAGCTGAATTGCTAATTTAAACTGGTGACTTTAAAATCATGCATGCATATAGTGGAAGAGCAGTAATTAAAAACTATTTTTAATTTTATTGTGTATATTTCTCTTGAGAAAAAGTAGTTTGATCATGCCTTTGTTGTGAGGCCTCTAAGGATGCAAATAAGATAATATTAGTTCATCCCATCCCGAATTTGCTTTCTTCATCTTGAGTTTAGTCGAGTTTGATTTAAGTTCAAAAATTATTTAAATTTAATACGAGTTTTGAGTTGATTCGAGTTAACTATTGACCTTTTTAGTTTACTAAAATCTTGCCGTGCTTAAGAATACTAAAATAAATTTTTAAAAAATGTCACGTGTATTGATTACTTAGTAGATATTATAATTATTATAAAATAAGGGATGATCTGATTTTTATTTATTTTTTTATTATAGGGCAGATCTGATCTTGAGGTAAACGTAAAACTGATTTTCTATCAAAAAAAAAAAAAAGTAAAACTGAGATTACCGGAGATGCCGATGTCGTAGCCGAAGATGGCGCCGCCGACGGCGGCGACGAGGCAGGCGATGACGACGAAGGGCGTCACTCTGCCCTTGTACTGCTGAGCCCTCTCCACCGCCACGCCCCTGGGAGCCGCCGGCATCCCTCCTCCGGCCATCTCCTACCTTCTTCTCCCGGCGACTTCCAGCGGCGATCCTCCGATCTCTCGCGCCTTCAGCTCCCGGATGAATATCCAGAGATGATCGATTGAGGAGAGGAAATCGGTTACTGGCGAGAGCTCCGGCGGCGAAGAGCGAAGCGAAGATCGGCGATCCGGCGCTCCCCTGTTTTCTCTCCGATTTGCTGTTTGCGGTTGTATTTATAGCGGGCGGAGAAGGGGAAGAAAACACCGGCCCGAATTCGGCCGGCGGTCCCATGATCTGCCAGATGGCGGAAGATCCTGGATGGAGGTGTGTCAGTCCAATTTGTGCAGCCACGCGATCGCAGCCGTTAGTGATCTTGACAGCAAAGACTTTACGGCTGGATTTCTTGGACGCATGAGCCACGTGGAGAAGCGTCTTTATGCTGGTTATAAGATAACGGTGTACAGCTCGGGCCGCGAAGTAGTGCCTGGAGGCTGGTACTACAAGCTGACCTCATACAAATAATAATAATAATAATTATTATTATTATTTATTTCTTTTTCTTAATTGTATGAAATAACCCACTTGTCTTAATTTAAATATAAAGTCAAATCAGGATAATAAAAATTAATATAAAATCGAATTTGCGTAACTATATCCGAAATTTAAACCCCCATCCAAATTATTTTTTAAATTAATCAATTCAAATCAAACAAAACAACACTTGAAATCAAAATATATCGAGATAATTATCTATAATTTATCAAAACTATCACTTAAAAAATGACGTCCATATATCATAATATTTAAATAATATGATACAATATCAAAATAATATTAAATTAAATGATGCATAAATTTTATTATTAGTTTAACAACTTTTTATGAAATCATATGGGATGGAGATATATTTTTCCCATATAGGTTAATTGTAAATGCCTACAAAATACGAATAATATTTATTTTAGCAATAGGTGATTTTTTTTATAGTATCACGTGTTCAAATATATAAATATATTTTTTGAGATAAAATTATGAGGTTAGTCACGAGGCTTCTGTAATTAAGCATACTTGAGTATTGTGAGATCAAGTATGATGTTTAAAGAGGGAGTGAATAGATATAATTAAAAAATTTTAAATTTAATTTAATTAATATAAAAGATTAATGCAATAAATAAAAGTAGATAACACAAGCGAAAAATAAATATAAATTCAAATAATAAGAGAATATCACATTCATAATGAACATACGATATAAAATAATTCGGCTCAAAACACGAGCCTAATCCACCCCACCCCGATCAGAAAAATCTCACTATAACACACTTCTTGATTTAGGCGGAAAAGCTCATATACAAATCCTCTTCTATCCACTCGCTAAAGACCCTCCTAGAAAAATCTCACTATAACACACTTCTTGATTTAGGCGGAAAAGCTCATATACAAATCCTCTTCTATCCACTCGCTAAAGACCCTCCTCACTTGGGCACACTCACTTACCTCCTCTGATCCTTATTTAGAGACCCTTTTCACACATAAAGTGAAGGCAAAAAGAAAAAATCAAAATATTAAAATAAAAAAAATTCACACTCTTCTTTCTTATAATTGAATTTTGAAAGCTAGAAGAAGAGTGGATGGAGAGCTTGAGCACTTGAGTCCAAGTTACACTTAGATCGTCTTGAATGCTTGATTGAATTATCTACTTGAATTTTTTACTCACTTTTGAAATAATAGAGAATGAAAGTGATGGTTGAGAGTAATTAAAGAGTTTAATGAGCCAAAAGAGATGCCTCAACAACCCTTATCTCCGTATATAACGAGTGCTCTAACGACTAAAAAAATAGACTAAAAAAGACAAGGATGTCAATCCTAGCCGTTAAACAGGCCGATAGTCATATCCAAGGTCGACCTCACTACTAAGGTCGCCTCCAAATTGACTTGAAAATATCTCCTAAAATGGCCAAAAATTCTATTGAAGATCGCTATTGAAGGTCGACCTCAGTACTGAGATTGAAGTCGACCTCATTACTGCAAGTCACCCTCCAACCAACCTAAAACTTCTCTGAAGCTAATATAACCTAATGTTAACCTCCAGATCGATCTCACTACTATCAAACCATACAATAAGGAGAATTTCAACTTTTTAATAAATTTGAAGATTATCTAATTAATAGCATAGGATTCTAAGTGATCAAACTCGCATCCAGATTATTCTAGTAGTCAAGGTTAATCTCATAATAATTCTTCTGTCAAATAAAAATAAAAAGTATAATAATAAAATCTGTTCCACTTAATCTTAAATGCTTGATCATTACTCTCCAACTTGATTCAATCTTAATTTTAGCATAAATAAATATTTTTAATTATCCAACTTGATTGCAATTGAGATGTAATGTTAATAAACCTGTGATTAAAAGTATTAAATAATTTTATTAGTAAAAATTAACTTAAACATATTGATAAATATTAAAATCTCAATATTATCATAAGAGAGGAACCAACAAATATGAATAATTATGAGATAAATGATCTTAGAATTCTCAGAGTAGCGTAATTTTCTAAAGTTAAGATAGACAATATTTATAATCAAAAAAAAATTTTAATATCTTTACAACTACAGAATAGACGTTACAACTTTTATCTCTATGGTCAATAATAATCATTTTTCATCTTCTTTAGAGGTGGACTTCACATATTTAGAAGTTGGTTGAACTCGATCATCAAATTGAATTATAGGCTTGTTAAGATATGGAATCTCGTAAAAAATATGTTCGATTTGCCCGACATTTCAAAGCCAAACGCAACTAAAAATATTAAATAACCGTATTTGAGCTTAAGTTGTGGTAAGTTGTGGGAAAAAAATATTACAAAATTTAAAATGATTTGATACTCAATTTGATTCAAAATTGCTAAACAAATAATTTTGCCAAAAATAATCTTTGAGTAAACAAAATTTTCACCATATTTTAAACCTACAAATTGCTCAAAATTAGCTTAGATTTGAAGCCTCGTTCATTATAATGTGATCTAATAAAATATTCAAGTATTTTCTTTTCCTAGTTAGTTTAGTTATTTATTAGTTTAATAATTCAAAAATAACTAATTTAATTCATGTATGAAAGAAGATTCAAGTAATTTTATTTTTAAGTTAATTTGGTCAACTGTTAAGCTAATAATTCATTAATAATTAATTTAATTTAATTAATACTAACATATTAAATATGATCATTGCAATGACTTGATAAATTTAATTGAAAATTACATATAGCTAACAATGTACAATAATTCAATTTATTTTAGATATTCTCGAGAAAAATTATTGAGTTTGATGAAATCAATTATGAAGCGGGGCTGAAGAAGGCGGGGAGTGATCGCCAGGTGATGTCCTAAGAGAAGAGAATCATTAAAGCAAAATACGACTCATAGCAGGCTTCTAAGCCGAATAATGAGTGGTGAGAAAGGCACAATGATGCAGCGCGGGGATCGATTTTAAGACGAACCTAACGCTACCAAATATAGGATACGTGCCTAGGTAATAATGCAATCTAAAATATAATCATAATAATTAAATTAAAGACCATGAATGCAATATTATACTGTTAATTTGAAGATATTAGACCAAGTCGAGTAAATTATACTTTTAGCATCGACCGCATATTCACATAAACTTTATTAAGTTTTCTAAAGAAAATTAAAATGCTCCAAACAACTTCAGAGAAACATAAGCAAAATTAAAATAGGAAGCAATCAAATTAATAAGATTAATCACTAAACAATAAACTTAACTCCTTGAATTTTGAGAATCAATAAAATTTCAACATGAAAGATCATTCTATTAATTTCAGCCACCATAAAATTGAGATTTAGAATAAGTTCATGGCATTTGACATAGAAGCTCTAATAAATATAACATACTGGATTGACAGCAGAAAGGATCAAAATAGTAATATGAAATTCAGAAGCAGTAATATGAACTTCTAAGCCAAACTTAATTCAGGAAGATAGAATCAAGCAACAGAGTCCAAATCTACTGGAATGAACAATTAGAAGACAGAAAATGTCCAAATCACAGAGAACAACTGAATGAAATCAGAAAAACCAAAGAACCACAACCATGGGAAACCTGCAGCCCCTCTGCGTTCCCGATCCAAACCAGCGCCGCCTGCGCCGAGAAAGGAGAAATCTCGCTCAGTTCAGCAAGGTAGAAAACTCATCAATTTCATCAGCTCCCCGTCCATTTTCTGAGTTTCCCCTTTTATAGAAGAGGAAGATGGACCGGCGGTTGCCAGCCAAGCGCGAGGATGTAGATGGCGTGCTGAGAAACTTACGGAAACCGTTGAACGTGGGCATGACTAGGCGCAACAGAAGTGGCCGAGCGACGGGCTCGGCGCGGTGTAGCAGACGCGAAGCATGCGCGGCAAAGCAGGTCTCGGTGAGGCTGGCGTGGCACGCCGTGGCGAAGCGGGACGGCGCTTCGTGGCGAAGCGGGTGCGGCGCGTCGTGGCGAACCGGAGCAGCCGAGCGCATCAGCCCGACAGAGAAAAGAAAGTCCCGAACTAATTAGGGCTGATGGTATTTTAATAAGGTAAAATTGCATCCAAGTCCTCCTATTTTAGCTGCATCATAAACAGGTCCCAAACTTGCCTAACTTTGAATCAAATTGGTTCAAAATGAACTATTCTTGAACCCAATTTGATTCAACCCATACATGACATCAAAGTGGGCATTCCCACCGACATAAACATAATGTACGACTCCAAACAACTCGAATAAAATGCAGAAATAAGATAACTATGTACAAGCAAATATATTGTTATAATCTACGCTCGAGGTCGTAGATTATAATGAAGTCATCGGTGCTGGCGATCTGGCCCTGCATCACACAAGAATGAATTGTCGCACATCAGAAAGAAAGGGAGATTCTGAAATGTATAAATACAAAATTGTGAAACTAATGATGATAAACTCTGTACTTAAACGTGTTTGGGCTAAAGTAACACTAGGATAAATTTTTATAATATTGGGATATCATTTTAATATTTAAATATATATCATCTCATAATTTATTTTTTATAAAAAATATATTATGTAAGTAATATTTAAAATTTTTTATGGGTAGACAATTATCTAAAAATACAATGATAGTGCTGATATCCAGTAGAGGATTTATAAAGATTTCATTTGGGAAAACTTTTCATCATTTATTTATAATAATAATTATATTTTAGATTATATTTTTTAAAAGTTTAACTTAAATTTCAAATTTTGATTTTAGTATGTAAGCCTGATTAAGTCCCTAAAAATCTTACTTATTTACTTATGGAATAAATATTTTTAAATGGATAATCGGAATTTAACCCAACCACATAAAATATAATTCAAATAGTCAAAATTTATGATCCATACCTAAAATTTTTGAATTGAATTTAGACTCAGGTTAACTCAGTTTTGTTAGTCAGATTAGATACCAAATGGTTTACCGTCTACGCCTAATAACTTCTTCAGGTTTATGCTAAAGAATTTGATCGAAAATTTTAGGTCGGGTATTGATCTATTAAGCTTGACTCAGATCTAATTTGGTTATATGTACACAGTGCAGATAAGTACATGGAATTGATTGATGGGTTAAAAAATATTATTTAAGATTTAAAAAGTGGAGCAGGGTAACTCATTAACAGATATTGAAATAAAGAAAAATTTTCAAATAAACAAAAAACAAAATTTCAGTTTTCTTTATTTCAGAAAGATAAATTTAAATTGCCTTTTTTTTTTTTTTTTTTTTTGCTCATTGTCTACTAATATTTAAAAGATAAATCTGGACTCTCTAATTTACTTGTATGAGCAAATAGCTCTCTCGATTATTCAAAAGAGGCAAACTAATCCTCCAATTTAATTAAATGTGAAGTTAGATCCTTGTTAGAAGACCAATTTACTTCTTTCGAATGGTCAAAAAATCTATTTAATCATACAAGTAAATTAGAGGGACCTAGATGCCATTTACCTTATAAAATTATAGACACAACATTTGAGACTAATTATATTCTTGTAAAACAAATCTCAACCTTTTTCATTGTAGCACCTTTCAATTAGTATTTTAAGAAAAGTTAATTATTTTTTAATTATTATAAAATATCTATAGGGAATTTTAATGCTGTTATTTTATGAATATACATTTTTAGAAATATATTTTATTTTTTATTATTTAATGTTTAAAAAGTTTTAAGATTTCTATTGTTATACACATATTTTTGAAAATATATTTTTTCTTATTATTTAATATTTTTTTAAAAATAATTTAAAAATTATTTTCTGAAAATTATTATTGAATTATGTTTTCATTTAATGAACATTATTTAATTAATTTATTATTATTATAAAATTATATTTCATAAATATTTATTACATTATTAAATTATCACAATTAAACCCCAATTTAACCTTAATTAAACTCTTAAATCTTAAGCTTTTCGATCTACCAATTTTAAAGCCAGCTCAATTTTCAAAATCTTCCTGTCAACACATTAGAGCATAGAAGAAATCAACAAATATTTATGAGAAATAAATAACTCAATTTCTTTAACTATTTTATTTCATTTTTACATTATAAATATTATAACAAATTTAAATTTTAATTATGACCGCCATCACAAGCCACTCGGAACGCCAACATTTGTTTTCTAAGGAGATATTTGATTTATTATTAACTTGAGATTATGTTATATAATTTATATATCATAATATTTAGAAGTTATTTTTAAATTAATTATTATATAATTTTATAAAAATTTATTTATAAATATTATTAAATCAAAAAATTATTTTATTAAAATAATATAATATAATATCAAAATCATATTAAATTTGAGTTGAGCTGAACTAAATTGATTTTAACCTGGTCATAAATTAAGTTTTAACCTTCGATAAAAACTAAATTATCTATAATGAATCAGTCAAGTGATACTTGAAAAAGTCAAATCATGGTCAATCTCTGATCTGACCTCGAAAAAATAACAAATCGAATAAATTATAAGTAAAATGTATTCAATTAATTATATTTTTTTTAGTCAAATTTTCGATCATATTGATTCAAAATTTGACCCATTTACAAGCTTTGGTTTACATAATTACCTATTTAATTTGTATTTTATACGAGGCATTTACCTGCATGCCACACAAACTTTTTAAAATTACACTACACTTTTTTCACAAAAATTATACTATGGATTGTGAAGAAAATATGTGTGGTATAATACATGAAGATTTATGTGACATGTAGGTAATTATCCTATTTTATATTCCTTTCCGTTAGGTCCCAACACTTTATGAAAAGTTTTGGTTAGGTGACTTCATTACATCACAAGTCACTCTACTTCATCTTCAAATATATGCTATATTATTGTGACGTATAAATCGAGATTTTATAACTCGATTTTGGTTTTAATCGTAAGTTAGAAGTAACCATTTTGGAACATTCCATAATTTTGATAGTTTCAATTTTAGGCGATTTTCGTTGAGATACGAGTTCCAACTAAAACTTGAGAAGTTTTGGCTCGTTTCTCTCAAAACTTTTGTACTTCAATCGAAACCGAAAGATTACCTAAATTTCAAATTGATCGCGATCAAAACCCAAAAGAAGCGGTCTATAAGACTAACAATTTCGGTCGAAACATAAATCTATGGTGTAATACACCCACATGCATTTTCTAAATTTTTAAAAGAAGACCAGAGTTAAACAAGTGATTAGTTAATTAATAAATAAAATATAAGAACTAAATTATTAATTAAGTATAAAAATCCAAAGCTAGCATAAAACAAAGTATAAAAACGTATGAACTTGAATAAATTAATATGAACAAACATTTGGTTAGTTTATTAGAATTGGATTTTTAGCCTGACTTCCTGATTAGTGACTTTAGAACCTGAACCATGAGCCGAACAGTCTCATCGGTTCACCGATTCAACCTGATCGATCTGATTCGGTTTCTAACAGCATTGATTCAATCATAACATGTATCCTCTTGGTATATTTAGGGGTGACAATATATGACCCGACCCGAACTCCACCTGCAAATTTTGGATATAAATCATGAATTTTGACCCATTTATTAAACGAGTCAGGTTCGGATTGGGCATTTATCAAAAAATACTCTATAAACGGATCAGGTCGACCCGCCAACCTGACCCATTTATTAATCGGGTCGGGTTCGGATTATGGATTTTGACCCATTTAATAAATGGATCGAGTTAGGGTTGAAGCTATTTGGGTCGGGTCGAATCTGGGTTCGACCCGAACCTGACTTGCCGACCCATTTTGCCGACCCATTCATACAAAAAAACATTAAAATAAACCTAACTGTAACATGAACAAAAAAAAAATCTTAAGAACTAATTGATGGCTAATTGAACCATCTGATTTACCCATATCAGCCCATTATTAAGCATCCCTTGCCATATAATAGCATCGTCCTAAGCAAATGCATGCTTAACGAGGTTTTCTTAGCCAAAAAAATTCAAGTAGTGGCAACATAGTTGAGGCAAGCATCCTAGGTCGGCGTGCTTTGAGTAGCCCATTTTTCGGACAAAGTAGCAAGCCGAGTGACGAAGAAAATGATGAGTCGCCTCACGCTGGTCGGCGAGGCTGCGGGAAGCGAAGGTGGGTGTGTGCCAAAGGCAGGGAACGAGGAAGCAATGGGCGCCAGAGGTGGGTGAGCTTTGGAGACGAGAGTGTACATAAAGTGCTAGAGGCGCTCAGAGATGATCCAGAGAGAATAAAAGCAATGGATAGAGGAGATTTTTTTTTTTTTAAGTAGATAACTAAGTTAATTTGAGAATTCTCACCAAAGGCTAACCCTACTCTTTCCTTCACCAGAATATCGATTCCTTAATCCGGATCTAGGCTTTTAGAAAACCCAAATATAATTTCATTTATTAAATGCTATTACTATTACAATGCAAAGCGGTCTCTTTATATAGAGAAATCCAATGAAAAAATTTAAAAATATAATATTAAATGCGAAAAATAAATTACCAAATAAATGAAAATAAATATGAAACTAATTCTATTACAATAAAATAAAATCAACTCTAAATATAACGAGTCTCCAAATTTCCTAAATATGCACTGAATCAAATCAAATCAAATCAAAATAAACCTAATATAGAAATCTCTAATAGCTATAATTAATTTGAATTTGAATTTTGATTTAGCACGTGATGTTATCATAGCCGTCCAAATTCAATGCTAACTCGTGTCTCCACCAATTCTCCCCAAATGGGAGGAACTCGACCCTGTCGAGTATAAGTCATGCGACTCATCGAGTAGGTCATATCAGCTGTAACTTCTGAGCTTCCTGAAAAGATAAAATTCTCCATCGAACTAAATATCACTGATAATCGAATCCTATTAAAATCATTTCCTCAACAAGTTTATTCAATTAACTTTAAATAAATATCGAGGTGAATTTTGGCCGTGGACTCTCATAGGTAAAGCTACACTCAAAGAAAATAAAAAGCAAATGTTTCACTAGGTATTACTATTGGGTTCTGTATTTAATAAAAGTTTTAAAATAAATTAAATTATATTAAATTATCATAATAAAATATTTTAAAAAATTTTCTACACTTAATTGTAATAACTAACCATTAATTTTACTGATTTTATTTATTTATAATATATAAATAAATGGAATAACACATTAACGAATTACAACAAATGCAAATACAAATACTAATTAAACTCAAACATACGATATTAAAAGAAAAATTAAATATATGCAGACTCGACTCATGACCCTATTAGTGCCTACTAGATGATTAATTCTAATAATAGGTATGTGAAAAGTAAATCAGGGTCATAAGAGACATGGTTCCTAATAGGTGCTATAAACTCCTCCAGAAATATCCGACAAACTGTACATTACACCAGCTAGATGTCCACGTGATCAACCATTCAGTCTCATGCGCCTTTTGCTTATATAAGTCTATAGGTGTTGAGTTTTTAATAAATTGAAGATATGCATAAGTATGCTTAACTAGATCAAACCTATTAACCTCAAAATGATCGTGACCTATAATCATCTCAATATGATCAATAGTATTATCAACACAATAAGATAATTTAATGATCTCTATCAAATCTATGATCTGCTCTTCTTTACGACTCAACCTTATGATTGTTTTCTCAACTTGACTTTTAACTTCTATCCTATAATTATCTTTCTCGTATATCTAATTCTCATACATCTTGTACTCATCGGCTAAGCTAGGATCTGCTATATAAATAGATATACGTAAGAAATCGAATCCCAATGTTTTAGAAGAATGAATGTCTTTGTAGAGAACTCATTCATTATTTCTTTCGCGAGAAAGCTACATGGGTCACATGTAGTCTCAATAGGTCTAACAATGAGAGTAGAAATTGGAGCAAAGAGTACTGATCTAAGCCCATGTTGTGTAGGAATTATAAAATTAACTCTGTGAGATGAAAGAGAATATCTCCTACGTAAGTAAATTTTAATTTCATCACAGATCTCAAACAATCTAAATATACCCTAAAAGACATTGTTTCTCTAAATCTCTAATATAATATTTTGTTTTACTAAAAAGCATTAATTTTGTGTACTTAACCCTTTCTAACTCGTTCTAACTACAATAATCAAAATAATGATCTAAATTATTTTCCTATTCTTTATATAATAAGTAATCTGAATCACTAGAAAAAATAATAATTAATCGCAACTTCTTCTATAGATTGTGACTTCAAAGATGAGAATATACGGTTAAACCTAGTTATAAAGTCGAATAATAGAGTTTCTATTTTAGAGTCCATACTCACATAATACCTATATAAGAAAAGCAAGAAATAAAATAAGATGATAATATATTATGCAAAATATATAAACATGGTCAAATAAAATGCCCTAACCTAAATAATCTCTAATACCAAGTTGATGCGGGACGAAAAAATGAAAAATAATATCAATAAATTGAATTAGCAAATTATTTTAATTAAGTGCAAAATATTTTCTAAATAAATTATATGATAAATAAAATTTTAAATCCTGCAAATTAAAATATTTTAAAATTAAAATTAAACTAGATTGTCTGGTAAATGAAAATTATCAAATTAGATTAGGGCATCAATTTAAATTCAAAAATCAGATCCGAAGTCCAGGAATTTAGGGAAGATATCTCACACTTCAATCCAACAGTAATTATCACTCAAATAAATATCAGATCACGCAATTAGAATCAAATGAATTTAAATCATGAGAATAATTTTATATTGAAATTAAATAATCAGATTAATTTGATTCTAAAAAAAAATTATATCTTACCTAAAAAAAATTCAAATAGTAGCCATGCAGGTGAGGCAAGCATCTTGAGTCAACGTGCTCGAGTGGCACATTTTTTGGGCAAAGTAGCAAGTCGACGGACGAAGAAAATAATAACCCGCCTCATGCTGGTCAGTGAGGCCGCAGAAAGCGGAGGTGGGCGAGTGCCAAAGGCGGGAAACGATGAAGCAGCAGGTGCCGAAGGCGGGCGAGCTTCAGAGACAGGAGCGTACGTAAAGTGCTGGAGGCACTCAGAGATGATTTGGAGATAGAGATAAAGCAATGGATAGAGGAGATTTTTTTTTTTTTTTTTTTTGAAAAGTGAATAATTAGGCTAATTTGAGAATTCTCACCAAAGACTAATCCTACATTTTCCTTCATCGAAATATCGACCCTCAACCCGGATCTAAGTTTTGAGAAAACTCAAATAAAATTTTATTCATCAAATGCTATTACAATTACAATGCAAAGCGACCTCTTCATATAGAGAAATCGTATGATGAAATTTGAAAATACAATATTAAATGCGGAAAATAAATTACCAAATAAATGAAATCAAATATGGAACTAATTCTATCACAATAAAATAAAATCAACTCCAAATATGATGAGTTTTTAAATCTCTCAAATTTGTTCTGAATTAAATCAAATCAAATCTAAATGAAGCTAATATAGAAATCTCTAATAGCTCTAATTAATTTAAATTTAAATTTTGATTCAGCACATGACGTTATCATAGTCGCCCAATTCAATACTAATCCGTGTCCGCACCAACTGCTTAATGCAATCTTTCACATTTCTCATTCGAGACTTGGGACCCACAACTGATTGATCACAATAGCAACTGAAAAATTAAAATCATTAAAAAATTCCCATAATTTGGGGCTGAAGTGATGGTAGAATATCCACACAAGATCTCAATTACGTGGACTTCAAATCTACGATAAAATCAACACAAAGCTTCCCACTGACCACCAAATTTAACCCAAATTGATCAAATAAAACCCATTTTAATACAAGTTTAAGCAATTCAACCGAATCTCTGCTCCAATTAGCCAATTAAACCAACAAATTCGTGAATTTGTAAATAACCTAACTATAGTTAGGTTATTGGAAAATTATCTGAGCTATTCATCATATTATTTTAAAGATATTTAAATATATTTTGAGTAAAAATTCTAAAACCTTGATGTTTAGGTGGCGACAAGGGAAGAAGACATTCGCGACGTAAATTGATTTTAGGACAGATCAGCGCTTTAGTGTGGCATTGAGGAAGAAAAAAAATATGTACTATTAAAGGTAAAAATGTAATTTTAATTATTTACTAATGAATTTTTTTTCAAATATATTTTGTCTGAGTTTTAACTCAAGTGTGTGTATGTAAGCTTTATAATATTTTGAGTGTGCATAACGTAATTAACTAAGAATGAATGAGTAATGCATAAATAAAGCTAAATGGTGTGGCATATAACTAAATATCTCTTTTTTTTTACAAGCTTGTAAAAAAAAATTTATTCAATGAAGCCTTTTCTCTTCAGTGCTGGCGTGTGAATTTTTGAACTTTGCGATGTGATCGTTGAGGGAACCGAGGAGACACGCGTGCCTAGTAGGCCTAGATTTCTAAGTCGATAGGATCAGACAGTCAAAAGCAGAACCGTCAGGATAAGGACTATAAAAGACCCTGTGGTAGTAGTGGCCCCCATTTTCGCCTCTTTCCTGAGATTGCGATGGCCAAGAAATTGCGGAGCCGAGCTAAAAAGATGTGGGACGATTTTCGAGCCATAGTCGGAGAGTTGTGCTCTTTTCCTCTGCATACTTTCGACGCATTGGTTGAGTAGGTCTCGAGAAGGGATCCAGAGATAGGGTTGCAGTTTCCTTCAGCGGATGCGGCGTTCACTTCCCCACTGAAGGGGAAATTTGTAGTCTGCCTCCACCACCTCGGCGGCGGGCTGTTCCTCCCTTTTTCAACCGGAGTTCGTAAATGTTTCAACCACTTCGGCATCATCTCGATGCAACTCCCCCCAAACATGGTAACCATGATCTACTGCCTCATCAAGGAGCTGCAATGCCAAAGGGTCCCCCAGAACATAGAGATCTTCAAGGGGTCTTTCAGTGGGAGGCATACCCTCGCCTGCAAGGGTGCTTTGTCCTAAAAGGGAGATACTGCCAGGTGTTCAAGGTGACGAGCACCGAGTTTGACAACTGGAACAAGAGATTCTTTTTCGTCGAGCCCAGGGGAGTGAGCTTCGTTGTTCCCCAATGGGTCGGCGAGGTTCGTTGGAGAAGGGATTGACCTACTTCTGGGCGGTGGACTTTTGTAAAAATTTTGTTAATAGAAAATATTCTTTATTATTTTGCATTATTTTCTATTTCAAATGGATGACTTCTGAATTCCATTATATGAGAGAAATTTGCTTTGATTAGGACAAAATAGCCCGAGACTTCAAGGACGGATGCACCCTGGACTGCCAGTTGCCTAGGCGCTTAGAATTTGGTTGGCCTGAGACTTCGAAAAGGGATGTACCCTTGACTGCTAGTCGCCTAGACGCTAAGTTCGAATTTTGTTGGCCTGAGACTTTGACAAGGGATATACCCTTGACTGCGAGTCGCCTAGATGCTAAGTTAGAATTGGGTTGGCCTGGGACTTCGAGAAGGGATGTACCCTTGATTGCCAGTTGCCTAGGCGCTAAGTTAAAATTTAGTTGGCCTGGAACTTCGAGAAGGGATGAACCCTTGACTGCCAATAGCCTAGGCGCTAAGTTAAAATTTAGTTGGCCTAGAACTTCGAGAAGGGATGAACTCTTGACTGTCAGTCGCCTAGGCGCTAAGTTAGAAAATGATTGGCCTGGGACTTCGAGAAGGAATGTAACCTTGACTGTCATTTGCCTAGGCGCTAAGTTAGAATTTGATTGGCCTGGGACTTCGAGAAAGAATGTACTCTTGACTGCCAGTCGCCTAGACGCTAAGTTAGAATTGAGTTGGCTTGGGACTTCGAGAAGGGATGTACTCTTGACTGCCAGTCAGCTACGCGCTAAGTTAAAATTTGGTTAACCTGGGACTTTGAGAAGGAATATACCCTTGACTGCCAATCGCTTAGGCGTTAAGTTAGAATTTGGTTGGCCTGGGACTTCAAGAAAGGATGAACCCTTAACTGTCAGCCGCCTAGGTGCTAAGTTGGAATTCGGTTGGCCTAGGACTTTGAGAAGGGATGAACCCTTGAATGCCAGTTGCCTAGGCACTAAGTTAAAATTGGGTTGGCTTGGGACTTCGCGAAGGGATATACCTTCGACTACCAATCGCTTAAGTGCTAAGTTAGAATTTGGTTGACCTGAGATTTCGAGAAGAGATGTACCCTTGACTATCAGTCGCCTAGGCACTAAGTTAAAATTAGGATGGCCTGAGACTTCAAGAAGGGATAAACCATTGACTGCCAATTGCCTAAGTGTTTAAGTTAGAATTTAGTTGGCTTGGGACTTCGAGAAAGGATGTACCTTTGACTACCAGTCACCTAAGCGCTAAGTTAAAATTTGGTTGGCCTGGGACTTCGAGAAGAGATGTACCCTTGACTGCCAGTCGCTTACGCGCTAAGTTAAAATTTGGTTGGCCTGGGACTTCGAGAAGAGATGTACCCTTGACTGCTAGTCGCTTACGCGCTAAGTTAGAATTTGGTTGTACCCTTGACTGCCAGTCGCTTACGCGCTAAGTTAGAATTTGGTTGGCCTGGGACTTTGAGAAAGGATGTACCATTGACTGTCAGTCGCCTTGTAAACTGAAGGTCTGTAGTTTGATCTTGCGTAAGAGCACCAAACTTGTTGATGCCGAAAATTAATCAAAAATCAAAGGAGACTTTTTATGTGGAAACCGATTAAGCAAAAAACCACAACGCCATAATGTCAGCGGCTTTCAAGAGCTTCACTAGATTGCTATGTTTTTCTTACAGAGAGTTGAGCTGTAAAAAAGGAAGAAAGAAAGGGAGGAGTCAAAGACCCTTTTCTTTATTACAATGAGATTTTATAGTATAAATTGATCCCTGGATAGTCACTTCAAGGGAATGACCTTCATCTCTGACCTCATGCTGATGATGGTTGCCAGGTCAGCGCATCGTGGCCTTGATTATACGGATTGTACGGACCGAGCAGGCAGTCCATTCTTCATAAAAGCAGCATAGGAGTCTTGTACTTTTGAGTGTGCGGACAGTTCGTCATGGGTACTTCAGCATGGGTTCTTCGGCAACAGCCTTTCTTCGGGAGGTGGCTTTTCGACCTTCATCCACAGTCGAATTCCCCTAGCGCCGATGCCACATAGTCCTCCATGTGTGCGCTCCAAATGTGACAGTGCGGATCCAAATGCAACACACGTCTTCAAAAACAAATCCAAGTCCTCAAAAAAAAAAAAACCTCTGTGGCCATGAGAGTCAACTCCACGCCTTCTTTTACCTATTTCACTCATCCTTTTATCGTCGCCAGTGAGCCATGGAGGGAAGAAATGCAAAAAATAATAACCCACGTTGCTGCCAACCAAATTAGAACATAACCCATGTATTTTGACTAACGATAAGAGAGAACCATGTCATAACTGAAATAACAAACAGTGGGTTGTAGAACCCAAAACTATACAGATCTATCACTGCTTTTATGTTGCAGGATGTTATATATGAAGGGAGGTCGGGCAATACAAAGGTAAACATGAAAAAGAAACATTTCTCATGGGAGAAAGAACAGGTTGAGGAGAACTCTCCAAGCTTCAACAAACGTTAGCAAGGTATTCTATTTCATATATCCTATGCATACCCTTCTTATTCAAAAGATATCACATTCCTAGGAAGTCATAAAATATATTAATGAAATGTGCATTAAATTAATTGATTCAAATTTTAGGTAATGTGGAAGGAATATTATTCAGAGTGAAGCAGTCGTAATCAAAGTGCGTGAAGTTGTGTGTAGCGTAAGGGATCCTAATAACTATACTTAGGTCTAAACAAACGAGATATTTTACAACAAAAGCCAATAGATAAACTTACACATTGTAAGATAGCCTGACTATCTTAAATTTTACCATTGAACAAATGTTAGGAGAATACTTCTACAACTAGGACTGCTTTTTAAGTCCTAAAACCCTAAAATTTCCTGGACCAAGCAGCATTACATGTAAGGACATAAGTTTTCAAAAATTTATCCATAGGTCAGAATTTCATTAAAGTTTCATGTAACTCAAACACTAAAATTTAACATGCGCGCCTGTTTGGCAAAAGCATTTGGGTTAATTTTTATTTAATAGATAACGCCATTTGACGTCATTGTAGGGTCGACGGGAAAAGAGATTAAGGCATCGCACAAGACATGCGGGCAGTGCGAGGGTAGATCGGCAGTTGCCATCCAATACACGCTCGAGCAAATCGATCGATGGCAGCGAGTTAAGCCGTTAAACCGATATTTACTTTTCTCCGGTAACAATCTTGTCATCTGTGATTGCTCGATAAATTATATTCAGCCCAGCAATGAGATTTTCCTCCTATTCCGCAAATCTTCATTCTGGAGTAGAGCTCTCACAAAGAAGGCTTGCTTGCAGCGTCAAAGCCCTAGATTTCTCCTTTGAGTACTCATCAACAACTATTTCAAAACCTTGCACCTACACAATCTTCTCCGATCAATTGTGCTTAGCTTTGGTCTCCGTTTGGTGGATATTGTTTTCGTGTGCTATGCTTGATGTTCAAAGTACGCATGATTCAATTTCATTGAGTATAGATCTTTGCTTTCATCGCTTGTGGATGCTAAGAATAGTCTCTCTTTTTTACATTTTTTGTGTTTCTATATATTTTTTGGTGATTTCTATAAAATTATCTTTATGCTTTTGTTGAATATGATGTTAGTCCTCACAGAATCTTTGCTCATTTGGATACTGATAAGGCTAATGGCCAATGATTTATTTGCTTCACTTATTACTATGAAAGAAAAGATTGAGGTTGTTTCTTGGCAACTTACTTTGTACCTTGACTTCACTCTCCAGTGATCATTATGAAAAAAATGAATGCTTCGATCTCCCATTTTAGTAGATGTATATCTTCCACTTTGCGCATTTTTGATATTAATCTTCCCCGGTTCTCTACTCAATTTGATTACATCGATTAAATTATTTGCTTGCCGAGGGTCGGTGCCAATGATGTTTTCGACCTACCACACCCACCTTAGGTCTGTCATGTTTTATTATGAGTTTGGAGTCAATTCTTGATGTCCTTAACTCTCTTTCTGGTTCAGTTCTCATGTTTTCCATGTGATATATAACTTTATAGATTTCCCTTTATTTCCTAAATAACCTTAGTGAACTCTTACATATTACAAAATAAAGAGAGAAAATTCATGAAAGTTATTTTCTGGAAGTTATTTTCTGGATTTGGCCTCAATCTTGATTAGGATTATTTAATCTAGAAGGTCTACCACATAAGTAGGCTTTAATTTTCTACTTTATCTTGCTAGAAATATCGAAGAAAAATGTATCGTGGTATTTAAACCTAACCAACCTGATTCATTCAGATAACCATGGATGAGGGAACACGTGGCTCCTAACACGGCATCACCTCCCCTGTTTGTTTGACAGTTTAAAACTAACCTGATTTTATTTTGAACAGGCATATTACATCATATATAAAATTTAATATTAAAAATTAACTTTATTTGACATCCTACACATATTACTAAAATAATAACTAACTTATATCACATCCCTCACATATTCTAACATAATAACTAACTTTATTTCACATCATTCACAATTTTCAAAAAAAAATATCTTTATTTAAGTTTAATTTTAACCTTGTTAAATTTAAACTCGCAAACAAACAGGCCTGTCTTAAATAAGCATGTCCATTTAGTAGAACCCCAAATGATGGAACCATGTAATTTTCACACTTGATGCAAGACTATTTTCAGCTTTATTAATCCCAGGACAGGAATTTTTATCAACCAATTTTGTATTACAGAAGGACTGACCTTCCCCCACGTAGTGTTGCTCTTTCTCTCCAAGAACAGCATTCTTGTGCCACACATTGAAACTCTCCTTTATGGTTTTGCTGTGTAGCACTTTTTAATGCTTGGTAATTTGAAATACTTGCACCTACAGCAAATTCTCCTACAGTGAGATTTAGCCATTGCTCCACATCAGTATTTACAAATTTGTCATCATTGTTCACATTACTACCATCATTGCTGATTATTCAATTCTCTCACCATCTCAAACTTCTTCTCACCTTTATCCCTATGTGAATTCTGCAGCTTGACACCATGAATTATACTGAACCTTCTTCTACTGCACCTTTCTGGCCTTAGCATTGGATGAGGTTTTGATCCTCCTAGACCTCTGAAGATTCAATCCCAGGTGTTTTATCGAATTGAAAAGCAACAACCTCAGCTGCTTTATCCTGCAAATTAATAATGACCTCTTTTCCTTCGGAATCACCTATAAAGCATCGATACTTCAAGAAACAACTCCGTGTCCGTGTCGGACACACGGACACTCGGGGATACGCGAGGACACGTGGGGACACCGTGTCGGACAAGCCACGTAGCGTGTTCTAATAAAATAATATTAAAAAAAATTAAATAACATTTTTTGGACACGTGAGGACACCTCAGGACACTTCTAGGATACTTCTAGAACACATAAGATAGAATTGGATATATTTAATATTAATGTTATATTTATTTATTAATATTATATATTTTTAAGAAAATTTATGGATACATCTGTCTTGTTCTTTTTTTATTATTTTTAAAATTTTATTTAATAAAACTAAAAATCTATCTCTTATTATTGTTAAAATTTTATCAAATATAAGTCAAAATTCTAAGTTAACCGAGTTAAATCAAATTTCTTCCTCCTTTGTTGCCCTTAAGTCTTACAAAAATGAACCAATCGCAAAAAGTTTAGAACTTTAACTTCACCTTTATCCTTTTTTCATCTTCAACACTAAGAGCTCTTACTTCCTCTTATTGTCGTGCTCATCGCGATTGTCCTAATAAACAAAATTATATATTTTCTTATTTAAAGTGAAAAATAAATTTATATCTCAAATCTTTTTAATGCCGACGACGTTTGTTCTTAAGTTCTCATCTTGATTCTATAAGACTTCAGTGCTACTTATAAGTTATTTATACTTAAACGTTTAAGTTTGTACTATGTTTTATATATTTTTTTAAGTATAAATTATTAATTTTATTATTGTATTTAGCATATCATGCTGTGTCCGTGTCCCATATTTTGGAAAATCGTCTTGTCGCAGTGTCATATCGTGTCGTATCCCGTGTCCTCATATCGTGTCCATGCTTCAAAGGGAATCGCTTGCAAGGATATCCAAACTCATGATATCATCATTTCTAACAAATAGGCTATACTATGCACGTGACGTTTCTGTCACATAATAATGCAAAGCATATGTTTGTCCTTTTTAACCAAGGACAAATATCTATACAGCTGCCTTGAGTTCAGTGAGTCCAATCACATCTAAGTCATTCCTTATGATTTTTTTTTTACAACCATGACACTTGATTCTATAATTTTGGGTCGTCCTCCCCAGGCGACTTCACTTAATTGTTTGGTTGAAAAATTGTTGTGGAGTGTCCATCTTTACAATAAGAAATACAGGGCGTAGATTCCACAAAACACACATAAATCCATAGTCAATGTTGTGCAGTAAAATTTCCACATCGAATTAACTTGCACATGGAGAGAATTAGTCTAAGCATGACTTTCTCAAACCCGAACATGGGTAATTCAACCAATTGGATTAGTCAAATAATCCATGAAGGGATTGAGTTGAACCCAGACCAAGCAATCCAACCAAACCAAGCCGGTCGCACAACTAGCCGTACAGCCCACAACTACCTGTCAAGGCCGACAGCTCACCTTCTATCTCTCCTCAAAGTAATAAATGCCCCTATTTAATGCAGGGAGGTGTGGGACTCTCTCTCCTCAAATTCTCCCAATCCACTCTATGCACTGTTCGGCTAGCTTGCAATAATCTTTGGCTCTTGCGCTTTGGTCCAGGATCCATAACTTTGCCTAATTCCCCAACAGAGGTGGACGGCCTGCTCAGCTCCCAACTCCTCTTCCCTGCCTCACCGAGAACCCTCTCTCTCTTTTAGCTTCTCCTCCCTTTCTCTCCCTCTAATACTTGTAATCTATGTTATTAGTGAAATCCTTTATTCATTTACACACGATCCTATATTATTTCGTACTTTGAACTTCCCCCCCAAACAGGTAAATCTAAATGCAAAACAATAGAAGCGATTTGAAGAGGAAATCATAATGGAGATTGTTACATCTGGATTCACACCACCTCATCTGGAGTGTACACTTAGAGGCTTACGTGGCGTTAGCGTCACAGGTGCCCAGCAACGAACGGAGGAGATCCCACATCGAAGAGCCGTAGTCGAAGAGGCCAAGTCGAAGAGATCACGTTGAACTGCCTGCACACTACGTGAAGACAGTACTGTCCGTACAACCAGGACCATTACGTGTCAGCCTAGCAGACATTATTGGCCTGACATAAAAGATGAATCTCATTTTACTAAAGTGACTCCACGGATTAGATTCAGGTATAAAACCTCATTGTAAAAGGAAAAAGATAGTTCCGGTCTCCTGAAACACTCTATCTAATCCGCTCTGCTCAACTTCCTCTCTCCCTCATTATTGTAATCTGGCAAAGATCCTACATTAGTGAATACCTTCGAAGCCGCCCGAAAGGCGCCGTGGTTTTTTCGCTCAGTCAGTTTTCCACGCAAAAAATCTTCTTCAGTATTCTGGTTGTTTTCTTGCGACAAAAGAGATACGATTATTCAGGTCAAACGCAGCAGCACGTAAGTTTATAGAAGAGGAAATCATCATGGAGATACAATTTGTTCGATCATTCAAGAAAACATCAAAAAATACCTCAACGACGACTTGAAGATCCATTGCCACAACGATCGTGCAGAGGACGAAGAAAGACAACAGCGTTCAGAGACGGAGACGAGATTGATGAAACTAGGGCAACATTCCGTATTACGCATTACATACAAGATGGGGAAAAACGAACGGAGGCAGATGAAGAAAGAAACGTCGATGTACCTAGGGCATCATTCCTCAGGCGCACTTCCTCTTGAGAAGAAGGGGCCGGCAGAAGTGGTAGCGGCGAGGAGAGGAGGAGTAGATGATCGGAAATGAGAGGAAGAAGCCCGATCGATCGATCGATCGAAAGACGAGTAGGAGATCATGCTTTAACCCCTCAAGGGATGATTTTTTAAAAATACGTAAATTAATTAATAATTACTTAATATCAATTTCAAAAGAAAAGAAGAGTTTTAAATTTTATGATATAAATATTTGCAATTTAATTTCCCACTTCTTAAAAATTTAGAAACATACAAATTTGGAATTTATAATTTCACAATTACAATAAAATTTTAATTTGAAATATAAATAAAATTTTCTTCAATTTCCTTTGTAAAAAATAAAAAAATTGAGAAAACAAGAAATTTAGTTTCTTCACTTAAGCTTTGACCTGATTCAAAAAACTTTAACTAAAAATTTAAAATTTTCAAAATTAAATGAAATTAAATTAATTTTTACTTTCAACTCTAAAAATTTACATCATTGAAACAAGAGATATAGAACTTATCTTCAAATTGTTTTAATATTTTTACCATTAATTTAAAATTTATAACAATAATATGTTAGATTTTTTTTCTTTTTAATTTTATATTTGTATTGCTTCAAGATGTCATTTTCATTGAGAAAAAGAAGTTACGACTAAGGAAGAATGAGAAAAAAATGTAGCTCTATATTTCTCCTAATTTCTAAAAAGTGCTTTCAATCAATAAATTAAATCATCTTATCATAAAATAATTGTATGAATCTCGATACTTCATTAAGTATATTCGAGTAACTAGTTTTCCCTACTATGGACTAAAGCAACTAAATACTTTGAATTTTAAATTAAAAAGTTTTAAACGTTTTAATATTTAATTTTTTGAATCTTTTTAGATTTTCTTTTGGGAAATTTTAGATTTTTAAAATTCTAGATTTGAGATTTTGAAATTATGTTATATATGTTTTATTTCAAATATTAAACTTTCATCAATCAATACTATGCATGTAGTTCACTAAATTATAAATTAAGGTTTTATTGAAATATATGGTGGTTGTATTGTAAAAATATGATCATCATATTATAAATAGTAAAATTTATTGTATAAAATTAAGATTATCAAACTTTTGATATATGAGTGCTAAATTTATTTTTTTCTCATTAAATTAGAAATATAAATTCACAAATTTACAAATTAAAATAAAACATAAAAGAAAAAATTACATCAGAGTTCTAAGATAAATCTTCCATTTAATATAAGTCTATAAAATTAAAAACATTTTATATGAATTCCTCTCGTTCAAAAATTATTTTTATTTTAAATATATATTTAATTATTTATAATTAATATGATAAGTTAAAATATTTTAAAAAATAAAACATTAATGTTATAATAATAACTTTAAATAGTTAAACATATAATTTTTTTAAGAAAATACATAGTTTAACAGCAAAAATTATTTGATTGAGTTTATAAAATTTGATTTACATGGAATAATTTTTGAGCAAGACATTCAGGTAGAATTTTTTTAATTTTATAGAGCCTGAAATTAATTGCACAAAATAAATGAATAAATATTAAGATTAAAAAATGGCTTAATTTTGGTGCACTAGAAAGCATAAATTTTGCAGAACTATGACAAATCCATGGAAAGATAAAAACTTGACTTTTCATATTGCATCTCAGAAAATATATAATACATCTTCGCCAAGAATCTATAATTTACGTGAAATAATTTTTGAGCAAGACATTCAGGTAGAATTTTTTTTTAATTTTATAGAACCTGAAATTAATTGCCCAAAATAAATGAATAAATATTAAAATTAAAAAAAATGGCTTAATTTTGGTGCACTAGAAAGCATGAGAAGCTACGCTCCGAGTACTGTGCATCGTGGAGGCCTCCATTATCAGAACAGGATAAACCTTGCGCTGCGTCCGGTGCACCACGTGTAGCAACGCTCGCTCCACGGAAGCTGCGGCTCAGCGGAAACGACACCGTGCTCCGGCTAGATCCGCCGCCGTCGTGACATCTCGATCGTCCGTGCAGAGCGCATCTGCAGTTACGGTGGTACGGCCGCCGTCTGATCTCCCCGGCGAACGACGAGATGCACGCTTCGAACGTGCACCGGATCCACCCCCCATCTCCGCTTGCCAGGCTCATCCTCTCTCTCTCTCTCTCTCTCTCTCTCTGGGCTATTCTACATTTATATATGCTTTTAGAAAGCTTTTTAATAAGGCGACATTTTTGACTAATTATGATCGTCGACTTTCAGATCGAACAAAATCAGACCGTCCGATCTAATTAGTGTTATCAGGTCTAATTCAATATTAAAATAAGTCAACATATTAATGTAAATCAAATTATAATAAATTAAATTTTCTTCATAATATTTAGATTTTATAACAATAATAAATTATATAATAAATAAAATTATTATAAATATTAAATACTATTTTTAATGAATAATATTATTCTAATAAATTTTTTTTAAAATAATAATTTATTAGTTCAACCAGTTGACCGATCTGATCGATCCAGTTAATGCTTGAACATCGATAGTTGCTCAATATTTAAATTAATATTTAACTTGAATTGAGCTCGACCAGAAGTTATTGAGCCGAGTTATGAGTCATAGTTGGAACGAATCGAATATTGCTCGATTTCTATTTTTAAATATAAATAACATAGTTATTTAATTAATATAATTATTTATTACACACATATAAATATGTGTTAATTATAGTTAAAATATTTGTTAGGTTGGATTAATTTCAGATCCTAATAAATGCAATTTATTTTTTAAAAAATTTCAGTTCAAAATTAAATAAAATTGTGGTCATTCCTACTTTCAAATTTTCAGTACCTATGTATATATTAATAAATATCTAAAATTCATTTATTCTACGGCCAAATTCGAATTTGTTATGATAAAAAAAAATCAAATTTGACGTTGAAAGTTCATTTGTTTGACAATCCTTAACCAAAATAATAAATAAAGACCTATTCAAAAAATAATAATTATTATAATAATAAATAATGACGTAAATATTAACCAACTATCCCCTAGGAGAGCAGTAACAATTATGTTTTGAGCAGCAAATCATCTAATTCGAATCGATCTTATAAATAAAATTTATTAACATATTTTACCATATTATTCAATATTTATTAATTAAAATGTTTATTGAAATTTTCAAATGAGGAATTAAGTTTCAGACAACATAACGTACGAGGACAAAGAAGTTGGCCAATAAGCAGTAGACAATCAAATTTGTGCTTCAGAATTTTCAAAGCCAATGAAAAGGAATACACGAGAAACAAAAGAACCTCTTTGACATTTTGTCATAAATTTCAAATAATATAATAAAAAGAGAATTTACATACACTGAATTCATCACAAATTACGCATTTCACCGTCTTTTAATAAATATTACACATATCACACTCTTTTTACATTTTATTATTATAATAGAAATATAAAACCCATAAACAGAGTGTTATATATATAATATTTACTAAAAAATAGTGAAATACATAATTTATAATGAATTCAGTGTTCTGTATGTAAATCCTCCAAATAAAAATTACTTTAATGATTTAAAATGCCCAAAAAAATATTTGCTAATTAGTATTTACATTAGAGGGCAAATTAAGACCAGGTCATTGAGATCATTTAAGCTTTTCACTTGAGTCCAATTGCAGAGGCTGCTGAGCACAGAGCACAGTAAACGACACAATAACATCACTTATTTTATTTTATTTTTACTTCATATAAATATTCTTTTTTAAATTTAGTACAGATTTTTTTTTTACTAGCATACTCATACTAAGCAAGAAAAACTCCAAATTAAATAAAAAACATTTATAATAAAAAAAATTAATATTGATTATTGTGCTTTGCGCATGACAAGCCCCAATGCTATCACGTTAATTTGAAAAAATAACTATTTAACATATTTAAATACTGCAAAAAAAAAAAAACAAAATTAATGCTCTAAAAATGATATTTTCATATCAACTAAAATCAAATCTAAATATTATGTTATCTACGAACTGATCAACAACAGCAAAGAAGAAAAGAAAGTCTAAATAAAAAAAGAAAAACGAGTAAAACAAATCTTATTCAATTGCGAGGGAAGCTCAAGGCTGAAATTACATTTAAATCCCTAAAATTTGACAATTGTTGCATTTTAATTCATAACTTATCGATAATGAACCAAACAAATAATGATCACTATAAAAAAAAAAGTCATCTAAAGAAAAGCAAGATTTAAAAAACATTAACATCCATGTACAGTGCATTGAGCAAAACACACTTCAATAAATACATAAAAGGACCCGATTGTAAGCAATCGTCAAATGAGAGACCCAAATAAAAATATTTCAAAGGATTTAAGTAATTTTCTTTGGGGGGTTTTTACATATAGGACGTAAAATTTACACGAAATTACGCATTTCACCATCAATTCATAAATATTACCACTATCACACCATATTGATTTAAATTTTACGCATTTCACGTATTTCACATATTTCATATACTTTAAAATGCATAAATTTATTAATATTTAAATTCTAATATATATTTTTATTTTTTACTATAAACACATCAATTTTTTTTAGTTCAATTAAAAATTATAGTGATGTGGATTTAAATTCAGCACCCTAATTGAAAATTTTAAATAGGATAAATAAATTAAAATACATAAATTCATAAATATTTAAATTATTATTTATATAAATTAATTAATTTATAGTATTTAATTAATATATTAATAATATAGTTAAGATCAAAACCAATTTAAAAATGTGAAGTTCACCATCAAAGAATATGGTGTGAAATATGTGAAATGATAGTAGTAATATTTATGAATTGATGGTGAAATGCGTAATTTCGTATAAATTTCATGTCCTGTACGTAGAAACCCCTTTTCTTTGAATGGAAAAATGTGACAGATTAGTGAGCAGAAAAAAAATGGTCAGCCCTGGCGGCAGACGCATTAATTTCTTCAGCTGTTCACGCGTGAAAATTCAAATCAAATTGAAAATCAACAGTGTTTTGTTCTTCTAATGTCAGTGTTGAAAGGGTCATAATTTGTGTGCAACATGACCAGAATATCCTATGAGATTCAACCCATGTTCATTGGAAACAAAATCTTTGTACAAAAACAAGGTGGTTAAATTATACAAATCATCCTGAAGTTTAGCCCTGTTTTTCATTCAGGTTCACATTTTTTAATAGTTTCGGTTCAGCGGCTTCAAGTAGGGAGTAGCCAAACACGGCGTCGGGGTAAGAAAATATTTGATCTGACACAACCACCCGAACGCGAACTTGGACGTAAGAGAGTTCTGGGTGTGAGACGAACAGTTTTTAGTTGGGGTCAAGGCATCAAGAAATTATTGGGTTCGGCGAACGGAATATGTCAGCCGTTTGTTGTGTGCCGTTGGTCGACGGCGAGCAGACGGAACAAACGGCATGGTATGAAGGGATGGTCTGGCTTGCGCTCGCAAACGGCTGACGTATTCCGGGTGCCAAACTGAATAATTTCTCCAACCCATCGATTTTTCTAAATCAATCAAAAATGATTGCGACAACTCGAGCTTTTTTGATTGCATGATGCTTTTTATGATAAATTTGGATCAAACCAGCAAGATTATGGATGGAAACAGTAGAAGGAGCATTTTTTTAAGGGAAAAGAAACGCGTGATCTATGCAAAAGGTTAAAAAAACATGAACTTATATCAAAGAAAACTAAAACCTAAGAGGCCAAGCATAATTTACCCTGACAATAACTATATTAACCTATTTTATATTATAGTTCTTGTCCTTAAAAATGATGCAAAATCAGGACCAAACTTAGCAGTCAAAATATGCTGATCTCAGTCTAATCTGACTATATAATCCTTACCCCCAAATCTCCCCAATTAAAAGGAGCAGCAAAACTTCAAAAAAAAAAAAAAAAAAAGCAAGCAAGCAAGAGAGGGAAAAGCACCTGAAGAAGAGAACTGATCAGGAAGAGATAAAGAACTGCTTGAGCCAAGCATTCTGAGCTGCATCGTTCTCCAAATCAGAAGCCAGCCTGCTCACATGCTGCATGGCCTGCTTCACGTCCATCTGGTCTAGTGGCATCCTCGCGAATTCCTCGAGGAACTGGCGGGCTCGAGCTGCACCTCTGGCTGTTTCATCGGTGCTGCATGCTCGCCTCCGTTTTGCTTCCGCCTAATTGAAATACAAACAAATAAATGAATTCTAGTTAGTTGGGAACTTTTTCGCATACGGTTTGAAGCAATTGATGCCCAAGATAAATAAAAGAGAACATTATCCATTAAACATACAACTCTTGAAAATATACGCATGTAACACAAATTTTCAGCACAAAAAACTAATAACTCAATTAATTTCAACTAAACATGCTAGTGATATTCTTTATTTGTTTAGTTCGAGCTTTTTTTTAACAAGAAAAAAATATTTTATTTTCTAGGTCAAATAAGAAACAAATTTACTTTAGTATTACAAAATGTAAAAGATGTGAAATGAAATTAATTATAATATTTATATTTGCATTGGAAGTGAAATAATGTTGACTTTTATAGTTAAACTTAAAAGTTGTGTTGGGCCCAAAAACGACCTGAACCAAATGAGGCATGAGCACACAAACTGTTGCAGCAAAAACAATTTCTTCTGAACAATAAATTAGCATGAGAAATAACAAAGATTAAAACATAAACTAGGCAACAACAAAGTATGCTTACCATCTCTATGAAGTTATATATAAATATTTAAAAGGGTGATGTATGAAGTTATCCTGATCTTTTGTTAAGATCCTAACATTCATGTTAAGCATTGCATATGACTGTTCTCTAACATAGTTACTTTTTGGTAGTCATTTTACTTCACATTCCCTTTACAATTATAATAATTCCCTACGTCAATAATGCATATATATATATATATATACACTATATTAGCTATGTCTTGCAGAGAAATGGTGCATATAAATATAACCTGATTATAGATACCAATTTTTCAGACAAATTGCTACTATCTAAATACAACAACAACAACGAAGCCTTAATCCCACTAGGTGGGGTCAGTTACATGAATCCTTCGTTTCCATTGCGCTCTATCAATTAACAAATATTTATCTAAGTATAAGTGAGTAAGATTACTCCTCATAGTTTGTCATATCTTCTTTGATCTCCCTCTTTCTAATTGCTACTATCTAAATAGTAAAAAAAATTCTTACAAGAATAAAATTTTTGCTTATCTAAGTAAAACCAGTTAAGGCATCATAAATCTATGGGATATCCCATAAGTGGCCTTTTCAAAGATCGCCAACATTTCATCAAATCCCCCAAAAATGGCTCTTAGGAATCTAAAAGGTTTACATGTTCTACTTTTGAGTTCAATTAAAAATTAGCCAGCTGAGAATTGTATTGGATTCTAATGCAATGTTTAACATCAGAAATCATAGATAACAACAACAACAACAACAACAACAACTAAGCCTTAATCCCACTAGGTGGGGTCGGCTACATGAATCCTTTGTTTCCATTGCGCTCTATCAGTTACCAAATTCTTATACGATTTAGATGTCCAAACCATCGAAGCCGACTTTCTCTAAGTTTATCCTCAATTGGTGCAACACCAACTTTCTTTCGGATATATTCATTTCTCATTATATCCTTTCGTGTATATCTAATTCATGTCATGATTGATTCGACAAGTTTTACGCTGGCTGTCTACTGCCTAACGCAACCCTCCGCGTTTCTCATCCGGGACTTGGGACCCGGCAACGGCGCGTTATCAGAAATCATAGATAAATAAAATTAAATGGTGCATTTTGCATCTAGTCAGATCATCGCAATTTATTTTCAGAATCACAATAGAATTTTTTAAGGCCAACCTCTTGAACAGAACATGTAAGTACTATTTAAAGGGAGATTTACAAACATAACACTGTAATCTATCAAATGTATATAAATCTTAATCTACATGTTTACCCATAGGACACTGATAGATTATAAACAGCTCAGAAGACACAATAGTGTCACTAGAGCATACACAAAAAATATGAATGTCTTAACATGTAAATATGAAAATTTGAGTGTTAAATATGTAGAGCACTCAAATTTTCATATTTTTGTGTAGGACACTCAAATCCACTAAGTATCTCAGATATATCACCATTGTAACTTGTCGCTGCGTGGAAAGTATTGACAGTAAATATGAGAATAATGATGTTAAATATATAAATATGATAGATTTTAGTGCTATGTATTTAAATCACCTTTACTTAAAAGATACAAATGGTTTAGATTTCAAACTGGAATATTGCCTCATACCTCTTTGTTCGTGTCATCAGAAGTAAGAGGTGTCTCAGAAGACCCTTCCAGCTCAGCAGCTTTTCTTTTAGCAAGATTTACAACGCTCTCTGGGAAGTTTGCAAACTCTGCAACATGAATGCCAAAACTTTGATCACAAGCACCAGGTTCAACCTGTAAATGGCAAAAATAAAGAATATTATGAGAAACAGTCATAAAATGCATAATAATGTACACGGATCAAAATAGTCATGAATTATCTAGACAAATGAAAATAATAAGATGCATCTAACTAATTTTTACGATCAAACTACCTAATAAGATTATATGGCTGGAAAGTTAATATACAATAACAAAATCATTAGCCACATATCCAGCAAAAGTTAAAAAGAAAAAAAATGAAAACGAAACCTTTTGATTTACAATTACAGGTATTAATAGCCATATTCTATTGCACTCTCACACCTCATACCTCATAAATAAGGATGTCAACTTGGATTCATAGGTCAGGTACAAGTACGACCCAAAACTAACTCGACCTTAAACAGATTAACTCAAGCTCTTAGGGTGTGTTTGTTTGTAAGGTTAAATTTAAGAAGGTTAAAATTAAATTTGGATAAAATTTTTTTTTTATTGAAAGTTGTGAATGATGTGAAATAAAGTTAGTTATTATGTTGGGATATGTGAGGGATGTGATATAAAGTTAGTTATTATGTCGG
>KZ451895.1:4510547-4538749 GCA_002786265.1 Apostasia shenzhenica
GCGTCGCTTCCAGGGAACGCCCTAGCTTTAACGCAATTTTCTAAAGGATTCATGTCATGATTGATTCGACAAGTTTTACGCTGGCTGTCGACTACCTAACGCAACCCTCCGCATTTCTCATCCGGGACTTGGGACCCGGCAACGGCGCGTTGTGTGATGTGATATGCCTGGTTAAAATTAAACCAGGTTAATTTTAAACTCCTATACAAACGGGGCCTTAAGGTCAGTCCATGAATGACTGACCTGAACCAAACCAGATCTCGCAAAATATTGAGAACTCTACATAATCTCTACTTACAATATGTACAGAAGCAAAATAATGAGAACAAAAGAAAGTGCTACATCATGCCAATCAGAGCCAATCTGATTAATTATTCTAAAAATAATCACAAAATCTACCTCTAGGTTATCAGTTTATCACATAATTTAATTAATTCGAGTTAGCATCGGGTATTAAAGGCTAAATAGAAACTAAAATTTTCGGGTTATGATCTCTTAAACAAGAACCCAAACAAAAGTAGGGAGTTTGAGCCAATTCAACCTAAACACTCCAATCCAAAAACAGGTTTTAAAAAAGATGAACCTAATACTATAGTCATTTTCATGAACCTCACAAGTACCTTATAAAGCATGGTCAATTTGTGGCTTGATGAGTCTATGTGTGCGCCAACATGATAATTTGCCACTCCAATGGCTGCCATTTTACTTGAATCATCAAGATTGCCGTGGGCCAAAGCAGTTAGTTCATGAAAATGTGTGGCAAACAAAGTTGGAGCTCTGGTCACCTGTACAAGATGCTCACATATAGCCCAAGCTAAACCTGAAATACAAACAGCAGGAAGATCAGTAGGCCAATATTTCATTATTGTAAATTTTTCATTAGAGTTACCGGAATGAGAAAGTCTTTCTTAATTTTATGGGGAACGAAAAGCCAATTATGAATAAATATGGTGCAATTATTACAAACAATTGAATTCCCACTATGATTACTCAGAACTCGTGATGGATACTTATCAAGTACAGTTCTACAACATAACTACATTTTAAGAATGCTACAACTACAACCCAGCCAATATTGCAGCACTTATCCAGTCCACTTGGGAGGAAGCATGCTTGTGTATTAGGGCCCTTAGTTCTAAGCCACACACCACTGTAATTCCCAATGGTGTGGGGGAGGCAATTGTAGTGTTCACAAGTATTTTAAAAATTTAAAAAAGGCTACTACAAGCAAATTTCCAACAAAAAAAAAAAATGCAAACCTCAAATCATAAATCAAATTAGTTTGAACTTTGAAGAATGCACAGCACTTTAGCACAAGCAAACAAACTAGGGAACCAAGCCTACAAGCAGGCATGTGTACAACGTAGCAAATTGCAGCTATAACATAGTGTCAATGTAAATTAAGGCGGCATTTGGTTCAATGTTATCTTAGTATTATGTCATATTATTTAGGGTAAATAACTATTTGATTTAATAACATGTATAGATAATTTTCTAAAAAATTATAAAATTATAACTCAAAAAATGATATCTAAATGTTATGACATCTAGGTCACATGACATAACATTAAGATAGTATTGAACCAAATATTCCCTAAATGCACTCACTAGATGTGACTACATTTACAAATTGTCATAGAAATGAACAGAAATATTATATGCAGATTTGATCTACTTCGCATATTTGACAAAATAATTCCACAACAAGAATGTGGCGAACTTCAGATCATGTTTCTACTCTACACCTCATTATTAAATCTGTTAACAATTACATTAAGGACCTTGACATCCAGTTTAAATCTGTTTCAACTTAATATAATTCTTTGCATTCTCAAAGCAAAGTGAATTCTGATTTCTATGGAATTCAAAAGATAAACTTTTAAAACATTAAGGCTTATTAAACGTACCAAATCCATCATAAGTTGAAGTGCCACGGCCCAACTCATCAATTATTATAAGAGACTTTTCTGATGCACCTTTCAAGATTGATGCAGTTTCCAACATTTCTTGCATGAATGTGGAAACCCCACGAAGCTGCAACATATAAAATGAAATTAGAAATCATCTAAAGAAGAAAGCCACCTAAATCATGTCTTTTACGTATAACTAAAATTGCATGCTCAAAATCACATCAGTTTTCATTATAATTGGTGAAGAAATAATAGATATTCATTTTGAAGTTTAAGAATTTTCAAATATCAAATATTCAGAATTCAAACTCCATTCCCTAACCAATACCAGAAGAAAACAGGCTGTTCTTTTTGCTCTTCTCAAGAAGTATATTGAGATGGCCACTACTTCATAACCATCTAGAATTCCTAAAGCCTTCTAAAACATTTATTCAATTCATTAGGGAAATCACTTCTTGAAGAATCGATGAACGAGTAGCTCCAGTTCATGAATCCCTCAATGATTTGACATCGGTCCTCGACGACTGCTTCCTTTAAAGTCTTCCTCGTACGTAGATCACCTATCCTTGTTTGTGGCTTTCCTTCAAGGTTTCCAAACCTCATGCTCTTCATCAAGGTTTCAATTATTGGGTTCAAACCTCAATCAAGGTTTCTCTTCGTCAGGGATTCTGAATATTTGTCAAAACCTTTGACAAGTCACATCGACCACAACTTTGATGACAAATTGACTTCCTTGAAAAACCTTCTTAGAGGACTCCTTTTCAAGAAGATTTTCCGACAAGCTTTCTCGACTTTATTCTTCTCCCTCCTCATAAAGAGGGATAACCTAACATGCAGCCTTTCAATACCCTATACCAGCAGTTCCTCAGATAGAAGCAGACTGAAAGAAAGAACTCAACTTCAAGAACAAAGTAATTTACTTCAGCATTCCAAGTTATAACAATCTGCAGTAGCTAGTCAAAGGTACACCAAGTTATTCTAAATCTTTGTTGATCTCCACTAATAGGCAACTACAGTTGGAGTCACATGATAGACAGCTCACTAATTATGAAAACAAATCAACCAGACGAACAATATGAATGATATATATAACATGGAAGTAAATATAATAATGAAAGAATGCAAACTTGCTGCTAGTTATATCACAAACTGAAAAAAATATATCACAATTAGCATGTTTAATGAAGCTTATAGAGCTAAAAATCTCACTTGACAATCGCCAGCTCCTACACGAGCAAAGATGCAATCACGAATGCTCACACTTGCCCTATCACATGGAACAAAGCACCCAATTTGTGCCATCAACACATTCACACCGACCTGTCAACATAAAAATGTGAGTCAAAACATCAAGGATACAAGGATTCTTCCAAAAATATTGCACAGAGATAGCAATCTCAAAATTAGGAGAATTAACATTTTTAACAGAAAATTTTAATAGGATCACTTTAACAACATTTTTGATGTCTGTTCCCTCCTTCATTAACAAAAACATCATCAGCTAAAGGAGTTGATGTATAATTCAGTAACATGGCAGATATTTACAGAGGATTCTATATCAAAAATTTCACAATATTAACACTTCAGTGTTTCTGTGTGCACTGATTCAATGTGCTCCTGCAATGCTGATGACATATATTTTAATGGGAATCATACAAAAAAAAACCTGGCGAATATATGTGGATTTTCCTCCCATATTAGGACCAGTGATAATCTGAAACCAACTCTGACTACGAATCTGTATTACAAATATAACTGTGAGAACAAGTATGGCAGCCGTCTGGACAATTCATTCAGAAATAACTTACAAGTTTGCAATCATTAGGTATAAAATGAACACCATCTTGGGCCTCTACACAGGGATGTCTGCAGCCTTCTAGTATGATATCTCCTTCATCCTACATGAATGTTAAGAAAGTCATTAGAAACTCAATTCACAATAAAGAAATTGAGGAAAAAACGACTTATTGAAATGATAAATTTCTTACAGATGGCGTGATATCTGGTCTCACATATGGAATAGGACAATTGACACTCAACTCAGCAAAACAGAGCAACACATCTATCTCAGAAAGAAGCCTAGCACAATCCTCAAACACCTTCAAAAACAAAAAATAAATAAAGTTGATCCTTCAAAACTCGGGAAAGTGTCCATTGCAGAAAAGAAAATATAATCGATGAATGTCTGTTTTACCATTGAAAAGGTAGCTGCAGTCTCAACAACACGAAGAACTAATTTTGTCTGATGACTTGTGTACTCCTTGAAGATCTTTTGATATTGCTCTCCATACTTTTTAAGCTTTGCGTTAGTGAATTTAACTCCATCCTTCCTAGTCTCAAGAACAATGAACTGGGTATTCAGTTTTTTTCTTATTTTCTGTTCCTCTTTCTTTGTAATCCTAAAGACGTGTCCATATTGAGTCCCTTTTTCCAACTTCAACAACTTGTCAACAGTAAGATCAAGATCATTAGCCGTTTGTTTGTGCAAATTATGTATCTGTTCTTCTACTGCTTCCAGATCATTTTTAAGCGATGCCAATGATTCATCATAGCCAGGTGATATCATGTATTCACCACTGTCAATGTGACTGATGTCAACAGCCGTCTCAACAAGATCAACAAACATATTCAGATGATCTCTATCTAACCACTTTTCTAATGGACCCACATACTTCATTCTTATCAATGGCGAAAACTCTCCATCACAACGCTCGATGGCACATTTGATGTATGGTAGCCGGCTGCATGCCTGTGTGTGACAATCAAAATCTGACTATTATGTCAAAATACATATATAGATGAACTAGGAATAATGACAATTATTAGTTTAAGACAAAAACAAACAAGATGCCAACTGAAAAGAAAATAATGCTTGAAGTAATTTAATGAAGAAAGCAGCCAGCAGCCAACTGAAAGAAGAATAACCCACAAGTAAACTGATGAATACATCCAGCAGCCAACTGAAAGGAAAATAACCTATAAACAACAAAAAATTCTTGTAGTCAACTTTTATATTAAAAATGACTGCAAATTGAAGAGGTTTAAATTCTCCATTAATTATGTCTTATAGAGGTCCTTATCCTGAATACTAGTACTTGATTATTCACTTAAAAGAAATTTCGATCTCATGTTCAAAAATTGAATGTGCACAATGCTGCCAACAAAAGCAGAAATCAAAATAAAACCAAATAGCAGGTTTTCCTGAGTGATGAAAATGTGAGATATAAATATCAGAACTCCAAGTGTACCTGGTATAGTTTAATGACCGGAGACAGGTTAGCTGCTTTCTTCCTAAGATTATGTGTCAAGCGCTCAATATCAGGTATTCTCTTTAAGAGCTGCCTCACTGTTTGGCGCAGCTCTACATCATCAACAAATGTCTGGACCAAATCTAATCTGCAATTTATCTCATCTAAATCAAGTAGGGGTTGCTTCAGCCACCTGTTCAGTAATCGCTTGCCCATTCCAGCTGTGCAAGTTCTATTCATGAGACCAAGCAAACTGAAATTCTTGTTAGCATCTGTTTTACATTCAAGAATATTCAAAGCCCGCATGGCAGCAGAATCTAATCTCATATATCTATCCAGGCAGTATTTCTGGATAGTATAACTACCATAGTTGCTGTCATCTGCAAGAAGTTCTGCATAAGACAATAATGCTCCTAATGCACTCAAACCATGATGAAATTCCGAAAGCAATTCTCGTACAGGTTCTATTGAACCCCTTATTAACCTGCCAAGATCCTGCACCAAATCTCGTGATTTGAACTCAGTTTTCTTCCTCTGTGTCAACAGAACACCACATCTACTCAGCATATCCAGTAGATTCTTGAATTCTGATGTTTTCCCACTTTCCAATGGCAAAAGGCATTCTTTGCAACCAAGAGAAACTATAACCGATTCCACATTTGTGAATTGGCCATCATCTAGGAATTCAGCCAGACCAAGCTTTTGATTGGTCATATCCACATAACTTAAACCAATAGTGCATTGATTTTCACGTAAGTTAGGAAATAAGGCAATTGTGACTGGAGCATCCTGCATATCGTTGTTGGCAAATAGAATGTCTTCAAAAGAACCGATATTGCCTGGAGTGCCAGATTTTGTTAACCGCCAGTTTGATCCACTGCCCTCGTAAACTTCAATGGTATGATCAGTTCTCTCAAGCAATAGATCACGAGCAATGCTTTCGAACATGTGCTTACTCACACTTACACTGGGAAGACTATCAGAAGCATTACCAATTTGTCGAAGCGCACTGGTAGTATGGTAATATGTTTTAGCAATGAAGCTTGCATTTTCTCCATGGGCAGTGTAATAGTCCTATCCAAATGACATAACAAAAAAGGCTTATTTTCATTATAGTAAGGTGGGATGTCAAACACTAAATGTGGGATACCAATTTTTTTTAACAATTATTTGATGAGGCAGAGGATAAATGAAAAAAGACAATCACGTCACAGACATGTTCAATTTAGCCTCAAAAATCCCAAGTGCAAAGGAAAAACAAGCACTCATGGCAATTACCCAGGCCTGGCCTTTTAACCATCAAAATTCATAATTAGGCTACATTTGGTAAGCAGTTCAGTCATTTGCTTTTTTTGGCCACCTTTGAATTGCATGTATGTTGAGAAATAAAGTGAGTTCGTCATGTTAAAAATTATGTGGGATATGAAATATAATCTAGTTTTTATATTAGTGTTTGTATAGGACGTGACGTACAATTAATTGTTTAGTTTTTTAAATGAGAAAAAATTCATGCCGTGTTAAATTTTGCCATGTACCACATGCAATTAGTTTGGCAAATGGAAAAAAGCCATAACTAAAAAATTTACTTTATTTACAAAAAGATTAAAAACTATTTTATATCTTATCCTATACAAACTCTAATATTAAACAATCACTTTATTTTACATCCTACACAATTTTCAATAAATCAATTAACTTTATTTCACACCACCCAACATAATTTTTAACATAATCAACTCACTTTATTTCTTATCATATACATTTTCAAAAACGCTACAAACATGTCCAAATCATCGTTTTTTTTTTCCAACCAAATTAAAGTCAAAAGGATATACAATTGTGCTTTGAGACGAGTTTAGCACCGATTATAAATAGTACAATCAAATACACAATTATTTACAACTTGAAATTTAAAATACTCTTTACCAACGACTACCTATCTACTTGGCATTCATAGTTTCAAACAAATTACACAAAGTTTTACAACATTTTCGTAACACTATTGTTGACCACAAGATAGAAAACACCTAGTAGATAATGTTCAAGATTTTCGATAAAGACAATTCTTTTGTTAGCATCTCTTAATAGATTTGATGCAGCACATATTAGACATCGACTTTGCAGACTCCTCAGACCCGACTCGTGAGTCGATTTCATTGACAACCTGTGCCTTATTTTATTTTTCACACTTTATTTCATTTTTTGCATTTTATTGTATGCAATTTGGACTTTATTTTAATAGGTGATATCTACAAGTGGGGCCTTACATGTGAGAAAAAGAGACACATGTATTTATGTGAGGAGAGAAGGTGAAGTGTGAATTGTATTTTAGGTTTTATTTTGTAATTGAGATTTTTGGGCTTTGATTATGGGTTATTTCTTTGAGAGAAATATTAGGCTATTTCTTTAAAGGCCCAATATCCAAACACTCAATTAATTAGAACCCTTAAATCTAAACATCTTGATCAAAGAGCTTTAATTAACCATGGTTTTCTATAAATGAAAAATCAATTAAGGGAGGCTTTTGGAAATTGGAAAATCCCCAATCAAGAATCACGTTGAACAGTGCCAGAGTGCGCATCCTTCCTTGCATACACTCAGTAAGCTTGCCATCGCAACCGCCGAGGAACCCCGCAGCCTCCGCCATCACCGCCAGCCTAGCCGCCGTCGGGCTTCTGCCACTACCAACGTTCCTCCAGGTCGCTGCCATCACCACTTGACTCCAAGTTGTTGTCGTCGCACTACTAGCCGCCACTGCTGCCGTCGCCAGATTGGACTTCTCCTTTTGAGAGAGACCTCTCACTTTGAGAGAGACCACTCACTCCAGTTATCTCTCAAAAGCCCTATCTCCTTCCCCTCTTATCCCTCAACTCCTCATGACATTGTGTATTACTTTACTATTTTCATTTAGCTTACTGTTGAAATTTCCTATCAAAAAAAAAAGCTTATTATTGCAACTATTGCACTAATAGAGAATGCATTAGTGTGAGGTTTGCTTCATTGCTTTTTTTAAATTTCTTTATTAGTTGAACATTAAGTTGTTTCAAAATTTTAAGCAGCTTAAAATTTTAAGCTGTTATCAAACAGGCCTGCTGCTTGAGCCTGAGTAAGGCACCTTAATCTCCTCAAAGCAACTTAAAGTTTAAGCCACCTGGAAAACTTATAACTTGCAGAAATGAGCACAAGTTTAGTTATTTTGGAGCAAGCAACCAACTCACCTTTCGATCAAAGAAGCGCACAGACCTAGCGTCCTGCATGAAAAACCAAGGCAAAGACATTAACAGAGTTTGGATTTAGGGTTTATGGATCGGCAGAGTTGCTTACACCATGTAGGTTTCTGAAGAAGGAAATAAACCCCTGAGCTTGCCGGGCATCTGGAAGAGAAAAAACAGCGATAAACGAGCGATGAGAAAGGAAAATCCACGACAGAGACGAAAGGACGGCAAATACCTAATTTGAGATCGGGCAACAACTTGCTGCTGTTATCCGGTGAGATCTCTTCCTCCATTTTCTTCAGGGGACGGAGAGATGCCCGGAAGCGTGAGGGTTTCGGCTGAGAGGAAGAAACGAATGCGAACAGTAGAATCTTCCTGCGTCCTCCAGAAACCCTAGAAATATGTGAATACACCTGAGCTTCTACAGCGTGGCGGGAAGATTTGCCAGTGGGCAATGCTGCTGCCTCCGTTCGGAGAAAAATTATTGCATTCGGACGCTGTAGTTTTTTACGGAATCCGTTCAGCGTGCCGTACCTTGTGTGCGGATACCACTCACATATAAGTATTATATATGTATTATAATATATTTTATATGTAGTAATTTTTATTATATATATATTATAAAATATCTTATATGTATTATAATATATTTTATATATAATAAATTTTATCACGTATATACCATAAAATATGTCATACGTAGCAAATTATGATACATATAAGGTATTTTATAATATATATATGATAAAAATAAGAGATTTTTACTCGTATGACACAAAAAACTTCAATATTTACTTATTAGACAGCCTAAAGTTAAATATTACATGACACACACTTATTTATTTTAATTTTACAACCAACACACCCTAGTTATAAAATCCTTACATTTTGTTTAAGTAAATCATACTTAAGTTATGTTTTAACTTAAATAAAGTTCATAGAAATAAAATCTAACTCTCGGTGCATCTTAACTTAAATTTTACATGTTAAAAACTATTTAAATCTATTATTTATGTAGAATATTTTAAATCTAATCGTTAGATGCTCATCTTAACGATTAGATTTAATTTAAGATACAAAAAGGGTTAGATTTTATTCCTATGAACCTTATTTAAGTTAAAATATAACTTAAGTATGGTTTACTTAAATAAAATGTAAGGATTTTTTAACCAGAGTGTGTTGGTTGTAAAAGTAAAATAAATAAGTGTGTGTCGTGTAATATTTAACTTTAGGGTGTCTAATAAGTAAATATTGAAGTTTTTTGTGTCATACGGGTAAAAACCCCTAAAAATAATTACGTATGAGATGCATTATGATATATATGTGAATAAAATTGCTGCCCATGAGACATATTATGATACATAAATGTCAAAATTTACTACGTATGTCATAAAATATCTCATATATATCATAATTTACTAAGTATGACATATTTTATGATACATATGTGATAAAATTTACTATGTACGAGATATATTATGATACATATGAGATATTTTATGATACATATATGATAAAAGTGCTACGTATGAGTTATTTTATGATATATATGTAATAAAAATTGCTATGTATGAGTGGAACCTGCACGCAAGGTGTCGCACGTTGAATGACTTTTGCAAAATCTACGTGGTAGGGCGTCCGAATGCAATAACCTCTCCCGTTCGGAGAGCTGTCCGGGAACTCGAGTAGAAAACTCAAAAATGTTTTTTCAAAATAAAAAAAAATATTTATTTATTTTAGATTCTTAGATATAATCTTTTATAACAAATAATGATTAATTAATAATTTTTTTTTCAATCAAAGACATTCAAAACAAGGTAGTACATTATTTTGATTATGCTAAACATAAAATGATCTCATTTATTATAAAAAAAAATTAAAAATAATGCTAAAATAATTATCACATTTTATATTATTTTTAATATTAAAAAAACTATTTTATTTTACATTTTATATTATTTTTAATATAATAACTAAATTTATTGTACATTTTATATAATTTTAAATATCATTATGATATAAAATCAAAATTTAGAGAAATTGAAAGACCTAGGGCCCCGTTTGTTTGCCCGTTTAAAATTAACCTGGTTTAATTTTAACCAAGCATATCACATCACACACGTAAAATTTAATATTAAAAATTAATTTTATTTCATATCTTACACATATTACTAAAATAAAAACTAACTTATATCACATTCCTCGTATATCTCAACATAATAATTAACTTTATATCACATCCCTCGCACACCCCAACATAATAACTATCTTTACTTCACATCATTCACAACTTTCAATAAAAAAATATCTCTATTCAAGTTTAATTTTAACCTTATTAAATTTTACCTTACAAACAAACAGATAAGTAATAATTTTTATTATAAAGTATAAAATCTAATATGAAAATAAATAAAAAAATTTGAGACAAAATTATAATTTTATAGGATCTAAAAAGAACCTAAGTATTTCAGTATTTGGTCCAATTGTTTGCAAACAGCAGTTCAAGAAAAAGCTCAGACAAAAATAATAAAAACAGTGGAACTGCAATCATCATTACATCACTTGAAAATTCTTGTTCTACTTTTGCTGCAACCACAATCAATATTCAAAACTAAAGAAAATTACACAATTAACAAAAAACAATTAGAAACTACTCATTTTTTCGCAGCTTTAATCAAATACTTTATAACGAAATGTTCTCTAAGTGTGTGTATTTAAGTTAAATTTATCAATATTACAATGTGAAATTGTATAAACACTACGCTTCAGTTCAAATACATTGATATATGATAATTTTATTTCTAAGAGAATCTATTATGTTGAATTACGTTATTATACTATCAAATAATTTAATAATTGCTGATATTAACGGTAACAATTTTTTGATAAGCATCCAATTAGAGGTTGCAATATATGACCCGACGAGAACCTGATTCACAAATTTTGGGTATGAGTCATGAATTTTGACTCATTTTTTAAACAGGCCGGATTTGGGTTGGGCATAATTGGGTTGGATAGAGTTTGGGTTGGGCATTTATTAAAAAATACTTTATAAACGGATCGGATCGACCCGGTAAGTTGACCCATTTATTAATCCAGTCTGGTTCGGGTCATGAATTTTGACCCATTTAATAAATAGGTCAGACTCGGGTTGAAGCTATTTGGTTGGGTCAGATTCGGGTTTGACCCGAATCCGACCCGCCGACCCATTTTGCCACCCCTACATCTAATAGGTTCCCAAATATAGGTTGTATGACTGCGAGTACTAATTATAGTACGTTGATATATGATAAATCGTTGCCTTAATTCTAATATTCTAATCAAATCTATTGAAAAATTATCGAATAGCTGTATAATTATTAGTATTGTATTAAAGTAACCTGACATGCATCGAATTGTTCTCTAAAAATATGTATTTAGTATAAGTTAGTTAATATCATAATGAATAGATGCATAATTGTCACTGTTCAGTTCAAGTACATTAATATGTAATAAATCTCTAAAATTGTATGCTAACTTGAAATATAATGATATACTATCAAATAGTTGCATAATTACTAGTATTAATATAAAATTACTTGATGTAATTGAATCAATCTCTATACATATGTATTTAATTTCAATATATCGATCTAACTAATATAAATTGTGTGATTACGATTACTAAATTTAAATACCTTGATATATAGTGAATCGACGTCTAAATGCTAATATTTAGTTCAAATTAGTCGAACAGATGTATAATTACCAGTAATTAGTTATAATAACTTGGTATATAATGTAATGGACATTACTTGTATTTATTTAGATTAAATTTATTAGTAGATTAATCAATACTTTTATAGTTATTTGTTAGTACTCTTAATTATATAATTTATTATATTAATTAATTTAAACTAAATACATATATTTGAGACTGATTCGATGCATATCATGATATTTTAATTAAATATTAAAATTATGTAACTATTAGATAGTACATCAATATATTTCAACTTAATTATTGCATTAGAGACAAATTTATCATATATTAACGTATTTGAACTGAAGAATAATAATCATATAATTATTTATTACTATATTAGAGACTATCTCATTACATATCAAGTTATATAAACTAATGTTTAGTGATTACACGATAATTCGATAAACTTTTATTATTTTGGCACAGATAATTAGCACTGAAACATTATTCTTTTATGAATCAATGTATTTCCACTTACTAATCACAATTATACTACTTATATTTCTTATATTATTATAATTTAACTAAATACACATATTTAGTGATCGATTCAAGATGTATCGAGATATTTTAACTTAATACAACTAATCATAATTATATTTAAAAATATATCAATGTATTCAAACTTTATGGACACTTTTAGAGACTAATCTGTTTCATATCATTGTATTTCAACTGAATAGGAAGAATCATACAACTATTCATTGATATATCAAAGAATTTATATTAAATGCAAGCATTTGCAAATAAAGTTATTTTATCTAAATACCTACAGTTATATGATTTTTCGAAGATTTGTGAACGTATTTCTATATAATACTAGCATTTACTTAAGATTTATTACATATCAAGAAAGTTTAGCTTAGTACTTGTAATTATGTAACTTATAATTATTATATTGATGTATTTTATTCAAATATATACATTTAGTGATCAATTTGATGTATAGCAAGTTATTTTAACATAATACTAACCATTATAAATCTAGTTGATTTTATATCAATTTATTTAAAATTAGTAAATGCTTTCAGACATAAATTTGTCACATATCAACGTATCTCAATTAAACAATAGCAACTATATAAGTATTCGTTACTTACCGATAAATTTAATCTGAATAAATGCAGGTAACGTTCGTTACATTGCATACTAAGTTATTATAACTAATTATTATTAATTGTATGTCTATTCGTTGATTTTCAACTTATTTGAACTGAAAACTAGCATTTAGATGTCGATTTATTACATATCAAGGTATTTTAATTTAGCTGTTGTAATTATATAACTTATATTAGTTAAATCAATATATTGAAATTGAAAACATATATATAAAGACTGATTTGATTATATCAAGCAATTTTATCTTAATCAAGGTTTTGAAAATCGGACCGGCTTCAGAACCGATAGACTGAAAGGTTCAAGGTTCAATGGTCGAACTGGGGTCGAACTGGGATGAAGTAAAAATTAAAAAAACTAATAAAATATAATATAATTATAGTTAAGATATATATATTATTTACACATCAACACAATAATTAGATATAAAATAAATATTTAATAATTGAATTTAATAAATAATATCTTATGTCAATAACCCAAAAAATAATTCCAAGCAAATCGAAATAACAATAACCCAACAAAATATTTGCAAATCACAAATTGAGTATAATATTTAGTACATCATTAAAAGATCTGAACAAATAGTATGCTTTGTCAATATTAAAATATTAAATCATTTCATCATTTCATATCACTAAAATATTAAAATACTAAATCATTCTGAGAGAATGGGGGCTGGAGAGAAGAGTGCGAGGCAAGGTGAATCGCAAGTTCGTGATTGTCGCGCGAGCAGAGGCCGCAAAACGAAGGTTGGGTTAGAGACCTAGGGTTTAAGAAAGTTTTTTTTTAATTTTAAACTCAACCGGTCCAATCGTACCGGTTCACCGGTTGACCTATTGAACTGCGGTTTAGACCGATTCTGGCCGGTTTTAAGCGGATGTGGTTATAAAACTAAACCAGATCGGTTGGCTGATCGATTCACGGTTCGACCAGTTGAACCGGCCGGTCCGGTCCGGTCCGATTTTTAAAACCTTGATCTTAATACCAGCAAGTTTGTAACTATTTGATAGTATATCATTGTATTTCAAGCTAGCAGATACTTTTAGAGACTAATTTATTATACACTAAGGCACTTCAACTGAACATTAATAATTATACAACTATTTATTATCATATTAATGAATTTATACTAAAAACACATTTTTAGAGAACAACTCAATGTATGTTAAGTTATTTTAACACAATAGTAATAATTATGCAGCTATTTGATAATTTCTCAATTCATTTGATTAAAATACTAGAATTAAGGCGTAGATCCATCATATCTCAAAGTACTATAATTCAGTACTCACAATTATACAACCTATATTCGTAATATCAAATTATTTAAACTAAATATATATATTTAGAGACCCATTGGACGCATATCAAGAAATGGTTACCTAATATCAACAATTATTGAATTAACTGATAATATATCAATGTAATTCAATATAATAAGTGCATTTAGAGATAAATTTAATCACATGTCAGTCTATTTGAACTGAAGCGTGGTAATTATATAATGACACATTGCTATATTGATGAATTTATAATAAATACACACACTTAGAGAATATTTCATTGCATATCAAATTATTTAAATTAAATTCTGACAATCATGTTTTTCATTATATTTGAATTGTACATTAGCTTTTAGATATCGTCCTATTATATATTAAGGCATTATAACCTACACTTGCAGTTACATAACTTAAATTTGTTATTTGATTGTACTTTTATTGAATATATAGATTTAGCCATTGATTCAATACGTATTGAGTTATTTTATTCTAAGATCAGCATTTATATTTAAACTTAGTAGGATATTAATAAATTTTGACAAAAAATACGCTTTTAGAGTCAATATATTTGAACTGAACATAAATAATTATGCTACTATTCATTTGCTATATCAAGTAATTTAAGTTGAACACAAGTTTTTACAGAGCGATTTATGACAAATCAAGTTATTTTATCTAAATACTAGCAATTATATAACTTTTAAATTATTTGTGAATGTATTTGAATAGAATACAAGTATTTAGAAAATAATTTATAGTGCATCGAGGTATTTTAGCATAGTACTCATAATAACATAATTTATTATTGTTATATCGATGTATTTTTATTCGTACATATATTCTCAGTGATCTATTTAATGAATATATTAAGTTGTTTCGAAAACATAATGGCAATTATTCAACTAGTTGATAGTATATCGATCAATTTAAATTTAACAGACACTTTTAGTGAATGATTTTCTACATATCAATGATTTAAAAAGAATAGGAGTAATTGTATAAGTATTCGTTGCCCTCTATCATTGAATTTAATCTAAATACTTGTGTTCAGAGTCCGATTCATTGCATAGTATGCTATTTTAATGAAATACTAGCAATTCTATGGCCACTCGATGACTTTTCAACGTAATAGAATAAAGTATAAGCTTTTAGATACTGATTCGCTATATATCAAGTTATTTCAACTTAATTGTCATAATTACACAACTTATATTTGTTATTTGATTGTACTTTTGGTGAATACATAGATTTAGTTACTAATTCAATGTGTATCAGATTATTTTATACTAAAATCAGCATTTATACTTAAACATGGTAGTATATCAATGTATCTCGATAAAATAAATGCTTTTGGAGTCAAATCTACTTCACGTCATTATATTTGAACTCAACATAAATAATTATGTTGCTATTTGTTGCTACTTCAAGGAATTTAAGTTAAATGCAAGTTTTTACAGAGCGATTTATGGCAAATCAAGTTATTTTATCTAAATAACGCAATTATATAACCTTTTAATGATTTGTGAATATATTTGAATAGAATAAAGGTGTTTAGAAAATGATTTATAGTACGTTGAGGTATTTTAGCATACTACTTGAAATTACACAATTCATTATTGTTATATACATGTATTTTTATCCAAATACATATGCTTAGTAATTTATTTAATGTATATTAATCTGTTTTAACTAAGTACCAGTAATTATTCAACTAGTTGATGGTATATCGATCAATTTAAACTTAATAGAAATTTTTAGTGACTGATTTCCTACAAATCAATGATTTAAACTGAATAGGGGTAATTGGATAAGTATTCATTGCTCTATCGTTGAATTTAATTGGAATACTTGCGTTCAAAGTCCGATTCATGGCATATTAAGCTATTTTAACGAGATACTAGCAATTCTACAGCCACTCGATGACTTTTCAATGTAATAGAACAAAATACAAGCTTTTAGACACTAATTCGCTACATATCAAGTTATTTCAAGTTTATTGTCGCAATTTTACAATTTATATTAGTGAAATCGATGTATTTAAACTGAAACGAAAAGTATAGGGATTAATTCGATTTAAATCAACGAAGTTTACCTTAATATTAGCATTTATACAATGATTTGTTAGTATATCGATGTATCAAAAGTTAGTATTTGCTTTTAGAGACTATAATTTATTGCATATCAACATATTTCAACATAGCAATAACAATTATATAATTATTTATAGCCGCATCAACGAATTTAATGTAAAATCACCAATTTAGAGATCGATTTGACGCATGTGAAGTTGAATTTACTGAATACTAATAATTATATAGCAATTCGATGATTTTTCAGAGTATTTTAAGTTTATACGCCCATTAAGGCATCGATCTTTTGAATAGGAAGGTATTATGTGTTAGTACTTTATATTACATAATTTGTATTTATTATATCGATTAATTTATACTAAAAACACATATTTAGTGTTTGATTCGACGTATTTCAAGAAATTTAAATTAAATATTAATATTTATGCAGCTGTTAGATAGTACGTCAATGTATTTCAACTAAATTAATGCATTTGGAGACAAATTTGTCAGATATTAACGTATTTGAATTAAAGAGTATAAATTATATAATTATTTATTACTACATTGATAAATACTAGCAAAATATGTCTTTAGAGACTATCTCAACACATATCAAGTTATTTAAACTAAATTTTAGTGATCACACAATAATTCGATTATTTTTTATTTTTTTGAACAAAAAAAATTGCATTTAAACGTTATTCTTTTATAAATTAATTCTTTCCCACCAACTAATCGCAATTATACTACTAATATTTTTTATATCAATATAAGTTAACTGAAAAAACATATTTAGTGAGCGATTTAAAGCGTATCGAAGTATTTTAACTTAATACTGATAATTAGTATTATATTTGAAAGTATATCAATGCATTCGAATTTTATGGACATTTTTAGAGAAGAATCTACTTCATATTATGGTATTTAAGTTGAACATAAAGAATTATACAACTATTCATTGAGACATTGAAGAATTTATATTAAATGTAAGCATTTGTAATTTGATTCATTGCAAATAAAGTTATATTATCTAAATACCTGCAGTTATACGATTTTTTGATAATTTGTAAACATATATAATACTGGCCTTTACTTATGATTTTTCACATATCAAGAAAGTTTCGCTTAGTTTTCACAATTATGCTACTTATAATTATTATATCATCATATTTTATTCAAATACACAGAATTAGATATCAATTTGATCCATATCAAGTTATTTTAATATAATACCGATAATTATATATCTATTTAATTTTATATCGATCTATTTTAAACCAAATTCTAGTAATCATACGTTCTATTATATATCAAGGCATTACAACCTACTATTATTGTTATTTGATTGTACTTTTGTCGAATATATAGATTTAGCCATTGATTTAATGTGTATCGAGTTGTTTTATCCTAAGATTAGCATTTATACTTAAAAATTGATAGTATATCAATGAATCGTGAAACAATTGATGCTTTTAGAGTCAAATCTACTTCACATCGTTATAATTGAACTGAACATAAATAAATATACTATTATTCATTGCTACATCAAGACATTTAAGGAGAATGCAAGTTTTTACAAAGCGATTTGTGGCAAGTCAAATTTTTTTAGCTAAATACTGGCAATTATATAATATTTTAATAATTTGTGAATATATTTGAATAGAATACAAGTATTTAGATAGCGATTTATAGTATGTCGAGGTATTTTAGCATAGTACTCGCAACCACACAATTTATTATTATTCTATCGATATATTTTATCAAAAACATATGCTTAGTAGTCTAATTAATGTATATTAAATTGTTTTAACTAAATACCGGCAATTATTCAACTACTTGATAGTATATCGATCAATTCAAATTTAATAGACAGTTTTAATGACTGGTTTTCTACATATCAAAGATTCAAACTAAATAGGGGTAACTGTATAAGTGTTCGTTGCTTTATCATTGAATTTAATCTGAATACTTGCATCCAAAGCCCAGTTCATTGCATATTAAGCTATTTTAACGAAATACTAGCAATTCTACGGCCACTCGATGTCCTTTCAACGTAATAGAATAAAATACAAGCTTTTAGATACTGATTTGCTACATATCACGTTATTTCAACTTAATATTTGTAATTAAACATGTTATATTTGTTATTTGATTGTAATTTGTTGAATAGATAGATTTGACCATTGATTCGATGCGTATTAGGTTATTTTATCTTAAGATCAACATTTATACGTAAACCTTATAGTATATCAGTGTATCTCGACAAAATAGATGTTTTTAAAGCAAAATCTACTTCACGTCATTATATTTGAATTGAACATAAATAATTTTGCTACTATTTATTGCTATATCGTGGAATTTAAGTTGAACGCAAGTTTTTACCAAGCAATTTGTGGCAAATGAAGTTATTTTATCTGAATACTGTCAATTATATAATTTTGTAATGATTTGTGAATATATTTGAACATAATACAGTATTTAGCTAACATTTATATTATATCAAGGTATTTTAGCATAGTACTCGTAATTACACAATTCATTATTATTATATTAATATATTTTTTTTCGAATACATATGCTTAGTTATCTATTTAATGTATAGTAAGTTGTTTGGACTAAATATCTGTTATTATTCAACTAGTTGATGGTATATCAATCAATTTATACTTAATAAAAACTTTTAGTGACTGATTTTCTACATATCATTGATTTAAATTTAATAGGGGTAATTGGATAAGTATTCATTGCTCTGTCATTGAATTTAATCAGAATACTTGCATTCAGAGTCCGACTCATCGCATATTAAGCTATCTTAATGAGATACTAGCAATTCTACAGCCACTCGATGATGTTTCAATGTAATTGAACAAAGTACAAGCTTTTACACACTGATTCACTACATATCGAGTTATTTTAACTTAATTGTTATAATTGCACAACTTGTTTTAGTGAAATCGATGTATTTAAACTGAAACCAAAAGTATAGGAACAGATTCGATTTATATCAATGAATTTTCCCTTAATAGTAGCATTTATGCAATAATTTGTTAGTATATCGACGTATCACCAGTTACTATTTGCTTTTAGAGATTAATTTGTTGCATATCAATATTTTTCAACATAGCAATGACAATTATACAATTATTTATAACTGTATCATTGAATTTGAAGTAAAATCACTAATTTAGAGACCGATTTGCTGCATGTGAAGTTTGATTTACTGAAAATAATAATTATATAGCAATTCAGTGATTTTTCAGAGTATTTTAACTTTATATGAGCATTAAGGCATTAATTTTTTGAATAGGAAGGTATTATGTGTTAGTACTTTCAATTACACAATTTGTATTTGTTATATCGATTAATTTACACAAAATACACATATTTAGAGACTTATTCGATGTATATCGAGGATTGTAACTAAATATAAATATTTACGCATAGTTCGTCATTGTAAGTCAACTAAATTTATGCTTTCAGAGATAAATGTATCACATATTATTCGACGTATATCAAGAAATTGTAACTAAATATAAATATTTACGCATAGTACGTTATTGTAAGTCAACTAAATTTATGCCTTTAGAGACAAATGTATCACATATTAATGTATTTGAACTGAAGAGCAGCAGTTATATGTTTTTTGAGACTATCTCAATACATATCAAGTTATTTAAACTAAAGTTTAGTCAACACACGATAATTTGTTAATTTTTCATTTTTGTGAACAAAAAAATAACATTTAAACGTTATTCTTTTATAAATCAATTCCTTTCCACCTACTAATCACAATTATAATACTAATATTTCTTATATCATTATAAATTAAATGAATACAAATATTTAGTGAGTGATTTAAATTGTATTAAAATATTTTAACTTAATACTGACAATTAGAATTATATTTGAAAGTATATCAATATATTCGAATTTTATGAATACTTTTAGAGTCTAATCTACTTCATATTATTAAATCTGAGCTGAAGAGGAAGAATTATACAACTATTCAATGAGACATCGAAGAACTTATATTGAATACAAGCATTTGGATATTGTTTCATTGTAGATAAAATTATGTTATCTAAATACCTGTAGTTATACTTTTTTCGATGATTTGTGAACATATTTCTATATAATACTAGCCTTTACTTATGATTTATCACATATCAAGAAGGTTTAGCGTTGTACTCACAATTACGCAACTTACCATTATTATATCATTATATTTTATCCAAATACACATACTTAGTAATCAATTTGATACATATTGAGCTATTTTAACATAACACCGATAATTATATATCTATTTGATTTTATATTGATCTATTTTAAGCCAAATTCTGGCAATCATGGGACAATTCATTGGTTTTTCGATATATTTAAATAGAATAGTAGCTTTTAGATATCGTTCTATTATATATCAGGGCATTACAACCTACTACTCGCAGTTACATAACTTATATTTGTTATCTGATTGTACTTTTATTGAATACACAGATATAGCTATTGATTCGATGTTTATCAGATTATTTTATTCTAATATTAGCATTTATACTTAAACTTGGTAGTATATCAATGAATCTCAACAAAATAGATGCTTTTAGAGTCAAATCTACTTCACGTCATTATATTTGAACTGGACATAAATAATTATGCTATTATTCATTGCTACATAAAGAAATTTAAGTAGAATGCAAGTTTTTACACAGCGATTTTTGGCAAGTCAAGTTATTTTAATTAAATACTAGCAATTTTATGATGTTTTTAATAATTTGTGTATATATTTGAAAATATTACAAGTATTTAGATAACGATTTATATTATGTCGAGGTATTTTAGCATAGTACTCATAATCACACAATTTATTATTCCTATATCGATGTAATATTATTGAATGCAAATGCTTAGTGATCTATTTAATATATATTAAGTTGTTTTGACTAAATACAAATAATTATTCAATTACTTGTTGGTATATCGATCAATTTAAACTTTATAGACAGTTATAATGACTGATTTTCTACATATTAACGATTTAAAAAGAATAGGGGTAATTGTATAAGTGTTCGTTGCTCTATTATTGAATTTAATCTAAAAACTTGCATCTAGAGTCTGATTCATTGCATATTAACTATTTTAAGGAAATACTAGCAATTCTACTGCCACTCGATGTCCTTTCAACGTTATAGAATAAAATGCAAGCTTTTAAACACTGATTCGCTACATATCAAATTATTATAACTTAATTGTCGTAGTTACATAACATATATATTTATTATTTGATTGTATTTTTGCTAAATACATAGAGTTGGACGTTGATTTGATGCATATCAAGTTATTTTATCCTAATATCAACATTTATACCTAAACTTAGTAGTATATTAATGTATCTCGATAAAATAGATGCTTTTAGAGTAAAAACTACTTCATATCGTTATATTTGAACTGAACATAAATAATTATACTACTACTCATTGCTATATTATGGAATTTTGGTTGAATGCTAGTTTTTACGGAGCGCGTTAAGGCAAATGAAGTTATTTTATTTAAATACTGACAATTATATAATTTTTTAATGCTTTGTCAACATATTTGAACATAATACAATCATTTAGATAATCATTTATAATATATCGAGGTATTTTAGCATAGTACTCGTAATTACACAATTTATTATTGTTATATCAAAGTATTTTTATCTGAATACATATGCATAGTGATCTATTTAATGTATATTAAGTTGTTTTGACTAAATACTAATAATTATTCAACTAATTGATGATATATCGATCAATTTAAATTTAATAGACAGTTTTAATGGCTGATTTTCTATATATCAATGATTTAAACTGAATAAAGGTAATTGGATTAGTATTCGTTGCTTTATCGTTGAAGTTAATCTGAATACTTGCGTTCAGAGTCCTATTCATAGCATATTAAGCTATTTTAACGAGATACTAGCAATTCTACAGCCACTCGATGACGTTTTAATGTAATTGAACAAAGTACAAGCTTTTAAACACTGATTCGCTACATGTATTTAACAAAAGTAATTGATATAATAAATATAAATTGTGTAATTGAGAGTACTAACTTATAATATCTTCATATTCAAAAGGGCGATGCCTTAACACTCGTATAATCTTAAAATACACTAAAAAATTAAAGAATTGCTATATAATTACTAGTATTCGGTAAACTCAATTTCACAAAATTGGTCTCTAAATTAGTGATCTTACTTTAAATTCATTGGTACGGCAATAAATAATCATATAATTGCCATTGCAAATTTGAAATATGTTGACATGCAACAAATTAGTCTCTAAAAGTATATACTAACTTGTAATACATTAATATACTATCAAATAATTATATACATGCTAGTATTAAGGTAAAATACGTTGTTATAAATCGAATCAGTCTCTATACTTTTGGTTTCCATTTAAATACATCGATTTAACTAATACAAGTTGTGCAAGTACGATAATTCAGTTGAAATAACTTAATATGTTGTGAATTAGTGTCTAAAAGCTTATATATTTTTCTATTACGTTAATCAAGCGGTCATAGAAAGGATAGAATTTAGTTAAATTAACTTAATATGCAATGAATCAGACTCTAAACGCATATATTCAGATTAAATTCAATGATAAGTAATGAATACTTATACAATTACCCCTATATAGTTTAAATACAATGATATGTTGAAAATCAATTTCTAAAAATATCTATTATGTTTAAATTAATCGATATACCATCAACTAGTAGAATAATTACTGGCATTTAGTTAAAACAACTAAATATACATTAAATAAATTGCTAAGCATTTGTATTCGGATAAAACACAATGATATAATAATAATAAATTGTGTAATTACTAGTACTATGACAAAATGGGCCAATATACTATAAATGGTAATCTAAATACTCTTATTCTATTCAAATATATTCACAAATCATTAAAAAAGTTTTATAATTGTTAGTATTTAGATAAAATAACTTGATTTGTCATAAATCACTCTGTCAAAACTTACATTAAACTTAAATTCTATGATGCAGTAATGAATAGTAGCCTAATTATTTATGTTCAGTTCAAATATAATGATATGAAGCAGATTTGACTCTAAAAGTGTCTATTTTGTCGAGATATAACGATATATACCAAGTTTAAGTATAATTGCTGATCTTAGGATAAAATAACCCAATAAGCATCGAATCAATGGCCAAATCTATGTATTTAGCAAAAGTACAATAAAAAAATAACTGTAAGTTGTCACTGCAAGGAGTAGGTTGTAATCCCTTGATATATAATAGAACAATAATTAAAAGCCACTATTCTATTCAACTATAACGGAAAAAACAACAAATTGTCCTATGATTGCCAGAATTTAATTTAAAATAGATCGATATAAAATCAACTAGATAGATAATAGTCGGTATTATGTTAAAATAACTCGATATGCATCAAATTAATTACTAAGTATGTGTATTTAGATAAAATACAATGATATAATAATTATAAGTAATTGTGAGTACTAAGCTAAACCTTCTTGATATGCGATAAATCATAAGTAAATGAGAGTATTATATAGAAATATATTCACAAATCATCGAAAAATTGTATGACTGTTGGTATTTAGATAACACAACTTATTTGTAATGAATCAATATCCAAATAGTTGCATTCAATATAAATTCTTCGATGTCTCTATGATTGGTTGTATAATTCTTCCTGTTCAGCTCATATATGATAATATAAAGTAGATCAGACTCTAAAATTGTCCATAAAATTCAAATATATTGATGTACTTTCAAATAAAATTCTAATTATCAGTATAAATTAGATCGATAAACTGTCAACAAGATGTGTAATTGTCGATATTACTTTAAAACGCATGTCCCTAATAGATTGTCAAATATCTATTTTCGGCTGAAATACATCCATATAGCAATATTAGTCGCGTAATCAGCGTATTATATTACAATGCCTTCATATAGACAAGATCAAAGTCAAACTGCTTGTATTCTCTTCAAATATAATAAAAAATAATTAAATACTCATACAATGACTAGCATTCAGTTAAAATAACTTATTATGTATTGAATCATACTCTAAATATTTGTATTTCACTTAAATTCAGTATAATGCAATGAATAAATGTAAAAATATTACTATTTAATTCAAATACATTGATATGTCATAAATCAGTATCTAAAAGTGCCTATTCGCTAAACATTAATCAATATACTGTCAAAAAGATGTGTAATTGCTGGTATTACATTAAAACTCAATCAGATGTCGCAAATAGATCACCAAACATTTGGATTTGGCTAAAATACATTGATATTGCAAATATTAGTTGTTTAATCAGAGTATTTTGTTAAAATGCCTTGATATAGATAAGATCAAAATCAAATTACTTGTATTCTCTTCAAATACAATAAAAACTAATTGAATACTTGCACAATTGCCTGTATTCAGTTTAAATAATTTATTATATAATGAATTATACTCTAAATGCTTGTTTTCTGCTTGAATTTAATGTTAGTGCAACGAAAAGCTGTAAATGCATCTCTATTAAATTGAATATATTGATATGTCATAAATCAGCCTCTAAACGTGCCTATTTGCTTAAACTATAACAATATACTATTAAAAAAAATATTATTTTAGGTATTATATTAAAACTCAATTAGATGTCCCTAATAGATTATAAAATATCTATTTTCAGCTAAAATACATCAATATAGAAAAATTAGTTGTGTAATCAGAGTATTTTATTAAAATACCTTCATATCAACAAGATCAAATTTAAATTGCTTGTATTCTATTCAAACACAATACAAAGTAATTGAATACTCGTATAATTGCTATTATTCAGTTAAAATAACTTATTTTGCATCGAATCGTTCTCTAGATGATTGTATTTGGCCTAAATTAAACTTTAATGCAATGAATAATTATAAAAACATCACTTTTCATTTCAAATACAATGATATGTCATAAATCAGTTTTTAAAAATGCCTAATAATAATAGATCGATATACTATCAAAAAGTTATAAAATTGCTTGTATCAAATTAAAACTTAATCATCTGTCCCTAATAGATCGCCAAATATTTGCTTTCAGCTAAAATACATCGACATGACAAACATTAATTGTGTAATCAAAATATTTTTTTAAAATGCCCCCATAAAAGCAAAATCACAGTCGAATTACATGTATAATCTTGAAATATAATAAAACATTATTGAATACTTATATAATTACTAGTATTTAGTTAAAATAACTTATTATATAATGAATCATACTCTATATGCTTGTATTCCACTTGAATTTTAATATAATGCAATAAATAACTATAAAATGTCAATATTTAATCCAAATACATTGATATGTCATAAATCAGTCTCTAAAAGTGCCTATTCGCATAAAATTGATTGATATACTATCAAAAAGATGTGTAATTGCAAGTATTACATTAAAACTTAATTAGATATCCCAAATAGATCGCCAAATATCGGTGTTCGGCTAAAATATATCGATATAGTAAATATTAGTTGTGTAATCAGAGTATTATGGTGAAATATCTTCATAAAGACAAGCCAAAGTCAAATTACTTATATTCCCTTTAAATATAATAAAAAGTGATTGAATACTCATATAATTGCTTGTATTCAGTTACAATAACTTATTATACAATGAATCTTTCTTAAACCATTGCATTCCGCTTGAATTCGACGTTAATGCAATGAATAATTATAAAAAATCACTATACAATTCAACTACATTAATATATCATAAATTAATCTCTGAAATTGCCTACTTGCTTAAAATAGCTTGACATACTGTCAAAAAGATGTGTTATTGCGAGTATTACAAGAAAACTTAGTCAGATATACCTAATAGATCACCAAATTTCTGTTTTCGGTTAAAATAAATTGATATAGCAAGTATCAGTTGCTTAATCAGAGAATTATTTTAAAATGTCTTGATATAGACAAGATCAAAGTCAAATATCTTGTATTTGCAAATACAATAAAAACTTATTGAGTACTCACATAATTGCCTGTATTGAGCTAAAATAATTTATTGTGCAATAAATTATACTCTAAATACTTGTACTCCACTTGAATTCAATGTTAATGCAATGAATATCGGTAAAAAAGTCACTATTCAATTCAAATATATTATTATATCATAAGTCAGTCTTTAAAAGTGCCTATTCGCCTAACCTTAATCGATATACTATTAAAAAGATGTGTAATTGTTAGTATTACTTTAAAACGTAATGAAATGTCCCTAATTAATCGCCACATATCTATTTTCGACTGAAAAATATCGATATAGTAAATATTAGACATGTGAACTGCTTTATATTAAAATGCCTTCATATAGACAAGATCAAAGTCAAATTGCTTGTATTTTCTTCAAATATATTAAAAAATAGTTAAATACTCATATATTAGCTAGCATTCAGTTAAAATAACATATTATATAATGTATCGTATTCTTAATGCTTGTGTTTCGCCTGAATTCAATGTAATGTAGTTAATAGCTATAAAAACGAAGTGTCATTCAAATACAATGATATGCCATCAATCAGTTTCTAAAAGTACTTTTTCGCTTAAACTAGATCAATATACTGTTAAAAAGATGTGTAATTGCCGGTATTATTTTAAAATGCAACAAATATCTCTAATAGATCGCCAAATATCTATTTTCGACTGAAATATATCAATTTAGCAAATATTAATCATGTAATCAGCGTATTATATTAACATGCCTCATATAGATAAGATCAAAGTTAAATTGCTTGTATTCTCTTTAAATATAATAAAAAGTAATTAAATACTCATACAATAGCAAGCGTTCAGTTAAAATAACTTATTATGTAATGAATCAACCTCTATTTGCTTGTATTCCACATGAATTTCAACGTAATACAATGAATAGCTGTAAAAACGTCACTATTCAATTCAAATACATTGATATGTCATAAATCAGAATCTAGAAGTGCCTATTCACTTAACATTAATCGATAAACTGTCAAAAAGATGTGTAATTGCTGGTATTACATTAAAACTTAATTAGAGATCCCAAATAGATTGCCAAATATCGGTGTTCGGCTAAAATATATCGATATAGTAAATATTAGTTGTGTAATAAGAGTATTATATTAAAATGCTTTGATATAGACAAGATCAAGATCAAATTATTTGTATTTCTCTGTAAATACAATAAACACTAATTGAATAATCGCACAATTGCTTGTATTAAGTTAAAATAACTTATTATGCAATAATTCATACTCTAAATGCTTGTTTTCCGCTTGAATTCAATGTTAGCGAAACGAATAGCAGTAAAAATGTCTCAATTAAATTGAAATACATTGATATATCATAAGTCAGCCTCTAAACATGCCTATTTGCTTAAAAAAGATCAATATGCTACTACAAAATTGTATTATTGCGGGTATTACATTAAACTCAATCAGATGTCTCTAATAGATTGTAAAATATCTGTTTTCGGCTGAAATACATCGCTATAGCAAATATTAGTTGTGTAATCAGAGTATTTCATTAAAATACCTTCATATAAATAAAATC
>KZ451895.1:4560549-4636472 GCA_002786265.1 Apostasia shenzhenica
GACCCGCCGGCAGCCGCGCGGCCGCCGGTGGGTCGCACACGCCGCTTGGGTCCGGCGGCGTCGCCTGTGCGCGATGATCGGGAGGAGAGAGATGCGGAGAGGAGAGAGAGAGGGTGATTTCTAACGTCTGTTACGGCCCAAGGACCTATTTGTATATTTCATCAAACTAGAAGGACCAGCTTGCTACATTTTAATTTTAGAGGGACCTATTTGACCATACGAGTAAACTAGAGGGACCCAGATGCTATTTACCCTTAATTTAAATTACTCAAAATAAAAACTCCGGCTCCCCTCCGATTCCCTTCCAAAATTAGTCGTCCTCTATCCCGCTCACATCTACGGACATTTAGACGGTGATGTTGGCGCGTCTCCGAGAGTTCGCACATAAGATCGGGTTAGGGTTTATCTCCGATGTTTTATTTGACTTCTTCTGCCTCCACATCTCGTACTGAAATCTTCTTCTTTTTTTCTTTTTGCCTCGCCTGCATCATAGATCTTTACCTCTATCTGCCAACTCTTGCGTATTTGAATTGGATTGGTAAGTTTTAGAGATATTTCAATCTGCTATATGCAGCATTACTGATGATCTGAAGCTTATGACTGATCATAACTCTTTCATTAGCTTGATTTGGCCTCTGACTTTTGTTTGCTGATGTTGTGCAATGGTGAAAACCCAGCTCATGACTGCCATACTTGCGGTGTAAGTTTGGATTTTCACCATAACCCAGGAGTTCTTACCATTGCACTAGCGTTGAGACAAACTTCTGAATTTTGGATAAGGGAAGATAATTTCCTAAGTGGTAACTGGAGGGTCTGTAAATAATGTAAAAGATTAAATGAAATTAATATTAGTTCTAATGTGATATTGGTGTGTGAAATGTATATTTATCATATGCTATTCATGCTATTAATTGTGTGCGTGAAGCTAATTTATTTAGCATGTTGAATTTGGTTCATCTATTGAGTTGGTTAGACACTCAGAATAAATCTTTATATTATAGTTTTGCAATTACAAGACACTCATGGATCAAGGGTTGAAAAAATATTCGATGGACACTCTAATTATTATAGAAACTTAGACACTAAAGAAGGAGAAAGCTATATATACAAGCTTACTAAAGTAAGAGATAAGAAAACTAAAGAATACATTAAAGATGTAATTCACAAAATACTTTTTGAAAATAAAAATATTCAACACAGATAGATGAGCTACTTTGACGAGCTTTTTAATAATAATTGTGATAATACGATTAATCATACTGATTTTAGCATCTAAAAAGAATATAGAAATTACTTTTATATCTGACATATAAGTAAAGTTGAAGTTGGAAGGCTTTAAAGAAGATAAAATATAGAAAAACAGTTAGATCAGATGACATTCCAATAGATGCTTTGAAATGTATGAGAAGTGAAGGAGTTTCTTGGCTCACTAGGTTATTTAATGTTATTTTGAAGACTAAAAGGATATTAATAAATGAAAAAAGAGTATATTAGTACTTATTTATAAAAATAAAGGCGATGTACAAGGTTGTGCTAACTATAAAAGAATTAAGTTAATGAGTCATACTTTAAAGTTTTGGGAGATAATGACTGAGCATAGATTATATCGTGATATTAGGGTATCATAGAATTAGTTTGATTTTATGCCTGACAGATATACTATGGAAGCTATTCATTTACTGAGAGGTTTAATGGAGATGTTTAGGAAGAAAAAGGAATATCTAAATTTGATTTTTATTGATTTAAAAAAAACTTATGATAAAGTTTTAAGAAAAGTGCTCTGAAGAATTTTAGAAAAAAAGAGTTTACATTACTTATATTTAAGTTATTTAGGACATATATAAAGGGATTTTTATGTGTTCGAACACCAGAGGATTTCACTAAAACTTTTTCTATTCAGTTAGATTACATCAAGGTTTAGCTTTAAGTTTATATTTTTTTGCATTAGTTATGAAGGTTTTGATTGGACACATTCAAGAGAAGTACTTTAGTATATGCTTTTTGCAAATGATATTTTTCTTATTGATAAGACTAGAGAAGGTACTAAGGCAAAATTCGAGTTATTGAAAAATATATTAAAATTTATTGGTTTTTATCGTAGCAGATAAAAAATTGAATATATAAAGTATAATTTCAGTTATAAAAGAAGCACTTATTGTGGAGAGATGGCAATTGATGACTAAGTTATTAAGAAAAGCGAACAGTTTTGATATCTTGAATCAGTCATACAAAATAACGATGAAATAAATAATAATAATATTATTAGAAGGAATTAAGCAGGATTAATAAAGTGGAGGAGTGCATTTGGCATATTGTGTGTCAAAAAAATTTCACTTAAACTCAAAGGTAAATTTTATAAAATAGTTGTCAGGCCAGTGATGCTATATGATGTTGATTGCTAAACTACAAAGTAAAAATGCATAAATAAGATGAGTTTCGCAGAAATGAGGATGTTAAAGTAGATGAGTAGGTGTACACGAAAGGACAAAAAAAGAAATGAGTATATTCGCAAGAAGGTTGGAGTGACCTCAATTAAAGATAAGCTCAGAGAGAATTGGTTTAGATGTTTTGGACATATAAGTTGTAGGCTGATAGAAACTTCAATAAGAAAAGTTGGATTATTGGATTTTTCCCATATAAAAAAAGGAAGTGGAAGGCCAAATAAGACATGACCCGAAACTATAAGAAGTGATCTTACATATTTAAAGCTAAATGAAGATTCGTTATTGATAGAGTACAATGGAAATAAAAGATTCATGTAGCTGATCCCGCCTAGTGCAATAAAGGCTTGATTTGTTGTTGTTGTAGACACCCTAATTACTGGTGAGCTGGACATGGTTGTTCATTAATTCAGGTTATTAGCGACCTGGGATGTTACATTATGCGACTAGAATGCCTATGGTAGAGGCACATTTTTTCCCCCTTTGCGTGGCATTATTTTGACAGATATATTTATTAATGATATTCTCATTCATTGAGATGCCTTTGATATAGTATTTTAAATTTTCTCTTTCACCATATTAATAATATATCATGGGTCAGTAAAATTTGACATTTTATAGTTGAAATTTAGTATTTTAAATTTTCTCTTTCATCATATTAATAAAATATAAGAATTTTATTTCTTAAAGAATCTAACCATTTAAGTTGTAGGAAGTTAAGATAATGAATCCTCAAATTTGATATTTTATTTTTATGTAATATAAATTTAAATGTATACATAAATTAAATATTATATATATAATTATGTATTAAAATATAAAATTATTAATAATTATAACACAAATAAATATGTAAATTTATGTTTATTGACGTTTTAATATCGTGTAGTATCTCGTGCAGTTTATTGTACGAGCAACTTCTAGTTAACAATTAAAGATTAGGGTGCTATAATTTCTTTTTGTTTTAATCATGGAGGTCTTGACTGAACATATTCAAGAAACAATGTCTTGGTGTATGCTTTTTTGCAGATAATATTCCCCTTATTAATAAGACTAGAAATGGGGTTAAGGTAAGACTCAAGTTATGAAGAAATACCTTAGAGTTTAATGATTTTTACTTTTGTAGATTTAAAATTGAATATATATAGTGTAAATTTAGTTAAGATATAAGAATTTGTATAGGGGATATGACACTTGCTGATCATATTATCAAGAATAGTAAGTGATATAGGTATTTCTAATCAATCATATAAAATGATGTTGAAGTAGATGTTGATGTTATTAACAAAATTTAAATAAGATAGATAAAGTGAAGATATGCTTCTATTGTATTGTGTGAAAAAAATTTCAGTCAATCGTAAAGTAAATAGTAATGTCATATAGTGCTGAATGCTAGCCTACATAGTAAAAATATATAAATAAAAGAAGTATTATAGAGATAAGGATGCTAAAGTAGACATGATGAGAATGAGTATATTCATAAAAAGGCTGGAGTAGGTTTTATTGAAAATAAGTTCAGAGAGAGCCTACTTGGATGATTTAGATATATAAATTATAAGCCGATACAAGAAAATGATATGACAAAAAATTATAAATAACGATCTTGCATACTTGGAACTAAATGATAAAGAGTTATTTGATAGAGTATATTGAAAATAAAGAATTCATGTAACTGACTTCATGTAGTAAGATAAATACTTAGATATTGTTGTTGTTGCCCTTTGACCACATCCATTAATCCATAACCTCCTTGATCTTCACCCTTAATCTTAATTTTTTGATTTGCTCACATAACCTTGATGAAAACAATAACCCAAAAATTACATATTTTTCAACCCATGCAAATCACATTTACATGTAATCCATCACTCAACTAAAGGTTATGAAATGAATACATAAAATGCCACTCTCATTCTCACATAAAATGATAACTATCTCTCACTAAACATGAAACCAAAGGCCAAATAAAATGTCTACATGTACATGAAATAAAATTCAAGTAGTAAATAGAAACAAAAACTAAACAAGATGATGTGATTGTACCCGAGCTAAGTATGATGTCGTAGTCAGTATCAACGATGCTCCGCATTAGTTTCTTTAAATAGAGTTGAATTTAGGAGATAAATTTATGTAGCTAGTTGTAGCTAGTCCCAATTTTGGTTTGGGATTAGGGCATATGTTATTTATAATTCATTTTGTTTTTAAACGTTCGTCTATTAGGATTCAATCCACTGTTTGTAACTTTAGCACCTTTGTCCAGCTCTTTTTGCATTGTTTCTTTTTGGTTCTTTCTTTAGTGAAAGGTTCTGCTTAGCAAGCCTTTGTAACCTGATGAATACTACCATCAATGATGCAGGTTTATATTATCGTCAAAATTTTAGATGCAATCAAACAATTCCAGTAGTCGCAATTTCTTTCTCACATATTTTCTTGAACTCTATTTGTTATCTTTGAACTTAATTAAACCTCAAGATCTAATCTTTAGTTTAAAATGGTTAAAACTCATAGATCCAATTTTTCATACTCTATTACTTTTATTCTTTGTACTATCCTCTTCTTACTCTATATTATCCATAGTTAAGTAGTGGATGTGGCTAATTACATAATTAAGGCATGATTAAAATAAATGATTGCTATAGGAGCTTTTATGTGATAGGATGATGTCTAACAAATTAAATGGAATATATTATAAGATTAACATCTTAGTAGCTATACTATAGTGGCATGAGTATCAGATCCATAAGATTAAAGTGGCTAAGGTGTGAATATTCAAATGTATGAGTAGTCAGCTTTAGAGTGGATATATTAAAAATGATTGTATCTTGGAGATGGTGTTCTTGAATTATATAGAGAATAAGATGAAGGGAGGATAGTTAAGATAATTTTGTTGTCTATATTGTCAATTTATAGAGGCTTTCCTTATGTAAAGAGAGAGGAAAAAGGCCAAACTTATTTGTAATATGCTTATTACATATGACCTTGACTCGCTTGCTTGCGCTCATGAAGACTGTTATCTTTTTTTTGTAAAGGTGGTTTTGGTTTTTTGAAAGGTGAAAAGGGTGTTGTTTTAACTGGACTAAATAGACAAGAAAGCTTCATGTGACCAACTCTAACTAGTTTGTGATTGAGGGCCTCCTTTTGCTGTTTATCTTAAGAGCCCACTCATGCAAGCTTAACGTTTCTCTCTGCCTTCACTTGAGTAATTCCAGTAGTTGCTTGATTTGCTTCATTTTCATAAATTTTCATCAACTTGTTTACACGGATTTGTTTGGTTAGATTTTTTTAAAATGATTTCCAAAAACATTATATTTTGAAATACAGTTTAAGCTTTTTAAAATGGAAGTGTTTAGTTCAATGTTTTAAACATCTCATAAATTGGTGTATATTAAAATTGGTTGATGTTTTTTCGGAAGGCATATAATCTGACTGCATTTTAGGAAAGATCAAACAATAGATGGCATGCCATTTGCAAGACTTTGAATTTTATTAATACTAGCAAGAAGCACATGTGTAGCACGTGTTGTTTGAAAGTTGGATTAATAAAATGTATTACACATATAAAATATCATTATAAGAAATGTATAAGGGAATATATAAATTGTGAACATTTTAGTTTTAATTTTACACATTTTGGAGTGAACATCTACCTTTCGTTGTTAATGTTAGTTATAAGCTTGTCTTTGTTTAAATTTACAAATATTGATTTAAAGTATGTCGATTCTTCAATAATGTGGAATTATTATGAATTATAGAAGTAAAAGTTTAGAGAAACCACAAACAGACTTGTAAATATTGGTTTTTTTAATGTAAATGTAGTTAAAAATTTTAGAAGAAGGCATCTAAAATTTGATAAATTTTAGAGAGTAGCTTTGAAAATGATTCCATGAATATTCACCTTACATGAATTACTGAAGTGTAATTACTAACATAACATCTAATAAGCCTACAGTAATTATTGCTTAGTACGTATATGTACAAAGATAGGAACATTCACATGTGACATCTGCAATAAGGAAAGTCTTGGTCTTCTATTTGGAGAGTTGTACATTGTTCTAAGTCTTGTATTAGAAACATGGAGGGTTATGTTTCAGTTGACAACCAGTGTAAAACTTGTAGTAGTAATTAAATTGTAATGTGATGCACCTCATTTTTCATAACTTCAAAAGCATCTACATTTATATTTGCTAGCTTTTCTGCTATATATCTCCAAATGTTGTAATGGAAGTGCTACCTATTTGATCTTCTATCCTTGTTTGAGCTAATAACTTATGTGAATTGAGGTGATGTTGCATTTCCATGTTTCTACATTCTTTGATGTATCAACAAACATTGAAGTGAAGCCACTTGTCTTTCAACTCATTTAAACAATTCCAGATTGTATATTTTACCCTACATGAAATGTGTTTATATTAGTAACACTTACAAATTTTTTATAGGATACAAAATATGTGTATCAATTGTAGTAGCAATTAAATTGTAATGTGATGCACCTCATTTTTCATAACTTCAAAAGCGTTTGAATTTATATTTGCTGGCTTTTCTGCTATATATCTCAAATGTTGTAATGAAAGTGCTACCTATTTGATCTCTTTATATGTATAAATATAGTCAAAGCTTTACTGAGACATTCCTTTTGTTGTGTTGTTGCAAAATGTGCAATGGAATGTTTCATTGATGTATGCTTCATTTTTTGGCCACAAAAGTTGAATGTTGTATACGATCGGATGCTTAGTGTCTTGATTTGTACTTCTATTTGATATATATTTGTCTGGATCAATCTATAATTTATTAGTGGACAATATCATTATTTTGTAAGAGAAAATTATTTTGGAACTTTGGAATTTGGATCAGCTTATTATGTGTTGTATTGGGGCCATATTCATCTAGTAAATTGTTAAGTAAGATCTCCTCTACATCAAGGTTTTGTGAAGAAGAAGCTTGTTTTTTGTCATAATTTTTTGTGTAGATAATATTTGGTTGTTGGATATTGTTGTTATTTGCTACTTGTAAATTTGTGACTTAATAGTCAGCTTAATTTGTTTGTTATTGTTAACTATCTGATATTATGGATTTATAGGTGAGGCAATGATATCATATATAGCATAGAAATGTTTTTGTAAACTGCTATCGAAGATTTTCAATTGTTGCGGAAAGCTGTTACTTGTAGTTGGGTTTCCCGTTGATGCACAAAGTTAATTTTCAATTTGCAGAAAATTAAAAAGTAGAAATGAGTTTGAAGAATACATAAGTTTATTGCCTCTTCATCTGTGAGAATATGTCTGGTATATAGTGTTGTTATTCCATGACACTTTTGCGCTTGTTTTTTTAGATGAAAAAAAGTTGTTAATTTTTTATAAAATTTTATTATAATAAAAGGAAATAGAATATACCTTTTTTTTAGTTTTTGCAATCATATATTGCAATGAAGAAAATAAAACTAGATTTTTTATTGTATTTGTTGGTATATCTTTTTGACTAGTTAGTTTGATAAATATTTTGACTGCTTTGTCTGATATTGTTCTTAATAGTGCTGTATATAATTGCTCATTTAGAAAAATAGGCTTAGGTGGGTATATTCTAATATTCTTTAAGCTTTAACATTGAGATTTATCTATGATCATTAAAAAACATAGTTGAATTAAAATTTATTTTATAATAAATTGAAATGCAAAATTAGATAAAAAGTGCCATTAAAGAGATGTATGATGAAGACCAAAAAATTTGTCCATGAATCACAATGCAAATAAAACATCAAATTTGTCAAAATTCAGTAAAAGCTTTTAATTCAGCTTTAGAAACACCTTTGTAATAAAATCTTTGATTGGCAATCTGAAATAATTTGGTCAAGAAAATTTTCCCTACTCATGTGATTGAACTGTAGATATTCAAGAAAATTAGAACACTATTATGGAAACCTAAAAGGAAGATAGAAACAAATCAACACAGGCTTGATAGATGCGTATGGAGTTCAAATGAGTAATTTAAAAATCTGATAAGTATCAAGAAAAACTCGTTCCGGAGAGAGAAAAAGAAAACTAGTATAAAAATACCTTCAAAGATCTAGGAACTCTCTAGAATCGACTCCCAATAGTATGAACATATGTTTTTGGCTTGGGGGAGAAGTTTCTAGCTAAAAAATGAGAGAGCTTGAAGTTTTTATTTGGCAAATGGAATATTAATTCAAATTCCTTCTTATTTATCGATGAAGTATTGGCGTGAGGGGTAAATTGGTAATTTAAGTTTTGCAATTTTTTGTAAATTAATCAGAGACAAAATCAACTACTTAACTAATTTTATGCTGATTTTAAAGAGCAAAATGAGAAAGTGAAGATTAAATCGGGATAAAGGAATTTAAAAAATTAAATAATTCAAAATATCAAGTTTTAAATGACTTGAAAACATCTGAAAGATTGAAATCAATTGAAAATAAATTTCATGAAATTTATTTATTTATTTTTAAAAATTATTTAATTTTTTTATTATGTTATTTATTTATTTATTATTATTAGTATATATATATATAAATTTTAAAATAGATTTTATCATCTAAAGTTGAAGTGACACACAAAAATTTTAGACTTTAGAGATCGAAGAAAAATATATTATCAGAAGAATTATACAAAATAGATTTCTTCAGATAAATGAGTTGCAAATTCTTTACACTTACATGATTATCTAAACTTTTAGAGCAAATGCGTCTTTGACGTTGACTTTTCAAGTTAATGCTCCTTTTCTTAAGGATCTTTTCAACTTCATTTTATTTTTATTCTTCACTTAATTTCGTCAATCTTGGGCCAACTTCATCTTGACGAGAAACTTTCTTTGATCCTGAAAAGGTTAGGTACAATATGTACTAATAAATAGAATGTTAGTTGAGTATATTATTAATGTATTTGTTATAATTAAAATCGATATTGGTTCTACAGCCATCAGCAGGTTCTCCCCAAACATCACTCAGATCTCCAGAACTAGAAAGGTATTTTTTTCAACTTTTTCTCTCACCCATTCTCAAATTATGCGGTGGTCGATAGGCAAAGAACTGAAGCAAATGTTTAATAATAAACTATACAAAGGAATGGGAAGAGACAACTGGCTATGATGATGAAATTGGAAGAGCAACTTAGCTATCAGAAGAAAGTGTTCTCCATTTAAACTCACACTTTTAATGTATTATATATTATAGATATAGATTAATCTAAACATAAGATTTTGTATTTTATTATACTATCTCTAAAATTATCCAAAAGATTAGAGTGAGTGTGATGTTGATGATCAAATGAATTAGTAATCTGCACTAAAGTGAATATATTAGAAATGATTGTATCTAAAAGATGGTGGGCTTGACTTATATAGAGAATAATTTGAGGTGAATTTTCATGGCAATTTAATTGTCTATATTGTCAATTTATAGAGGCTTTCATACCTAAATGTGAGGGGATCGAAATCACGATGTTAGAGGAAAATGGCCAAAATTTCCTTGGAATATGCTTACACATGACCTTGACTCATGCTCAAGAAGAGTGTTGTTTAAATAGACTAAATAGATAAGAAATTTTCATGTGGCCAGCCCTAACTAGTTTGGGATTAATGGTTTCTTCTGTTTGCTGTTCATCTCAAGAACCAATCTACTTATGCAAGCTTAACATTTCACTCCACCTTTGCTCTAGCAATTCCAGTAGTTGCTTCATTCTGATAAATATTTTTCAACTTGATTACATGGATTTGTTTGGTTAAACATTTTTTTTGTAATGATGACTTCTAAAAACATTGTATTTTGAAATGCAATTTAAACTTTTCTAATAATAATGTTTAGTTCAATGTTTGTAACATCTAATAAGTTGGTGTATATTAAAGTTGGTTGATGTTTTCTTTCGAAAGTCATGTAATTTGCTTGCATGTTAGAAAATATCAAATAATAGATAGCATGCCATTTGCAAGACACTGAGTTTTATCAACATTAGTCCAAACATAAGATTTTGTATTTTAAAACATAGTGTGTTTTAAAACAAATTAGCAAACTAAACCTAACAAGCCCAAAGACTCAAAATTTGATTTATAGTTAAGTTTCAAAAAAATCTGATTTACAGTTGAGGCAGACCAGATGCTTGCTCTATCTTGTATCATCAATATAATTTTTGCGTCTTTATAGCACAATGCACTTTGCATTTACACCATCTCTATAGCCAATCCACTCATCCTGCTAAGTACAATTATTCTTACCATCTCACTTAATTTTTCTTACAGATGTTATCATTCTACCACCTGCAACATGATATGAATGATTATGATGCTCTCCTTTCATAAGGTTTTTCTGAGCAAGCCAATGCAACCTGGCAAACACTCCCACCATTGGCGCAGTATTGTAAGTGCAAGCCTCAGTCTGCATGAAGTTCCCTCTCTCATCCAGAAACTTATCGTTCAGGTCAGGCCCCCCTACAATAGCTCCAAAAATAACATTTGGGTTCTGTTTCAAGCTAGAGTACCATTCGTCGTACCCTTGTGTGCACCCAATGAACCCCTTATTCTCTTTGTACGACACGATCGACGCCCCCCGGTGGTGCACTTTTGTAGGGTACTTCTTCCCGAAGCCGACTAGATAGCTTATACCGATCGGGTTGATGCCTAGAATGTAATCTGCCTGCGACTTTGCGAGCTGCATGAGCTCTACTGCCCGCACCAAGCCGCCAGGGCAGCGGAGGTTTTTTACCCCGGCGTAGGCGAGGTGGTCGGAGTAGATGGCGAGGAGGAAGGCTGCTGTGGCCACGTACTGCATGTTGTTCCAGGGGCGGGTGTAGAGGAGGCCCCCTGGCGTCCTTCGAATATTGGTTTTGTTGTTTTTGTTGAGGCATGAGCATATGTAGTAGTTGGCCTTTGATTCGTACTGCTTCATAACCTGCAGGTGGGTCTTTGGGAGCGTTTTCTCCTCCAGCAGCATCTGCAATAACCACACAAATCTGTCTGATCTGCTTGTTAAGAGTGAGGTATGTTCTTTATATTAATTCTCTGTTTTTGAATAGTTTTATCTGTTTGCTCTATTGTTGTATCTGTTAATATTTATTTTTGGAAGACAACCTCAAGCCAGTCCTACCTAAACTTAGTTGATCAGATCAAACTACACACCCAACTCTATATAGAATCATAAGAAGCGGTGAATTTCGGCGTTTCTCGAACTCCTGTTTAAACATTTATGCATGAACTTAAAGCCAACATTAGCACTAATTGGATGGATTTACTCCCAAAAGTTGTTATTTGGGATCGAGAATGGTTATCTAGGTCTAATATTGAATCATGTATCGAGTATAGACTAAGGTAAGCCACTCTTTGTTCCTTGCTTCAACATAAAGACTAGCATTTGTCCTGATTTCATAATTGTATCTCTAAAGAGTGTAGCATGGCTTCTTGCTCTTTTATAAATACATGTCATAAAAAATTGCTGCTCAATTTAAGCCGTATACTGACACACATATCATCAAAAGATGTATGGGAAGCCAACCAATCAATCTATAGGTGAAACGGTCAAAATGGGAAGCCAAGAAGAGAAGTAGTCTCGTATGGCTTCACACAAGAAAGGTCACAACTTCATCTCGTGCGCGCAATATAGAGTGAGCAATGATATCTCGTGGAACAAACTCAATAGCCCATGTTGTGTAAGCAGTCTAGTGGTCCACCCCCACCATGACGGGTCTTACACCTAACATCTTCACCAACTCCCTTGCTTGTGGATAGCCGACACAAGGATAAAACTTTCAAAATTCTGTACCAAGGCAGAACTTCCTTCCTAAGGATACGTACCTTTAAATTTAGGTACGGTGCTGTTCTAAGGACAACCCTGATCTCATCATGCATGGAAGTATTAATTACCTAAATTAATGAGAAACATGAGATCGTTATTGTGATGCCCGTGACCGAAGAGGGTGAGGAGTGATCGACGGGTGATATCTTAAGATAAAAGAATCATTGAGGTAAAACGCGGCTCCTGGCAGGCTTCTAGACCGAATAATGAGCGGTGAGAGGGGCATAAAAGGAATCGTCCCACATCGAAAAGTGAGAGAGATCGTGAGCTGTATAAGTAGATAACGTAATCTCAAGTAAGAGAGGCGCTTTTTGTGGCAAAAACGTGAGGCTAATGATGAAAAATTTCGTAGTTAAGCGTGTTTACGTTGGAGTAATACTAGGATGGGTGGCCTCACTGGGATGGGTGGCCTCCTGGGAAGTACTCAAGTTACGCAGATTCTTAAAACTAAAGCGGATAATACAATGGAATAACGAGATATTATAATTATCAAAAGAATGTCAACTAAATTTACCATCAATATAAAGTCAACAGCATATTATCATAAAAGATTAAGTAGGTAAATTATTTATAGGTATGAACACTATAATTTGTTTTGTGTTTTTGAGGCATTGCAGTTAGATCATTAAAATATAAATTGTCAAGCTAATACATCATTTTTTCTGATTTTTAATTTACTGTTTAAATTATCATAATTCATTGCTATTTGTTCTCTTCGTATCATTTTTTTTTTCATTTTCCATTCCATATTATTGTCCCCATAAAAAATCCATATTATCTAATTTACTTTTTTGTAATTATTATAGTCCTATTATTGTTTTCTTATTTTTTGACTCTAATTTTTTTCTTCTTTTTTTATCATTCAATTTACTTTTTTATAATTAAGATGAACACATTGTTAAGTGTGTGTTCAAAATTAATCATTTTAAATTTAGCTTAATATTTTATATTATACATAAATTTTAATATAAAAAATTAATTATATTTTAGGTATCTGAACTTCTACATAAATTTTAAAACTAGTAATAATTGATCTCTATAGTTTAAAATTAATTAAATTGATGTTCTAATTTAAATTAACGTTTAAATAATTTTATTATTATTAATCTACAGCAATGAATGAATTCTTTTAATTAGTAGATTAATTTAATTAATTTAAAAGTTATATAAATATTTAATATAAATATAATGTTAAGTTTAATTAGTACTTAAATTTTTTTTTTATTAATATCAAAAAAATATTTAGATTTTATGATTAATTAAAAGATTAATTTAATTAATTTAAAAATTAGAGGAGTTTAATTTAAGTACATTTCATGATAATTATTAATTTTAGTTGACATTCTATAATTTTATAAATAATTTTTGTAGAAAAAATGAGATCCAAAATTATTTATGTCGGTATCTGAAAAATCCATAAAAATAAATAGAGAAAAGACCGGAATCAATCAGGGGCTCATCACATGATCGCTGCTGCCGACAATTATATGGTCAGCAGAAATTCGGTGAGCTAATTTTTGAGAAGCCAAACTGTCTTAACGGTTAACTACCTTCCTAACTTGTAATCTTAACTAACCCCTAAATTAAAAGACATTTAATCTGGCTACATGAATTTTTTTTATTTTACTTTATTAAATAATACCTATTTAATTCTAAATATGTTAAGTTTTTTCTTATAATTTTTATAATATTTTTTTTATATTCATCTTTTTTTATTCAGATAAAATTTAATATTTTAATTTTTCTTATTAAATTTTTTATTATCTTATAATTTATATGTTTAAATTATTTAAAATAATTCTTTCTGAGTTTAATCTTAATTGAGATTACTTCCATTATTTTACATAAATACTTATACTCATTCACTAATTTCAACATCTTTATTTCTAAATTATTTATTTTATTTGTAGATCTATTTTCAGTACTACATAAGTTATTGGCTTTACTAGTAATGTCATGTAAAATTTATATTTAAGTTTAAGTAAATTTTTTCAATTAAATGCATTAAAATATTTTCTTTTACTTAATATATTGTATTTGAATTTTGTTGATAATATTACTATTTATTTTACTATCACCTTATAGAATTGAACTAACATATTTAGATTGCTCACGTTGATAGCATGAAACTAAAATTAGATCTGAGTTGATTTAGATGTACATTAAAAAAATTTTATTCAATCAATAGCTTGTGTTTTATATAAAAAGGTTTAATTCACAATGGACTTTGAATTAATTCATTCAAAATATGATTCATTGGGTCCCAAAATAAGTCTAAGTATTTTTTATGTAGTGATTTACAAATTTTAAATTATTATATTTATGTCCCTCAATGTTTTATTACATCGCCCTTTTTTTCTTGTTTCAGTTGATTAGATACATGAGTCCAATTTTTTTTGTTAAAATCTTTAAATTTGTGACAAAAAGTTTTTCGTTACTGCAAAATTACTAAATTGTTTTTATTAATATTTTATAAGTTTATTTGATGAGATTATAATGATATAAAATAGGAATTTGAATAAGTTTAATGTTATAGGTGATGAAAGGATAACATCAAAATAAGGGTTTTGTTTGGTGCGAGGAAAAAAAAATAATTTGAAAAATTTTTGTAAATATTTTTAAAGAAATATGTTTAATTTGAAATAAAGTGAGTTAGTTATTTTAAAAATTCTGTTGGATGTGAAATGAAGTGATTGTTTAATGTTGAAATTTATATAGAATGAGATATAAAATAATTTTAATTTTTTAAAAAAAAATAAATTTAAGATTTTAATTATGATTAAAACAAGTTTTTTTTTAGTCAATTGTCATACCGGACCTTTATGTTAATTTTAGAAACCTAAATATAATAGTTTAAAATTAATAAATTACTATATAAAAATCCACAAAATTAAATTATCAGTTTTTAGTCTCGATCCGATTGCTTCTTTTGTTATAAACTCATTCTTGATTAGAGCCAGTCAATGGATCCTTTAATTAATTTTCCATTTTTTAGTTATAATCTTCGGTAAAATTGTATCTGTTGTCAAACAAAAAGGAATCTATTGTTAACAAAGTTTAAACAAATATCATAAAGGGAGCTTAATGAAGCTATTTATTTAGACTATTGTGAAAAAAAATTAAATATATTGAATTCTGTTATTTGTATAAATGTGTGTATAATATTTTTATATTTTAATTAATTAATTCAATTTTTATATTAGTTTAAGATTTAATTGGTAACAAAATTAGGATTAATTATTAAAAAAAATTTGTAATTACTTTATAATTATTATTTGGTATATAATTTTTAAAAATTTGCTAAATGATTTTATAATTTATCTAATATTATATAAAAGTTCTCTTATCAAATTTAATCTTTTTAATTTTTTTTAAATATTTTTTAAATTTTTGCTATTTGATGCTATCTCATTAATTAATTTAGGTCCTGTTTGGCAACTGATTAAAAAAATAATTTATTTTAACTTTGATCAAATTCTTAAATTTATTTTTAAAAAAATTAAAAATTATTTTATATTTTATGTATAAATTTCATCAGTTAACAATCACTTTATTTTACATTCAAAATAATTTATAATATAATTAATTCATTTTATTTTATATCATACATTTTTTTTTATTTTTTTTTCTCCAACGAACAGCCTCATTAAATTTTCATTAAGTTGAAATGTCAGATTAGAAGAGAGAGAGAGAGAGAGAGAGAGAGAGAGAGAGAGATGATAATGATGACCTTAGCGGCGAGGATCTGAAGCCCGGCGTACTTGACGTCCCAGCTGAACTCCGTCATCTCCCAGCGCGTCCCGCCCAGGTCGGCGGCGTTGCTGACGGCGTAGTCCAAGTAGTCCGTCTTCCCCGTGGCCTTCTTGAGCCACAGGGCCGCCCACAGGAGCTCGTCCTTGTAACCGCTCACCGATCCGTAGTAGCCCTTCGCCGTCTCGACGCTCCCATCGTACCTCCCCCTCCGACGATCCCCGAACTCGAACAGCTGCATCCACTCATTCATAATTTCATACGTCAATTTCCTCCTCCTCCTCCTCTCTCTCTCTCTCTCTCTCCATTTCAGCTCTCTCTCTTTTTCTCTCTAAAACAAGAAATTATTCATTCCATCACAAATTTGGAGTCAATTCACGTGACAACATATGGGCTAATTCATGCATGAGTAGAAGCAAAAAAGACAATGTTTTCAATTAAGGTGATAAAAATTGTAATGTTGTTTTTAGGCCTGTCAATGGGTCAGATCATGACTCAATTCGATCCGATTATACTATTAAATAGAATGTGAATTTCGACCCAGTCTGTTTATATATTAAGCGGAGCAAATTCGAGTCAGCATTGATCTGATCTGATAAAAACCAGTTCTGTTTTTTTTTAAATAATATTATATATTTTTATTTATTTTTATCATAATAGATATAAAAATAAAATATAAAATGTAAAGTTAAATTTTTATTTAAATTTAGTGATATAAAATTTTATTACATTAGTATATATTCTTAATTTATATTATACTTAAATTACTTTTTGTTGATTTTATTAATATTTTAATTTTGTAACTTTTTGTTTGTAATATTATTTTTAAAATTAATTATTTTATTTTTTATAATATTTTTATATATGTTATTATTTTTTATTTTTTATATATATATATTTTTTAATTATTTAAAATAATATATAAATATTTTAAATTAAAATTAGTTTTCTTAATAGAAATAATGACGTGAAATGTATATTGTTTACTTATTTTATTTTTTATTTTTTTTTAATTTATATTTAAGGTTAATTATTTGACTATGCATTAATTAATATTATTATTACTACTATGGATTAATTAATATTATTATTACTATGCATATAAATTCAAAATGACAAAAAAATTTTATATTTTTTTAAGAAAATTGATGGCTTAAATAAGTAAATTATAGTTTGTATAAGTTTTGGGCTGACTCGAAATTCGATTCAAAAATTGGATTTGTCATCATGAATTGAATCTAGGTTTATGTCGAACCGATTCGATTTTTGATCCAATCCAGACGTGTTCTGGGTCGGATTTGTGTAGGAGCTAATTTGATTCATATCCGACTTGTTGACAAGCCCAATTGTTTGAGAGTTTAAAAAAAAATAATTGAAACGTGTAATATATAAAACATAGGAATATAATTGAAGAAGTTTTAAAATGTGAATTAATTTTAAAGATTGTTTAAACTATAGAAATCATGAATAATTTTTCGCTTATTAAAATATATATATATATATATATATATATCATTATAAAAGAATTTTTAGTTTTACAATTTCAATCTCTTATTTCTTGAAAGATATGTATGGAAATTTCCCTAATCTTTTAATATTTATATAATTTTATTTTGCTTATATTACATAAATAAAAACTAATCAATGTTTTTTATATTTTTTTAAGTAAATTTGATGTCTTAAATGATTAATAAAAAATTAGGTGGGGTTTTGAATTCACCTAAAATTCAATTCAAAAATTTAATCCTGTCATAAACCTAAGAATTAGATTGGGTCAATCTCATCCGAATCCTGACATAAGAACCCTAAACTAGACTTAGGTACCTAATTGTAATTTATCATGTATAGGAAATTATATTTTAATAAATACGAATTTAACTCAATGTTAATTTACTTTAAAAAAATTTAATTTAATTTATAATTAATTTGATATCTATATATTTGATATAAAAAATACTATGTACCACTAATAATTGATTATTCATAATTTAAATTTTAATTTAGTTTTCACTTAATTTACTGTATAATTTAATAAATTAAGATTTAAAATTATAATTGGTTGATTTATTAAGGTCCTATTTAAAAAATTTTATTATAATTTTAAGATTTTTTTTAATATCTAACATATATATATATTTAATGAATATATTATTTTGTTAGATTCAACTCGTTAATTGATTCGAATTTAAAAATATTTAATTGCTTCAAAATAAATTTGATTTAAATTCGAATCCACACAAACTGAACTTTTTAACAAATCTGCATGGGACCACATTTTCTCTCTCAAGAAATCCGTTATCGGCCGTCATACCTGCTCGGCGTGATGCAGCAGGAGGCCGGCGTAATGCGGGTTCGATCTGCGGAACACGATGGCGGCGGCGGCCATGGCTGCCGCCGTCTCTCCGGCGAGATCCGACCCCGGCCTCTCGGCGTCGATCCTGTACGCCCTCCGGGGAGTCGTCATGTCCTCCGGCCGCTGCCAGCAGTAGTGGTCGGTGTCCCCGTCGCCGACCTCGGCCCAGAGGACCTCCGGCTCCGTGTGGGCTTTGATGAAGTAATCGGTCCCCCATTTGATGGCGTCCATGGCGTGGCCGAGCTCTCCGGCGCCGGCGAGCTCCTCCCCGTACTCCGCCGCGCCCCACGACAGCATCGTCACCGTGAACGCCATCGGCAGGCCGAACTTCACGTGGTCGCCGGCATCGTAGTACCCTCCGACCAGATCGACCTTCACAAATCGAGAGAATATCCGTGATCAATCTGAGGTAATCCTGATCAAGATTGTTTATCTCAACTCAAATTTAAATTTTTTTGAGTTCAAATCGAGTTTGAATTAAATCGATCAAAATTTATTCGATTTTAAACTTCTTTTTAGTTAAATCGAGTTTAAATTTTTATTTAAATATTTATTTTATATATAATATATATTGTAATTTTGAATCGAGCACAAGTCGAAATCCGAGGGAGAGTCGAGCGGGAGCCGAGCAGGGGAGTGGAATTAAAGGGGGAAATTTGAGGCGAGGAAGACGACGAACCCCTTGTTGGAGGCCGTCGGAGAGGCCGGAATGGTGGCGCCAGGCGACGCGCTGGCTGTATGGGAGTCGGCCTGAGCGCTGGGCCTCGAAGTAGAGGAGGCTCTTGGAGAGGGCGTCCTTGTAGTCGACAGCAGCGGCCGAGGCTGCGCCGGCGGCTGCGGCGATGGCCGGTGAGATTGTGATCAGGTGGAGCGAAGCAATGAAGGGGAAAAGCTGGATTCCGGCCATGGAGGGCGGCGCCGGCGGGTTTTGAGGTGCGGATTTCTGCCGTGCGCGCGCCTTCGATATCTCATCCCCGGGATTTTAAAACGAAAAGGGAGAAAACTAAAAAGAACCAGGGGAGAAGGCGAAAGGGAAGGGAGAATTTTAAAAGGAATCGAAGGGCAAAATTGAAAATAGGAAAAGATTATTGTGCAAAATATTTTGTGGTTTACAATTAGGAGTGAGAGTTTGGCTAAACGTTCAATTTTAGAATTGATATTCAGCTCCAATAATGCTCGAGTTGTATTTTTTGAGTATTTTATCGAGTAGAGCTCGACACACGGACGATCAAATCCGACCGTTTCGGATCAAACCTAGCTCGAAATTTACCTTTTTTAAATTGTAATATGATTCTTTATCACTTTTAAAAAGGAAAATAAGATATAATCATTGGAGTATATGTGGCCAAGTTGGTTAGTATGATTTACTCATATTTAAAAATCAGTGAGTGTTATTTTTTAAAATAATTTTTGATTTATTGAGAGATTTGAGTTGATTGGATTAAGGTTCAATATTGATTGCTAATCGAGTCAAGTAAGCTTAAATTTGAAAATTTTAAGGCGTGATTTGGTCTCAAATCATTCTATAAGTCAAAGAGCTTTAAGCCGTGCTTATTTCGACTTGAAATCAAACTCAAATTGCTCTCACCCCTATTTCCATTAATTATATAATTTTCCAGAGAGGAAAAACCAAAAAAATTAAGGATATTTACATATAAGATATAAAATTTTACTAAAATTGCGCATTTCATCTAAATTGTTTGAAAATTTTTCATTTCACAGTCAATTCTTAAATCACTATATTTCTCCTCCATCAAAGTAATCTTTGAACTTAGTATAGTAAAATATAAGCTTTTAAATATTTATTAAGATTAAAAAGATGTATTAATTTGTGCAAATTCCAATAAAACATATAATATTATAAGTTTATAAAAAATTTAGTGTGATGTATGTAATTTTGAAATTAATTGAATGCAACACATAATTTGATGAAATTTCATGTTGTGTATGTAAATTTTTGAAAAAAACAAAAAAATTTGCAAGCTGCTTTCTCTATTTCCAAATCTAATCTTTGTTAGTTTATTTAGAAACTTACAAATTAATGAGAGGTCTCGCGTAAGACTGTCGATGAGGACGTATTTGGCGCATTCAAGTTTCAGCTTTTTTGCCTCTTGCCTCTTATCAGGTTGTGTCCCATCTTTCAAGTAATTAAGTACCATGTCCATCCAACAGGGTGGATGCTTCTTAGAGTGGATTTTTGCGCACTCAAAACTGGGCTTGTTAAATACTTGATGTCGGCGGAGGTCGGGGAGCCCCCCTTTTGCAAGCTGGTCTGCCACTTGGTTTTCTTCTCTAGGAATGTATACTAGGGAGAACTCTTCGAACTGAGAGATCAAGGATTGAGCTTTCTGCAGATAATTTTTTAGAACCTCGTCCTTGGTTTCGCAAGTGCGGTTCTCCTGGTTGACGATTAGTTGAGAGTCGCTGAACACTCGTATGCACCTTACGGCCGAGTGTGAAATTCAGTCCCGCGATAAGGGCCTCATACTCTGCTTAATTGTTGGTGGCCCTGAACTGAAGGGTTACCGCTTGGTGTAAGGTGACTCTCATTGGACTGGTTAGGAGAATTCTAGTCTCTGGGACTATGATCCAGAAACACCATCAACATGGAGAGACTAAGGCGTAACCTTGCTCTTAGTTGGTGATGGCTCTGAAGTAGAGAGTTCTGCTATGAAATCCGCCAGGGCTTGGGCCTTAATTGTTGTTCGCCCACGTAGAGAGACAAAACTGCCCCTTCCTTTGATGCCACCAGTATCGGCATCGAGGTAAGACATCTCTTCAGCTTAGTGGGTCAACCTTAACCTTACGAGTTAAGTTCGTATCAAGATCACGTTCAGGGTGCTTGTGGTGCTCCATATTGAGATCTTGGCATCTACGGCATTCAATCTCGCACTCGTAGCATCGAGGAGCAGGCTTGGGATAGCGATCCGACTGTTATGAAGCAGGTATCTGCGATAGGGTAATGTTCTAAAAAAAATTATTAAAGAAAAGTGTCTTTGGCGAATTTTTAGGCTGTAAAATAGTGGTAAAAAGGACACAGGCATCAGTGGAGAGATATTTAATTGGCCGTTTAAAAATTTAAAATTCAAATTTAAATCTGTTGCCCGCCTTGACATGCCCTTCAAACTGATAGTTGTGTGGTCAAAGTAGATTATGAGTTTTATGTAAGGGAAAAGGGTTTTAGAAGGGGATGTCCTTTGAATTAAAAAAATGAATAAAATATAAAATAAAATTTAATTACTATAATAAAAACTAAACACTGTATATGACATAAGATAAAGTGATTTTTATGTTAAATTTTAGGGTAAATTACACATAGGTTTCTGAGTTTAACGCTTAATATTGCGCAGTTGCAGATTTTTAAAATTACAATATCGGGTCCCTGAGTTTTAATAAATTATCAGATGGTCCTTTTTTATTTTTATTGTTATTAAAAAATTTTAAAATTACTGTTTTACCCCTATAATTTTCTTTCCTCCGGATCCTCTTTCTTCTCCAAATCCGGCACATGCGCGCGGCAGCCGCGCGACCCGTCGACGGCCGCACGCGTGCGTCGGATCGGGAGGAGAGAGATAATAGCAGGGATAAAATGATAATTTTAAAAAAATTTAATAATAAAAAAAGATCTTTTTGATAATTTATTAAAATTCAGGGATCCCGATGTTAAATTTTAAAAATGTGGACTTGCGGGATATTAAGCGTTAAATTCAGAAATTTAGGTATAATTTACCCTAAAATTTATATAATATATGATTGTGAATAAGCCAAGGTTGAGGATATATTTGATTTTGAGTCAATTATTGATTGAATTAAGTGTTACTTTATTTTAACATCTATATATTTAATTAACAATATATTATATTTAAGATATAATACTTTTTATATGTATAATATGTATTCATATCGGATTAGTAATTCATTATTATTTTAAAATATTTAAAAAGATAAATGTCATTAATAATAGTACATCATGTTCATGATAATAAATTTAATCATTTTATAAATTTATTAACATGAAATAATATACATATTATATATATTAATTTATTACTATTTAATCCAATCTAATACAGCCAGGGAGAGGAAAAAAACTTGGGTTCGGAGAGTTCGTCACGTCACATTTTCATACCTGATTGTTATAGTTATAAATGTGCTTGTTATAGAACACTTTTATAACAAACACGTTTTCTATAACAAGCACTTTTAGCTCTATAACAAGCACGTTTATACCTATAACAAGCAAGTATGAAAATGTGACGTGGCGATTCTCTGAACCCAAGTTTTTTTTCCAGGGAGAGATGTCTGTATAAATGGGTAGGTACTGCAAGTATATCTTGCAGTCGAATGCAACAAAAAATAAAAAGCATTATAACTTGTAAAGAATGTATGGATGGATGCAAAATCTGAACTCATAATCAGACATCTCCTCGTACAACTATGAGAAAAAAATGCCATAACAAGAAACACAGTGTCATGCATGTTTGGGCCATGTTCTTTCTCATCCTAAAAGTAGTAATCTTCGGAATATTTTGTGGGTTTTGGTATATCTAGCTTACCTATAGGCTCTGTTTGGTAATAAGAAAAAAAAAAAGAAGGTTTGTTTGAAATTTTTAGTCATTTTTGAAAAATGTGTATGATGTGAAATAAAGTAAGTTTGTTATATTAAAAATTGTGTATGATATGAAATAAAGTTGATTGATTTATTGAGAATTGTGTTGGATGTGAAATAAAGTGATTATTTAATGTTGTAATTTGTGTGAGATGAGATATAAAATAATTTTTTAAATTTTTTTTAAATAAATTTAAGATTTTAACTATGGATAATTTTAGTCATAATTTTTAGTCCATTGCCAAACAGGGCCTATAGTTTACTATCCTAACAACTCCTCACAACAGTTCAGCCATGATTCTCATTTATATAGAATCCCTACTTGTAAATGACCCAATTGGCGCGAGGACTAAATCAGGATCAAATCAAAACCAAAATGATACTAATTTAAAAAACAACAATAATAATCATAAATAAAAAATTTTAATCATTCTACACAAAATTTAATATAAAAAAAAATATTATTTTACTTCACATACTCAATAATTTTCAATAAGAAATTAATTTTATTTTACGTCTTAGACCAAAATACTCGATTCGAATATTTTGGTCTAAAATGTGAAATAAAGTATATATTTTTATTAAAAATTATTAAGTATGTAAAGTAAAATAATATTTTTTTATATTAGCATTTGTGTAGAATAATTAAAAAATTTTATTTATTATTATTATTATTATTATTATTATTATTTTTTAAATTAGTATCACTTTGGTTCTAATGTTAAATAACAACGTTGAATACTCATACTAAATAGAAATTATTTAACTCGTGCTCTTCTCAAATAGATCAGGAGACATCTTTTCACTTGCATGACAGATAAATCTCTCATTTTACTATTAATAATGTGGGATGTGCCAGTTGAATGTGATAGCTTTTTACTTGCTTTATTTGGTGCGATGACTAAAATGATGCTAGTTTAAAAAACAATAATAATAATAATAAATAAATTTTTTTAACTATTCTACACGAATTCAAATATAAAAAAATATTATTTTATTTCACATAGTTAATAATTTTTAATGAAAATATTAACTTTATTTTATATCCTATATCAAAATACTTGATTCGAATATTTTGATTTAGGATGTGAAATAAAGTTGATATTTTTATTGAAAATTGATGAGTATGTGAAGTAAAATAATATTTGTTATATTAGAATTTGTGTAGAATGATTAAAAAAATTTATTTATTATTATTATTGTTGTTGTTTTTAAACTAGTACTATTTTGGTCTTAATTTTAGTCCTCACGCCAAATAGGAAAAAAAAATTATAGGTGTTGTTTAAAGTTGAGGATTAGAAAGAATAGTGCCATTTATAGGATTGTTTTTAGACAAAATTGAAGAAAAAAATTAATACATTTTTAGGTGTCTCGCTGTTGACATTTTCGAGCTGTTGCTATCTCGGATAGGGCTGTTATCGGGCCGATTTCGAGCGAGTCAAACTCAACTCGAAATCGAAAATTTCGAGCTCGGCTCGGCTCGAAATCGGTCCGAAATCAAAATGGGATATGATTCGAGTTGGGAACTTTTGAGTCGATTCAAAAATCGAACGAGTTCCGAGCGAGTTTTGAGTTTCGGATATTTTTAACACCCCTAATCTCGGATGATGTCCCACCATTTTTATTGTGTCTTATCATTTTTGTTGTGTCGTCTCACTATTAAAATGGAGAAATATTTGGCTGCCATCATACTCGATCCAACATATGGATTGATTTTTTATAATTCGGTCTCAAATGTTGAGGTATTGTTTAATTTATTTGTCCCACACTTGTTAGTTTTGTCTCTCGAAAGGCTCATCGGCCAACTTAAAATGAAAATCTTATTATTCTATTTTCTTTTCACGGACTATGAGAGATCTTGTGCAATATATGTATGAAAAAAAATTCTCAATAGTTAAGTGCCACTCTCTTTTTGAATTCATCCAACTTATTCATTTAATGAATAAAAAAATAAAGAAAACAAGTATCCTCAGCTATAAGAGAAGGAATTGCCGCGGCAAAGATTGATTTTATGTCCTCTTCTCATTCCATGTCATCGATTATGAGTTGAGGAAGACCGAAATTGTCAATATAAGTGTTGACGTAGGATGTAGGGGATTCCAAGAAATACTAAAAAAGAGAGAGAGTTTCGGGAGATAGTGGCGCGCAAAGAGGTAAGCCTGTTAGTGGAGGCTTAAGAGAGAGAGAGAGAGAGCAAGAGAGTTCAGGGCATCCAGAAGAGCATACAACAATTTAAAGTGGTTCAGGGAGGAAGTCCCCTACGTCCACCGAGCGATCAACGAAAGGATTTCACTCGAGAAAAAGGGTAGCCGCGAAGGCTTAATACAATGCTTGGAAAAGAGAGAGAGAAAAGGAGCTCCTCAGTTGAGGCTCTGATACAATGAGAATAGGAGAATCAGGGGAGCTGCTTGCACCCTGATCTGTAATCTTGGATCCTCCTTAGTCTGATCTTTTGATCTGTCCCCCTTCTTCTATGAAGACTGTTCAAAGGTATTTGTAGGCAGCGGATGATACAGCTTTATCCTGATTTTCAGGAGGAAAGAAGGTGAATAAGCTCTGAGTTTGCGTCATTTGTTGGCCGCCGGAAGGACCAAAAGCAGCAAAAGGAGGATGCTAACTTTTAATATTGGTACTGCTTCTGAGGATCCGTGACAGCTTGGGCATGTGGGCCCTTGATTTGCGGGTCTGGGAAAAGCGTCTTGTACGGGGAACGGTGCGGTCGGACCAAGCTTGATTATGACAGACACCGCTTTGTAACATCGAGGACGATGTTACCAGGGATGGTCCGGGCTCATCGTGGACGAGGCTTAGTTGAACCCTCGTGTCCGAGGTTTGACCGAGGTCTGACCTGTGAGAACAGATAGATGAATCAGTTAAAAGAAAATGAAGGCCAAAAGCCAGCTAGGCGCCACGTGTACGGCAGGGATGCAGCGCTGGAACCACATATTAACAACAAGGAATCTCTCAAAATAGAGAACGAGCATAGCTATTTTCCCGATCAATATATATATATATAGATTGGAGGTGCCAAATCAAAAGCCACCATTTATATACATCAACCTTTATTCTCGGGTAAGTTCGCCTTATCTTGCGACTTTCGAACATTTTTTTCCCACTCTTAAATAGATTTTCAAATTCCTGTAGTTTATCATCTGGTGTGAAGCGTGGTTATGTTCGTGTTCCGACTAATAATTTTTTTCTTATAGTTTTAAAAATAAGCTTTTGCTACAGCTCTTATCATAAAAAAAATTGTAAATTATTTGCTAAAATTGCGCTTAAATTAATTCGAGTTCTATGCCAATTTCAATTGGTAACTTATAGCTTTGAGCTGATCATCATGCAACTCGCATGTACTCGTGTTTTTCGTGGAGAAATCATTATATGTCATACTATGTAGCGTGATTACGGGGGTTTTATTGAAGGAAAAAATAGCGATTTGAATAGTTTGGTGTAATTCTAATTTTGTTTAAATTTTAATTAATATAATATTTTAGTGTGTTGTTTAATATAATTTAGGAAAATATTTATTTTTTTTCATCACATTTTTTTAGTCATTGATAAAAGAATTTATTTTTTTATTTAGCTATCAATAAATATTATATTTTTTTATTTTGACTATCAGAATTTTATCGTATTTTTTTTCTTTTTTTCGACGCTTTACCATGATTTTCTTTTGTCGCTTCCACGTGGCCTTCGTTCGATCGAGGAGGACAGTAAACTCTACATCTGCGCATATCATTTGATTTGGTCATGGCGGACAAATAAATCTGGAATTAATGCTATCAGATCCGAGCGGCCGTGGTGTCATTTGAGCGACAGGAATTGAGTACACGGCTGGAAGCAGCGCGGCGCGTACGGCAAGATCGGAGTGGGGCCACCTGTCACCCCGCCGACAGTCCCTGTGGCAAATTTTCACTGTGAACCCGGTGCACATTCGGTGCATTGTCTGATACAAGGGTGAGAATATAATTTGAAATGCTACACATCCCTTTCATTAAAAAAAAAGAATAATTACACCCAGGTCTTGAATTTAATGCTTAATAACATACAGGTCTATATTTTTTAAATTAACATCGAGTCTCTGAATTTTAATAGATTATTACATGGGTTTTTTTTATTATTAAAATTTTTAAAATTACTGTTTTACATCCTACTCCTCTCTCTCTCTCTTCCAGATCTCGCGCACACGCGCGACCACCGGTGGACACGTCGCGCTGTCGTGGACCTACCGACGGCAGCGCTGTCTCGTGCGTGCACGGGATCTGGAAGAGAGAGAGATGGCGCCTCTCTCTCTCCTCTCGATCCCGAGCAAGTGCACGGGCTGCGCTGCCGCCGATGGGCGGCTTCTCTCTCTTTTCTCCCGATCCAACGCATGAGCGCGAGCCGCGCGGCTTGTCCACAAGCGGTCGCGCGGCCCTCACACGTATGCGAGATCGGAGCACAGAGAGAGAGAAAGAGGTAGAGGGTAAAACGGTAATTTTAAAAATTTTAATAATAATTAAAAAAAAATTATGTAATAATTTATTAAAACTTTGAGACCTTAATATTATAATTTTAAAAAAGTGGATTTGTGGTGTTATTAAATGTTAAACTTAGGGATCTGAGTGTAATTATCCAAAAAAAAAAACTTATGGCATATCTATTAATAAATATATGTTTGAAGTTATTTATTAAAACTATAAAATATCTCTCATATAATATTTAGAACTAAACTAGACTTTGAATCGATTAATTGATCAATTTATGATCCAATAGGTTTAATTTTGATTCAATTCAATCGTATAACCTTATAATTATATCACGAAAATTTTTAAATTTATAATTTTTAAAAGCTTATTTAACAATTTAAAAATAATGAATAAAAAACTATAATGACAAAATAATATTTAATATAATATTAATTAAATTACAAAAATATAAATTTAATTTAATTATCAATTCATACAAATATTTAAACTGATTGAGTTGAGAGAAGGTAAAAAATTAATAATTTATTGATAAGCTCATTTTACAATTATGAACTTTAACTAGATTGATGTATATCAATTTTAGCGGGTCCCATTCGGTTGAATCATTAAGAGAAGTGTGACGCTCGTAATCGAGAAGTGTGAGAGTGATTATCGAGTGATATCTCAAGAAAAGAAAATTACTCAAAGAAAAGTACAGCTTTTAGTAGATTTTTAGGTCATATAATGAGTGGTGAGAGGAGTAAAGGAATGATTCATGTTATATTGAAAAAAAAAAGAGGAGTTTCTGAGCTGTATAGGTAGATAATGCGATATCAAATATTTGTAACTCATTTTGGGATAAAACTGTAAGGCTAATGATAGAAAATTTTATAGTTAAACGTGCTTTGGATAGACTAATATTGAGATAAGTGATCTACTGGGAAGTACTCAAATTTCACAGTTCCCAAAAGTTAAAGCAGATAAGACCTTTATATTTGAATTATGGAATATTACAATGAGCGAGAACAATTTGGATTCGAGCTAGTTTTACTTGGCTTACATTTGAGTTCGATTGAGCTAGCTCAAATCTCTTCGTTACTGAACAGGCACAAGCCCATTCGACACATACTATAATTAAAAAAAATAGAGCTAGGTTTGATCCTGATTCATTTGATCTGATCATAGCTTAAATTCAGCTCATCAAAATTATAAGTCGCAAAACATAGGCTACATAGCTCATAGCTCGACTTAACAAACTTAACTCGAGCCCGATTCGAGATAATTAGCTAAAAATTGTTCGAACTATCAAGCTGTTTGATATTTATTGAGATTTGTGCGACAGCTTTTCTCTTATTTCCACAAAAGCGTGTTCAAACTCTTTGTTTTGAGGTCGTTAACAAATTAAATGCTACTCTCGACCTTCTATGTCGTATATCGAGTAACTCAAATTGATTGTGTGAATTCACGGTTTTTCAATAATACCTACATCGAGCCAAGTTGCTATTTTCGGTTCCTCGATAAATTGTCCTATCAAAAGCTTCCTATAGCAATCCTCGATAGGAATAATCACCGAACTAGTTCTGCCAATTTTAAATTCACAATACGATGGAATTGATGCGAATCGATGCCTTACTGGATCAGTTTCAAGTAGATCGGTTAAAAACCTGTGGCGGAATCACACCAAAACTACACGGAATTGGAACCATCGGGATGAAGTGGTTACCGAATTAGGAAATCGGTCTGATCCCATAGGGTAACCGACCGATTCCGTCAAAAATTAAATCCAATTTTGAATCGAACTATTTAAACTGATTCCAAATAGATTCGTTCCGATGGCCAGCCCTATCCTCAGTGCACAAAGCACTCTTTGGAATTTTCCTGATACTAAGCTTAGGCCCGGTTTGGCGCGAGAACCAAATCAGGACCAAAGTAATACTAATTTAAAAAACAACAATAATAATAATAAATAAATTATTTTAATTATTTTACACAAATTTTAATATAAAAAATATTATTTTACTTCACATACTCAATAATTTTTAATAAAAATATATACTTTGTTTCACATCCTACACTAAAATATTCGAATTGAGTATTTTGATTTAGGATGTAAAATAAAATTACTTTTTTATTGAAAATTATTGAGTATGTGAATTAAAATAATATTTTTTTTATATTAGAATTTGTGTAAAATAATTAAAAAAATTTATTTATTATTATTATTTTTTTTAAATTAGTATTATTTTGATCCTGATTTAATTCTGATTTAGTCTTCGCGTCAAATAGGGCCTTAGATTAAGTCTTTGGTTAGTTAATTTTTCTTTCTATTGTGGGAAAAGCCCATATAGATTTTTCTTTAAAGTGAGCAGCCCATGTTGCCACTAGGAATGAAGTCCATTAAATTCTCTGTATATTTAGATATTTAAGATTAGAGTAAATTACTTAAAGATCCTGATAATTTTAAAAGTCTTTCAAATAGGTTCTCATATTATAATAATATGTGATTTAAATATATAAATATTATCTGCTTTGATTTTTAAGATTATTTATTTCAGTACTGCTCTATCTCAAGAATGCATTACAGGAATTCACATCATTGGTATCATAGTTCTTTTGCAGAGCACGTCTCTATCATTTGAGATCACATTATTTATTGAATAAATTGCCTCCGGGTTCCTGAGGTCACTTGAGTGTTTCAAACAAGTTCTTAATTTTCAAAATCTTTCAATTCGGTCTTTGTGGTCAACATTAAGGTTTAATCAGGTCTTTTTAGGAATTAAATGATCCCTCCCCTCTCCCACATTCGGCGGTCCCGCACACGACCACCTGCGAGCAAGTCATGCTTGTGCAGCCGATGCGGTTGTGGCCATGGCATGAGTGTGCACAGGCCAAGCCTCATGCACATAGCTTGCATGGGCGCAAACTTGGTAAGCTTGAGGCCGCCACTGTAGCCGCGCACTCGCAAGGCCTGCGTGCAGGCTGTAGCACTGACTGCATGCAGGCGTTGCAAGCTGTCGCGCTTACGACCGCGCGCTTGCGACACTACCGGAGATGGTGGAGGGTAGAAGTATTTTTGTCTTTAATTCTTAAAAAAATCTGATTGAAACTTAATATTAACCTCAAAAATATGATTGAAGAATTTTGAAAATCAAGAACCTACTTGAAATGCCTAAGTGATCTCAAGAACCCTTTCTGATATAACATGATTCATTTCTGTGCCTTTCTAACTACTTATAATTCGGTCTAGAAGCATACTTGAAACTGTATTTTACTTTAGTGATTCCCTTCTTTTGAAACATTACTCAAAAATTACTTCCCGTCTTGTTCAACTACTAGTCGTCACATATGCAACAATAATAATAATAACAGTAACCAAATTTTTATCCCACTAAATAAAATCAACTACATAAATCTTTTATTTTTATTATACTCTATTAAATAACAATTCATTATTTAGATAAAAATATATAAAATTATTTTTTATATTTTCTTATCATATTTTTTATATTTTTTTATATGAATAAAATTCAATAACTCGACCCTTTTTATTAAAACTTATATATGCCAAAATTAATATTTGTAAATTAATCATTTCTAAAAATTTTATTAAAGTATTAATAACATTAACAAGATCCAATAATTCTCTAAACCCTAAACCCTAAATCCGATATAAGGCCAATTACATAACTTGAATAAACCCTAACAAAAACTCAAAATTCAACTTGAATCTAAATAATTGTAAAATCAACTCGAACTAAACTTGATTCTGGTTCGAAAAGCTCAAATTGCAAACATTATTTCTTTAATAACTAATAATAATAAAAAAAACTTGTAGCCAGTAGTGCAATAATCATTTTATATTTTTGCATAGCCTATCACATGCAAGTTTATCTAACTTCATAATGTGCATGCAATACAGTATAAATTTTTACATAAAAGATAATTAAACCAATAACCTCATGGATAAAATGGTTCAACAATAATTTCATATTCTTTAGGATCCATAAAATTAATGTAACTAAAATGTAGATAGTAAAATTGATATCGTACCAAGATCGTATTTGTAGCGACGAGAGAGTAAAGAGTAATATCTATATTAGTGAACAAGATGAAGACATGTTTTACGGTGACGAGATCATCGCCAATTCGTGAAATTAAAACAAGAGAGACGAAGATTCATAGAAGACTTAGACTACAATCTCCGGTGTTTTTAAATCACTTGCGCTCACAAAGAACATCACTTTAAGCAAAAAAAAAAAAAAAAATTCTATGAAGCAGAGCCCAAACTAATTTGGCATGAAGTCTTTATTGATGGTGTTTTATATAAAAGATCATGATAAATGAAGAATAACACTAAAACACAGAAAAATAACCACAAAATCATGAAAAGACAGATAACCATGCATGGCATGTGAGATATTGTGCTACTCAAACTGATAAAAAAATAAGGAAATTTTTTTTTTTCAACCTAATTAATTCACAATAGATGATAGTTGACTTAAATTCTACTTAAAAAGAGTCACAAAGCCATAACCACCAACAGAAATTACCTGCTCAAAGAGCTATTCATTACATCAACCATCCTTCCCCCTGATCACCATCTTCTCAGTTACCATCAGCTTCTGAGCCCTTAAGGTACAGAGGCTCAGTACCATCCCCGTTCTGCCCCGCCGAGTTCCCCCCGCGACCGTCGGCCCCCATGTCCTGCTTCACGGACCCGCCGCTGCCAATGCGGCCAAAGTCAGCGAAAACTCCACCCATTCCAGCCTCACCGTGAAGCACATTAAATCCCGTGCCCGCGCCGGAGCTCATGCTCAGATGGCTGTGGAGCGCCATCTGCTGCTGCTGCTGCTGCTGCAACGCAGCCATTGGCGACTGCGAGCCGAGAATTGGTGATCGAGTAGCTAATACAGAATGGGGGTTGAACTGCTGATGAGCTTGCTGATGTTGCAAGTATCTGGCCCCAGGCTGCATGGTCGCAGTCGAAGGATACTATTTTGGAGATAGATAATGAATGTGTTTGAAGTCAAAATATGATGTAATTTGGTGTAAAAGTTAGATTTATGTGATGATTATATCAAACATTGGATAGTATAATATATTAAACACTCACAATCATAATAATAAACTTTTATTATAGATACCAAGAACATCTAAGTATGATCACTAAAAAAATCTAAGCATGAAGGAAACATTGACTCACCTTTTCTTTTCTAATGTAAAACTTTCATTATTATCATCAACAATAGCTTTATTAGAATATAAAAATATTCTTGGGCCATAATCAGTTGGTAACTAGTGACTTAAACATGGCATCTACGCCAGAAGGTTTGAAGTTCGAAACCTTGTGATATATATCTCTAGCATAAAGGTTTAAAACAAATATTTATGCTGAACTTCACATTTGCAAAGCAAATAAGCTTGTGCATAAGGGGATTGTATTAGAATATAAAATTATTTCTGAGCCATAATCTATAAACTTAAGCTTTAAAATCAATTGAGAAAAAAGCCTAAGATTTAACAAGCTTTATGTTGCTTATTAAAAGAGTGCTTGATGTCTGGAAAAAAAATGAAGGAAATTTTTTCTAATGAGAATAAAATAAATTAGATATGTTCAAAGTTGTGAAAGATGCGGAATAAAAATAGATGACATTGTATAGGATGTGAAATAAAGCTGTTTTTTAATGTAAGAATTTGTGATGATAGAATATTTTTTTTTAAATTAAAAAAATCATGACCAATTTTTCCAATGCCCAAAGGCGCCTAAGGGGTAGTGGTATAGATCTCTCTTCGCTAGTCACTATTGCCTAAATATGTCGGCAAATTTTCAAACGCACCAATTTATTTGCACTTTGGTCCTATGATCAGTATAAAAAAGATGAGAATGCTAATGAGTGGCCAACTACTGCAAACTTAAGTAAAATAGATTATATCACAGAGATGGTATGTCTGGCACCTACATAGATGATGTGACGAGGGCAGAACATTTAAATTGGTTTGTTCATGTCCATTGTTGACGTATGATGATCTTGCACATAAATGAGAGAGGACTCAAGTCATTACCTCAAAGAGGAGGAGAAGACCAGAATGACTTAGGATAAAGCAACTAATGATGACCTCGACTCACTTACACTTTTTAATGATGCTAAATGGAGAAGAGAAATCTATGTTAGCGACACTAACTAGTTTGGAATTAAGGCTTTGTTGTTGTCTTTATCTTTAATTCTCTACTATACAAGATCAAACAAATTAAGAATATTGGTTACTCTTGCACTGTCCCTACTAGAATCTCTTCTAATATCAAATGAAACAAATAGAAAGTAATGAAGCAGTTTCAACATGATCATTAGCATCTTCTACTTGTATATGTACCTATAAGAAATGTAAAGTTCCAGCATACATTTGCATGCTCAGAGTGGTTCTCACCTGGGCCATGGTGGTCATTTGTGGCTGACTATCAGCAATGGCAGCCAGATACATTAGATTTCTCTGAAGTTTAGCTTGATTTCTGCAGCAATAAGTAACAAGCAAGAATAATTCTTTGATTCTGATCCTGAGGTCAGTATACCCAAAGTTACATTTGATGACTTCTTGTGCAACTATTAGCATCATATTATCATATATGCAATACTAGAAGGGGATTAAAATGAATCAACCTAATGAAAGATCTGAAGAGAAGAGACCAAATGAACCATGTTTATGAAAATAGTGGATTCAAAGTGATTGGGATCAACGCCAGTTTCAGATGCATACTGCCGAAAATTATGACAATTAAACTACCTCATATCTATGAAGATACTAGATAAACCATGCAGACCATGAAAGCTCTAAAAGATTGCATCCTTAGGATTTTGCTTTAAGATTAAACTTGATAAACATAAAACTCAAAAGGAATATCTTTTTCGAAACATTTTCATATTTGGCTTTGCTGACAATTGAAATACAGATGAACCTTTTTTTATTGGATGAAACTTTGGTTTAAAATTGTTCACATTCTGATTACCTAATGATGGGAAGCTACCATGGAAGATTTTGTTTGTTCGTGTACTAGAAAGAAAGAACAATGTCTAATATGCGACAAACCAATTTCGATAGATCAAATTATTGTGCAGTTGACAGCTAAATTATAGATAAATTATAACTGCTTCAGAAACAATCCCTCATTAACACACTTACTAGATGCTCATGGTGTTTTGAGTCTTGATAATGCACTTAAACTTACATGCCTCTAGCGTATACAGCATCAGATTGATATTCTTCAATTTGGCATTAATGCATGAAAGCATGAATGATAATTTCTGAATATAACACATAAGGTGAAACATATGAATTAGAACATATATACATCAATACCTGCAAGCCATTTAAATTGTTAACAACAAATATAAGTAAGAACTATTGGCTCACCAAACATGCAAAATTTGACATATGGTATTCGTTTAACGTTTGAAGATGTATCTCTTAGGAGAGATAATTATCCAAAGTTCACTTACAATTGCTTGAGGATAAATTAAGCAGTCAGACATAAAGAGCTAGGGAGAGAAAGAAACTCCTGAGAGAACTGAAGTTAAAAAAAAAAATGTAGTAATTGATTAATCCTGCTGATACACAAAAGAAAAGCAAAATATTAATTACACAGTTGATTTGAAAATAAAATTTTAACAATAGGACCAGATAGAATCAGCAAATTGTTGTGTGAGAATAGTCAGATGAGTCACAATAGATAGATAACCATTGGAATGCTGCCTAAAGCAAAAATAAGAATAGGTGAGCTACCAATTCACTTACTCGGCACACTCATCAGCTTTTCCAGAATTCTGGTTGTCGAGAATAGCCAGAATCAATTGCTTGTTCTCATCCAAATACTGCAAAACAATATTCAAAAGTACTTAAAAGTCAGTGCTGTCAAAAGGTCGGCCTAGTTTCTTCATGGAGCCAGTGTAGAGGGCTATGCATAGCAATATCCGCCTCAATGAATATGATATGAATCAACTAGATAAGGTAGTCATGGTTGTCCTGATCAAATAGCAATCCTCACGAGTACTACAAAAGCGATAAAGAATAGAGGGGGAAGAAAAAGCATACAAAGCTTTAGGTGGTTGAAAAGATTTTGCCTACATGCAAGGCCCCACTGAGCATTTCTTATCTCAAGCTACAACGCTACAGTAGAGGTTCCTCTCCCACGTATAATGTAGTACATGGCAACAAGTTCACAATATAATTAATACAGAATTCATAATTGATTCATGATATCCTGAAATTCTGTAATCTCACGCATATTTTCACATTTCCAAAATTTCCAGTTGGGATGGTGAACTGAATCATAAGTTTAGAATTAAGCCTCATGCTCCAAAAATGGCATGATACAATTAGAAGAACTGAGAAACAATATGGATAACAAAAAAAGGCAGTTTTACAGAAGCAGCTAAAAGAAATCTCTTTCTAAAAGAATGTAGGTTTTGGAACCTTGATGTCGTTGGAGATAAGACCTTCCTATCTGCTAGCTCTAAGTTTAGCATTCAATCGATAAATAGCAAGGTTTAACCTTAATCACCAAGACACAAATATCTTACCAGTTAACACATCATTAAAATATCAGACTTCCAGACAATGAGAAAACCTTAAGCACCACTAGAAAACTGCAGAAGGGACTAACAAAAGGTATGGCAAATAAAGCTAATAACTTGACCAAAGAGAATCCATTATAAAAAGCAATGGACACAATAATATAAGAATAACATCACATTTAACCTCAAAGCAACCATGCAACATTAATCTTCAGTCACAAGCTTTTTATAAGTCGGTGTACATTCCTTAGAAAGATCAAGAAAATAAACTCGTGAAGAAAAAAACTTTCTAGCAGAAAGATAGGAAACTGATATGAGTAAATGTTCAATCAGATCCCAAAAACATCACTTAATCTTCCAGCAACAGTAAGGATTCCCCTTGCTCATCATATAGGGAAAAATAATACATTCAGTTCAAGATGACTATCTCCTCTTCAAGGCAAAAATATTCTGCAAGATAATGTTTTGAATGGAAAGAAACAAAGATCCGTCAACCCAAATAGCAACTCAGAAAACAAGATCCAAGCTATAAATGAAAAAGAAATAATAATCATAAGAACCTAACAAGATCTCTGAAACAAAAGTATACCCAAACCACCCATTTGATATTCCACCAAAAATCCAGCAAAACCCAAATCTTAAATATCCATTAAACCCAACCTTTTCACCAACTCATCCTAGAAAACAGAAGCAGAAGCAGCCAAGAAGACAAAGTAACAAAGGGAATAAACAAAGAACCCAAAAAAAGGAATCCCATGGCCCAACTAAAGCACGATGTAGATTGAGAAGAGATGCTTGCAATAAGAAGCTCAGGATTGGAATAAAAAGCAGGAGGAGAAAGAAATACCTGCTGGATAATATCAGTAGTAACCTGGTTCGGAGAGCCATAAGCTGCCATCATCGGCTGCATTTGCATCAAGTGCTGCTGCATTCTCTCACTAACTGGCCCTCCCTTCTCTCTTCCCTCTCCTCTTCTTCCCCCTTCGGCAAGAGCAGAAACCCAGCAGAGCAGAGAAGGGAGGAGGAAGGAGGGTTTTTGAGCGTATTTTTGATGAGTTTTTTATTTATTTTCCCTCAGCTCGTCTTGTTGCTGTCAAGCACCGATCACCGCCCCGGTGTCTCCTTGTCGGATCCGCCGCCCCACCACGCAGGACAGTCCGGGGCGCATTTCCCACCGCCCGGCGACCCTTCCAATCTTCCATTCTGAGGTAAACTCACCTCCGGTGACGGTATCCACTTAGAAGAAACTCGTCGACTCGACGCACAGAAATCAGAGAATCAGCGAGTCTACCGACTGCAAATTAATTTTAAAACAAACTCGATTTAATTAATTTTAATTTTCATAATTACATATATATATTAAGATTACATAGAATATATTAATCTTATTTATAGTATCTAATATATAATATAAATTATACACACTTCAACATGCACTATCTCCTATTCTTATATTCAAGTAATTTAATTACTAATTTCATCTCGTTCTTCTCCTTCTCTCGTCTTCTTTCATCTCCTTTTTTCGTTCTTATAATTTTAAAATTTCTCCGCTAATCATCGAATCAATTATAAAAACCTAAATATTATAAATGCAAGTGAGTAATTTTCTTTGTTTTTAGAAGTTTTATGAGTTCAATTTATAAAATTAAAAAAAAAATTAATGTGTAATAAAAAAAATTGGTTAGTATGTATATAAATTATTTTAAGATTTTAAATGTAAGTAAAGATTTTTTAATCAAAAGAAAACAGAGAGTTTTGAGATCCAGTAATATTTATGTTTTTTTTCCTTTTTTTTGGGTTTAATTAATAATTTTCATACTTTTTTGGGTTATAAATATAATAAAAGTTTTTTTTTTTAGATCTAACATCTAATATAGCTAAATATTACTGAAAAAGTACTCTTTGTAAAATTTACAAGATCATCGGTATAAATTTGCACTCGAAAGCCCTATTTGACATGAGGATTAAAATTAACACCAAAATGATATAGTTTAAAAAAGAATAATAATAATAATAATAATAAATAAATTTTTTTAATTATTCTACACAAGTTCTAATATAAAAAATATTATTTTATTTTATAAATTTAATAATTTTTAATAAAAAAAAATCTATTTTATTTAATATTATAAATCATAATATTTGAATCAAATATTTGATTTAGGATATGAAATAAAATTAATATTTTTATTAAAAATTATTAAATATGTAAAATTATTATTATTATTATTATTTATAAAAAAATAATATTTTTTTATATTATAATTTATATAAAATAATTAAAAAAAATTATTTATTATTATTATTATTATTATTATTATTATTATTTAAATTAATACTATTTTGGTCGAAAGCTGGAATCTCTTACGACTTATCCATCAACGGTGCGCCACTGTCCCTTCCGAAGCTCGAGATAGCCTCGTAGTCGCCATGGCGTCCGCCGCCTCCGCCAAGCGGGCGCTGCTCGCCGACGACGTCCCTTGGCGAGCGTCTCCGGCCGGGAAGAAACCGCTGCCGAGGATCCACCAGAACCCCGTTCTCCGGCTCCCTCAAAACGCTACCTCCAGCTACGCCCTCACCGTCATGAAGGTATTCGTGACGGTGCTTACCGCTTTTTCGTCGGCGTTCGTGCTCACTGATTTGATCTCGTCCTTCTGATGTTCTATCTTTTTACGGTTGCTTTAGCATCCGAATCCTATCGGCGATGGTTTTGCGACGGAGGCGAGGCTGGAATCGGCGGGCCCAGAATGCATTGTTCCCGGACAGGTTACCCCCGTGAGGATCCTCGGACTTAAGGTTTGGTTGAATTTTGATATGTTGCAACTCATGATTTGTCAGTTTTTGGTTTACTAATGAATTGAATCTAGGGCTGGAAATTATGTTTGCTGCTCAAAAAATCTTACTTGATAATCAGCTTGAATTTTAATCTGTTTGAGATTGACTTAGTTTACTAATGTTTAAAGTTAAGTCCCTCAAAATAAAGTTGATTCAACTTGAATTTTGACTTGATGCAGGCATAATAATATATATAGACTTTCACAGTGCATATATAAGATTTGTAATATGTGTGCTATATCCTATAGATAAATGTATGTGACAGAATAGTGTATAAAAATATAGTTAATATATACATTACTTTGGCGATAACTTCTGTAATATGTATATTATTTATAATGCTTACTTACACAGGATATAAGGTTACTTCTCTCAAAATAACTTGCAAATGCACTCAGATGCAAAGAAAATGTAATTGACTTGAACCAGTCTTAACTAAAATTGAAATCTCCGAGTCTATCTAAATTGATTGAAATTGACGGAATGTTGGGCCTACTTGAATATATTGTAATAGGATTTTAGATTTGGCTGAGACCTTAAAGATTGTTGCTTAGTCTTCCATTTAATATGTCTAAATTGTCATATGCTCTGTGTGGCGAGAGTGAATTCACTACATAGTGATGACGTTTGATTACTAATTTCAATAATGCCTATGCCAATTAACTTGATGACTTGCAATGATGTTATTCGCAAAGGCGTGTTGAGTTTTATCTCGCTTTGGATTAAAATTTGTTACACCGAACGTCATATGGCCATGCACATATCTATTGCTTGTAAGCAGATGACGAGACTAGGAATCAAGTGATTTCTGGGCCGAATGACCCTCATCACATGAACCCAATAATACTGCTAGAACAATAGATTGATTCAGGCTTGAACAGTCCTACACAAATGAAGATATCAACTTGGGAAACTCATTTGCAAATCCTTTTATTTGTTCAAGATGGTTAGGCTTTGTATCTATGTAAGACCAATCTAATCACAATAAAATAAAGTATTTTTGAGGTGTCGAGTGACATTTCACTTGGTCCTCCAGCTAAAAGAAGGCACACAGAAGCATTCAAGGAGACTGTGGGCTGAAGCTATTGGGAAAAGGGCTTGGATCAAAATGGTGTGGGTTTGAAGGTGGCTATGATGCAGCCCTGATGATCACAATGAGTATCATAAGTTGAAATGCTTGTGGGCTGGGAAATTTTTGAGCATTCAATTAAATATGTCTACTGTTGCTGAGCTTTTCCCCATCCTTAGTTCTCATATTTGAAACTAAGGTAAAAGGGAGAGTTGCTAAAGGAGTGAAAGATGGACTAAGATTTTAGGGAGGCATTGTAGTGAATGCAGTAGACAAAAGGAGATTATTGGCGCTTCATCAAGTTCTATGAAAATCCAGACAAAATGGAATTAGTCCGTCGACTTCACCTCCTTGATCAAGTGCCTTGGTTAGTAGTTGGCGATTTTAATGAAATCTTCTATCTTTCATTAAAATGGGGGAAGAAGTGGGGCTGCTAGGCTTGGGATTTCATGGGAATCCCTTCACATGTGCAACAGTAAGGAGGCGAACTACCTTATTATGGAGCATCTTGGCCTGGCTATAGCTAAAGTGGATTAGAGGAATGTTTATAAAGAGGCTAAGGTAATTTACAAGGATTTCTTCGATCCAGACCACATGGCTCCTTTGTTTGTAAACGTTAAGTTTAATAAGGTTAAAGTTAAATTTGGATAAAGATATTTTTTTTTAAAATCTATAAATGACGTGAAATAAAGTTAATTATTATATTGAGATATGTGAGTAGATGTGATATAAACTATTATTTTGGTATGTAAAGAGTAAAATAAAATAAAATTTTTATTTTAAATTATATGTTTGGTGTGAAATATAGTGAATTTTTAATATGAAATTTTATATGTAATGTGACATGCTTGGTTAGCTTTTAAAGACATGTATAATAGAGCTGTTACTTGTGTTTGAATACATGAGAATTTGGTTAAGAATTTTTCTATTATAGTTGGATTATAGTAAAGTTCAACCTTAAGTTCATATCTTAAGATTTTAGGAAAGTTATTAGAGCCAAGAATCCTAATAATTAGTTTCAGGTATGGTCTCAGGTTTGAATCCCGATAGTGCGCTGAAAAGGTGATTATTGGGAGAAACAGTGAATACCAAAGATTCTAACACATATTCTTTTGTATTAGTTATAAAAGTTTTGATTGGGATACTTGGTGTATGCTTTTCACATATAACATTCTCCTTCTTAATAAGTCTAAAAATGAAGCTAATATGAACTCGAGTTATGGAGAAATATTTTAGATTTTAAAAATTTTATCTCAGTAGATCAAAAATTGAATATATGATGTACACTTTTAATCAAGAAAAAAGCACATGTATTGGTGATGTGATAATTAGTGATCAAATGATTAAGAAAAGTAAATGCTTTAGATATTTTGGATCAATTATATAAAATGATGGTGAAATAAATAGTGATATTATTAGCATGATCCAAGCATGATGGATAAATTGAAGAAATGCATTTGGTGTGTTGTAGGATAGAAAAATTTTATTTAGACTTAAGTTAAATTTTATAGAACAGTAATGGGACGAGCAATGATATATAGTGTTGAATGCTAACTTATAAATAGGAAATATATAAATAAAATAAGCGTTACAAAAATATGAATGTTAAGTTAGATGAGTGTGTATACATAGACTGAAGCTTTTCTGATCCATTCCCAATCCAAGACTAGATTCTTTATACGTTCGAGTAGCTGACTTGATCCTGCTGATAGGGATGTAGGAGTGGGAGAAAATTGAGGGAATCTTTGATTTTATTGATCTGGCTGCAATTATGGAGATCCCTTTGGTAAACATTTAAGCGAAGGATTGCTTAATATGGCATTTCAATAAGAAAGGAGAATATAACGTCCAATCGGGTTATGGGCTAGCTATGAATTAGATTTTCCAAGATGAAGGCTGGGAGGACAGCAAAGATTTGCTTTGGTGGTCGAGACTTTGTCACTCGGAGATCCCGAGCAAGATTAAAATTCTTCTTTGGAGAGACTTTCGCAATAGTCTGCCTGCTTTGCTTGAAGACAAGAAATGTGGATATTGATACCATTTGCTGAAAGGTACTTACTGCACCTTATGCACATGTCCAAGGGCCTTCGATGTTTGGTCTAGACCTCCATGTAGCATGTCCTTTATGACTTTTGTGGAGGACCCTTCCGCACTCTGTTATTATGTTGCTAAGAAATGAGGTAATTTTTGTCATAATCTTTTGCTCAATAATTTGGTATATTTGGCTATCAAGAAACCAATGGGTTTTCAAAGGAATATCTTCCCATTCTCATATGATTTTGAAAAGGGTGGATAGGATCCTTGGAGATCATCTTTTATGCAAGAAGATAGATAACTTGGGATTGCACCATGATATTTGTTAACCCGAATGGAGGCCTCCTCTCACTGACAGTGTGAAAATCAATGCTGATTTCTCGGCTAGGGAGGACTTGGATCATGTGGAGTTGGCATCATCATTTGAGATGATGAGTTGTCTACCTGGCGTTCAACAGACATCTTAAGGGCCAATTCTCACCTCACCTTTTCTTTTATTAATGACAAAGTTATCTGTATAGCTTGTATGCCTTTATCTATCTTAGAGTCCTTTCATATGTAATGATCTCCTTTGCGGAGATACTTATATTTGAGGAATGAAAGTTGTTTCTAAATTCAAAAGAAAGTCACAATAAATGTACCATAATAGAGGTTCCATGCATGCTGCCAGCATCCAACTATATCACCTAGGAGACTCCACTGGATATCTTATTTAATTTAGGTGTGATGCGGCAATGTCAAAAGCATGATGGGTTCCAATGCTGTGAATAAAAAGAGACTTGCAAGCCTATCCCATCCTTCCCACTTCCATTTGGAAAGAAGAAAGCGAAGAACAACAGAACCCTCTCATTGCCTAGTGAGATTGGGTACTTAATGTAGACACGAGGGTTTATGAGGTGCCTATGAGTGCAATGAGATAATTTACCTACTGTGCAATGAATGCTAAAAGAATGTCCACGTAATATCATATAAAATCTAATCTTTGTAACGATAAGATTTTAGCATTCATGTTCTAACACACGAAAATTAGCAAGACTATGAAGATATCTATCATGGTGATGTACATAAGAATCTAATGCAAAAAATAAGAACTTTCAAAAATAGAGTAGGAACGGCATGACTTTGACTCAAATCAGAACTACTAAACATGTAATGATATTAACAAAAAGAAACAAGCATGTCAACAATTCTAATTTTAATCTCAGCATAAGAAAGAGGGAGATTAATGAAAATGCACAATAATAGGTCCGCTAACTAAATATAAATAAACCAGTCCCAGTACATATGAAATATAAGGGAAAGGTTGCAATTTAGAAACAAAAAAGAGTACAAAAAAACAAAGAAAAAGAAAGAGAAAATATAAAAAAACAAGGTAAAGACTCAAACCAAATGATTGATCCCCTCGATCATGCCTTAAGGCTTTGTTTGGCGCAAGGACCAAATTGGTATTAGTTTAAAAAAGAATAATAATAATTTTTTTAATCACTTTATATAAATTTTAATATAAAAATATTATTTTATTTCTATACTTAATAACTTTCAATAAAAATATTGACTTTATTTCACATCTCAAGTATTTTGGTCTAAGATGTGAAATAAAGTTGGTATTTTTATTGAAAATTATTGAGTATGGAAATAAAATAATATTTTTTTATATTAGAATTTATATAGAGTGATTAAAAAATTATTATTATTATTATTTTTTAAATTAGTACCATTTTGGTCCTCATGCCAAATAAGGCCTAAATCCAAAGGACCAATGATTCTGATACCCTTCTAGTCATGTGCTTGAATGGATCCCTTCTAAGGCTAATGAATTCTTCATGTTATGGTAGATGTGATTTTTTGTGAAATTTATTAAAAGTCCTCATAATTGTCTAATTTGATAGTTAAATACTCGAGAATAGCCATAACAAACTTATGGAGCAATCTAGGCCATCCATTTCATGATTTGAAGGGTTAAATGGACTTGATGTTGGCTGATTAAAGGGGAAGGCTTAGTTGTAACCAGATTTTGACACTGGGCAGCATCTGATCTACTTGATCATGATTTTGCCACTTGGCACCATTCGGGGCCTCAGACGGCTTGGATGTAACGACCAAGATGAAGTTTGTAGTTTGAATAGGGAGGGCAATGGGAATCCATTAGGGTTTAAGCTTTGTAAGAGTGTTGACCTACTTTCTCTCAACCTATATAAATAATTACATGCCAACTAGCTTTTAGTGCCAAAGCAGGAAACAAGGGGAAATTACATTTTCAGTCCTCTAGTTGCTGCTGGCACCAACGATGGTCCAAAAGGTTTTGTTTTCAGCACCTTTCAGCAATTTCTTGGACCATTTTACCCTATTAGAATAAAATAATTCCATTACTTGTCCTCCAACATTACACATGTCCGCCCAATGAAACAAAAATACACAAATACATATAACCGCACTACAAAGTTACTCAGATGAAATTTAAATACTAACTATTCTAAAATAAAATAACTAAGATAACTAGAATCCTCAATCAAACTCAAATAATTGGAGCCCATTGTTGGACCCGACTAAGGATGTTGATTTCGACATTTGCGAAGGTAGTTTTCTTGAGTGCTCCACATTAGTACTCTTTTTTGCTCTTTTGTGGATTGCGCTCTCTTCCTCTCTATCCCTCTCCATAAATTGTACTCATCTTGTATCGTTTGATCATTTAGTGAAATTTTAAAACTACTATCGATGGTGTTGTAGTTTCCCGGAGTGACCCAGTTTCCACGTTAAAACTCTGTGCCCCTAGTTTTTTATTTTATTTTTTTCCCTTATTTATTAGCCACTTTTGCTTTGTGATGATATTTTTCATCAACAAAGATGAGTGGAACTTATTATCAAACAGGCCTGCTTTTGCGTAGTTGAAATATTTGCTTTTCTACTTCATATGTTATGGATATCTTATAGAATTATGAAAATTAAAGAAATATTTTAATGTCCATGGTGCTGCTTGTTGTAACATGAAACATCTTACCAGTTTCTCAATTTGCTAAGTTATTTCTGTTCCAACCGGTATTAGTAGAAATCTAGGGAGATGATGATTACACCATTTCACAGTGGGTTTATTTGGAAAATTCTAGTGTAATTAAAGATTATGCGATGTCATTATCATTTGATCAGTTATGAACTTCTCTTACCCAAAACATAGAACAATGTTTTTTCTTTTGTTTTTTGCTTGCCTCCTGACTTGTTAGCACGTAATGACATAATGCTTGTCATATTATCTGTGTATAGTGTGCTATTTTTTTAATTTTATTTTTTGCAGTGGTTTGTGGCCTTTTTTTTTTTAAAGGTTTATGATCATTTTAGTGTATGCAGAGAGAAAACACTTTCAATATTTAAATTGTAGTTTATGTGTTCTTGTCGTGATCTTTTTCATAACTTCCATTCTTTGTATGTATTTACATATCTGATGAATAGCTTACATGTGTATTAAATTTAAGGTCACTGCAGTTTAGATGTCTTGATGATGAGCATGATATCATCTTTTACCTGCAGATTTGGCCTATTGATGTCAACTTGAAATTTATGGAACCTGTTGGACGTGAACTTCAGGCTTTGGGAAAGGTAAAGCTCAACTTCCCCTTTAATTTATGGGGTCGGCAATGTTTTGTTAGTTTGATGTATCAGAGGCATTGTGCTATTGGATTTTGCCATATTGTGAAAATTTATTATCTGCTTATTAACTAACGATATGATTTCAAGCTAGTTTGACTTTAGCTTAAGATTGAATTGAAGTTTTTTGAATTTTGATCTGATTTAAAATATGAATGAGAAGAGTTTGATCCAATCTTGTTGTGAGCTAGACTTGGCTCATTTGTTATCGATTCAGGTTCAATTCATACCAAAGTTGATTCAACTTTCTATTAATTTTAAACTTTCATTTAAAATCTTAGGTATGAATGTCTTTATTTATTCAATCGATTTAAATCTTGTTGTCCATCTTCATTTAATAGTTAGAAATAGGAACAAAGAAATCTATAATCAATAGGGTTTAAATAAAAGTCATGATGGAATTCTCATATAATCATCTATTCGGTTATTACCAAAAAACTAATATACTTGAGTGATGTGGGATGGAAAAGGAAAAAATTATATTTAATTTTTAAAATGTAAATCAACAATATTAATTGATGAGTTATTTAAATTAAGTGCAAAATTTCTTCTAAAATATTATAATTTGATAAATATGATTTTAAATCTTACAAAGTAAATATTTTAAAATTTAACTAACTTGGATCATGGTAAATAAGAATTTATCAATTAGATTAAAGTAGTCGGTTTAAATTAAATAGATTAGATCTGATGTTTCAGATAGTTAGATCAATTGTTTTGCAAATAAATCTAACAGTAACTATCGCTCAATTAAAATTATGGCTACGTGATTAGAGCCAAGTTGAATAATCAAAATCATGCAATATAATTTTCATTGATTCAAATTTCAGTAGTTAAATGGAATTAGAAATGTTTATACCTTAGTTGAAAATGTCAAGCACTTGTTTGCAATTTTCCTTTAATTCATTTGATCAATGTGAACGGGTCGAAATGAGAGGTGTGGTTTCGAGGTGATGCTTGACGGACTCGTGCGAGATGACCCGTGCAGAAGGCAAGTTGCTTGGATTTAGTGGTTCACACAGTGGAATAGCTTGTGGCAGCCTCGACGGACGAAGGCTATCAAAATAGTTGAATCAGGATGGCTCGTTCCTGGAATAACTATCGAGGTGTGGTGCAGAGATCACGTGGCTCAGAATATTTGATATTGTTGAAGGATATGAGAACCAAAATATACTCACGAGAACACAAAGGAAGTGTAATGGGAGGAAGGTAGAAAGAAGATTTGTTTTTCCTCAATCGAATAATTAGGCTACTTGAAGGATTTTCACTGCTACCCCTCCCTATCTAGGATATCGATCCCTTTACTCGAACTTCAAATACCAAATTTCATTCATCATAAAAACAACTATTATAATGCAAAGCGATCTCTATATATAGAGATCTCATAATAAAACTTGAAAATACAATAGTAAATACTAAAAATAAAAGTACAAAATAAACCTTGAATAAATATAAAACTAAATCTATTATAATAAAATAAAATTTACGCCAAATATGATGATCTTCAAATCTTTCATATTAGTTTTGATTTTTCTCAAATCAAATCAAATCTAATTAAAACAAGATGCAATTAATATGAAGATTTTCAATTTGCTTTGGTGTATGTTTTTTACAGATGATATTAATCTTATTGATAAAACTAGAAATGTGATCAAGACAAACTCAAGTTGAAAGAATATCTTAGAATGTAAATATTTTCATTGTAGTAGATCTAAAATAAATATATAGAATACAAATTTAGTCAAGAGAAAAGTATTTCTATTAAGAAAATGACAATTGATAATCAAATTGTTAGAAAGAGTATCTAATTTAGATACTTCAAGTCATACAAAATAATGACGAAATAAATAATTATGTTGTTAACAGTATTCAAGCATGATAGATTAAGTGGAGGAATGTATCTGGTGTTTTGTGTGATAGAAAAATCTCTCTTATATCTAAAGTAAATTTTATAAAATAATTTGATGATGTTATATGGTGTTGAATATTTATCTTCAAAACAGAAGCATACAAATAAAATAAGTACTGTAGAGATGAGAATGCTAAAGTGGATGAATGGATATACATATAAGGATGTGACGAGAAATGAGTATTTCCGTGAGAAGATTGGAGTAGCTTCAATTGTGAATATACTTAAAAAGAGTTAATTTAGATGGTTTAACTACATGTAAGGAAAATAGTGCTACGTATAGCTATGCATGCGCCCCGTTTTCTGAGCGAAGATATTGTACATATAAGCCTAAGACAATCATTTCAAATTCCATCACAGCTTAGTCTTTGAACACTTTAATATACACCATGTTATTGTTCATATTGCACATTGGCCACATTCTGACCTTGTTATTTTTCTGTAAAATTATTTTTTATATTAATATAGTGGTCTATTAGAAAATTTTAAATGATTTTGATCATTTCGTGTAAATATAAAAATGCGGAAAATTCAAAAGGACCAAAAGGTTCGAAACTGACTAGCAGCTGTTCATGTATAAATGTAGATTGCAATGGGTAAGTTTGTGAATATAATGGTCCTTCCAAATCTTATTCGACTCGAGTAGATAGCTTGTGTGGTAAATGAGAAGGCAAGACTCAAAGATCTTGATGCCCGACAATGGAATCATTTATGAACAAGTTTTCATCTAAGACGGAAAGGTGATTATCCGTAACCGCGGGTTAAGTTAAAACTAATTCACTGCCATTGTGGGTAGTTCCCTAAAATCTATATGGATTAACCGACATATCCAAGTCAAAGATGTCGAAGGATAGGGAGGCGAATATCAAAAATGAAATGAGATGTTATTTCTACACATGATCTTCAATAGGGGTGAGAACGATCCAAGTTCGAGCCGAGCTTTCAAGTTCGAGCTGGGTCAAGTCTTAATCGAGCAACTCAAGCTATTCAAAAATTAAATTTTTTTAAAAATATTCTCTACTAGGATTTGAAATTGGGTTAACCAGATACACAAAATCACTTAATAGATATTCTAAGTACAACTAACACGTAGTTATATACAAGTATTAAATAATTACAATACATAACTGAATCTATTATTTGTATTTTAAAAAATAGAGGTGGAGCTAAGTCGATCCGGTCCAACTAAGGCTCGAGCTCGATTTCAGCTAAATAACGATCTATACATTGAGCAACTATCATTATTCGAGCCGAACTCTCACCCCGAACCTCAAATCTTTCTGTAAAACTAGTTTGACATTGAGGCTTCATCGTTTTCGTCCTTCGTTCGGAGCAGAATGCTGTTTCATGTTGTTCCTATTGCTGATTCATCTGCTTTTTTGTCGCAGTTCATGGATTCAGCATTGAACCTCATGAATGCGTCATTTCAAGATCGGTGATTCCAGCAGTTGCAGATCTCGTAGCAGGTACTTCTTTAACCCGTGAGTTTAATATGTGTTTTATCTCATGCATTATATATGGTTTGTGCTGTGGTTTTAGTCTTCTGGAAGTTTTGAATTTGTTTTGTTTTGCGTTTTATTTTCTCCAAATGTACCAAATCTAGTTATTTTTCTTATATATATATATATATAAATTACAGGAGGATTATTTTGTGCAACTGAGTAGAAAAAGTCTATTAGTTTATAAATTGGGCAAATTACACCCAGGTCCCTGAGTTTAAGGGTTATTATCACGCAGGTTCACGTTTTTAAAATTATAACATCGGGTTCCTAGGTTTTAAAAAATTATCTGGGTCCTTTTTTTTATTTTTTTATTATTAAAAATATTAAAATTACGACTATACTCTTACCCTCCCTCTCTTCATCCGATCCGGCAGCCGCGCGGTCGCGCGCAGTCGCCGCGCCACCCCGCACGGCGGCCATTGCGCTCCACTCGACCGCGCGACGCAGCACGGCTGCCGGATCGGGTGGAGAGGGGGAGGGTAAGGGTATAATAGTAATTTTAATATTTTTTAATAATAAAAAAAATAAAAAAGGACCCATATGATATTTTAAAACCTAGGAACCCGATGTTATAATTTTAAAAACGTGGACTTGCGTGATAATAACCCTTAAACTCAAGGACCTAGGTGTAATTTGTCCTTATAAATTTAATGAAAAATAAATTTATTTTAAAATTAGAAAATACGTAGAATGTGAAATAAAATTTATTTTTTATGTTAGAGTTTACGTTGAATTTCAAAAAAAAAATTAAATTTATGATGAAATTAAAATATTATTAATTTAATATTAGGTACTCCTAATATTAATGTTAAGTTAAAATTAAAAGTAAATGTCATTTGGGTCCTTGTGGTTATAGGGTAATATGATATAGGTCTATGATTTTGAAAAAAAAAATATTTGAGTACTGCAATAAGTTTAAATTTATTTTTGTTAACTTTATCTCTATTCTTCTCATTTTTTTTTGCATATGGATGGATAAAAAAAATATGAATGAAGAGTAAAAGAATGAGCATATATGTAATTTAATTAATTAAAAAACTATATATTGTTGCATGCTAATAAGAAGCTGATGAAAAGGCTTTTTCTTATTTAGAGATTTAAATAAAAAAAATTTAAAATCGTAAATCTGCGTGTTATATTAATTATAGAAATATATATTATATTTATCATATATAATCTGCACAAACAGAACTTGAAGGTCCTGGTTCTGTTCAATTGTTGAGGTAGACTCTGTTTCTGTCATTGGTAAATATTAGAGTTGTTTACTTTTATCTTATTAAGTAAACAAAATTTAATTTAAATTAAAATTAATTTTGTAGGTCAACTTACACAAATCTTGTTGTTAAACTAATATTTTAAATTTTATGCAATTTAATATTAAAATGAATTTTATTTTTTGTCCAACTTAAAAGTCAAAATATAAAATTAAATTAATTAAGCTCAGCTTGAATTTATTGAGATGAACTACTAACCATACTCAGAGCGGAACGACTTGGCTTGATTTTTTTTTTAATATAAATAATATATTCAGTTATTTATTTTAATTATTTTAGAATTTATATAAGTATTTATTAGCTATTGGTAAGATATTTTTTAAGAGATCTTATGCATATAATTAATTTAATTTTGTATCTTAGTTGAGATAATTTTTTTTTAAAAAAATTTCAAATTTTTGAGAGTTTGTGGTAGTTCGATTAAAGTTCAAGCCAGCTCGAAGACTCGAAGATAAAATAAGCTAGTTTGAACTTAAATTGAAATATGATAAGCTAAGCTTGAGCCGTACCTAGCTTGGCTTAAATTCAGAGCACTATTTTTTTGAACAAATTATAGGCTCTAAAATTTATTTATAATTATATTATATTATTTTTTTTATAATTTTTCACTTGTTTTTTAGTACTCTTTAAAAATTTTTACGTCTATTTTTATAATTTAAAATAAACTTTATATAAAGAAAAAAAGGGGCTGATAGGTCTATAGATTTTAAATTAGGTATCCAAGTGATAATTTTTAAAAATGAGAATTTAAATTAGGTATCCAAGTGATAATTTTTAAAAATGTGAATTAAAATATTATTATAAGTAAATTATATTTTTTTGGCCGAAATTGACTCAGAAGTTGACCATTAATAATTAGAGTTCGTTTGATTGGCTAGTTTAATTTTAATCATATAAAATTAATTTTAAATAATGATATGTTATTTCAATATTTATATGATATGTCAAATATAATTAGCTTAAAATAGTATTATGTGTTTGGAATTTATAAGATAGAAAGAGAAATAAATTAATTTTTTTATTAAATTTTGTGTAAAATATATAAAATTTTGATAAATGATTACATATTTTGAATCTTATTAAAATCTTATACGGTAATGATTTCACATAGACAAAAAAATGATTTTGATTGTGTGGCAAAATTACTACAAATGAAATTTTATTTGATGTCAATTTTTAGGATCACTCATGTGAAATGCGTGGTATTATTTGCGAAATAAAATTAATTTTTAATATTAGAAATTTGTATAAATTGTAAAATAAAATTAATTTTAAATATTTAAATTTATGTATGATATAATATATTAATGATAATATTTTTAAAAAAATTGATAATTTTTTTTCTCCCTTCGATCTCCAGCTGATTCTTTAGTCGTAGGTGAGTCGTGTAGCAGTGGCTCTTGAACTTCACATCCTTGTCAATTTTTGCTACCCTTCATAATTTACTTATATTTTAATATGTTAAATTAAATTTAAAATTATTAAAATTAGCATGATAAAGCAAACAAACCCAGAGTCAAAACTCCAGTGAAAATTGCCAGACTTGGCCTATTAAATTTTTTATTAGCAGACTTCAATTAACTTAACCTAATTTTCATTTTTTTTAATTATTAGTTAATTTTCACTCAGTCAAATATAGTGACCCCTTTGTAGATTTTTTTTTTAAAAAAATATTGACCCCTTTGTAGTTTAATTGAAATGATTGCCAGTTTGACTAAACCCAAAATTACAAATTTGTCTATTTCCTTTTTTCCAATTAGATTCAAAATTTAATTAACTCTAGTTAAGTTAATTCGGTTAATTTGAGAGAGAGAGAGAGAGAGATTATGTTCTTTCATTAGATTAATTTATTTTTAATTACCTCTCGGTTCTATTTAAAGAGAGCTTGAGTAAAAAAGATATTTAAAAAAATTCAAGGTATTTATACTATGAAATTATTCAAATAATAATAAATTAATTTTTATGACATAAAATGGACTCCATAAAAAAAAAATCCTTTTAGTAAGTTGCCGTCTTTGAATGAGGAAGTATTGCATCATTCGACAATGAGTGGGGCCTACCGTCATCCTAAGTGGCGTGTTTATTGACTTCTGAATGATGCTGCGTCGTCTAGACGTGCAACTTCTGTAAAAATTCCTGCCCCTTCATTCCTTTGACTTTGATTTTTCGAAGAACTGCGAGCATTCCTCTATTTTAAGATCGGTAAATTATTTTTTTATCCTTGTGGATTATGAAATTTTATTATAAGCTCATAAAATTTGATTGTTTCGCTTTGATCCTTTGTTGCGTCAATTCTACGCACATGAGCTTGCGAAGATTTTGCGTGAGGAGCATCTTTTCTTGCGGACTGTCGATGACTTCACTTGATTGAAGTCGAGTTCTTGACATTAGGAGAAAGTTGATTTTTCCTTCCATAATCTACATCAATTATCGATATTATCTTTGTGCTCTGAATTTTAGTAATTTCGGTGGAAGCTGATCCGATAAAACTGACAAATTTTGGTTTCGGCTTTGATAGTTTTGACAGTGTCGATCAAGTTTCAGTCAAAACTGCTTAAGTTCAATCAAAATTCAGCCGAAATTGTTGAAATTCATCTCTCTAAAAAAAAATTCATTAATTATTATTAAGAAATTCAATTTTAAACTTATAAAATTTAAATAATTCAAATAGAAAAAGCTAAAATTAATAATATCAAAATTTTTAAAACTATCAAAACTGATACTTTCGTCTTGCCCTGAGTCATAACCCTTGAGCTCAGTAGTATTGATGTCAGACTAAGTTAGGGAATATTTAACTAGTATTTCATTGTATTGATGACAAAAAAAAAAATTACAATTCTTTTAATTATTTGAAATTTAATAGATTGAAAATGACTTAATTTTAATATGAAAAATGGTTATACATTTTACTCAAATTGATAAATTTATTTATTTAATTCAAAAACTAAACATACCTATATGCACATAAATATACAAATAGATGAGACTCAAATGTTATTTATCCTAAAATGAAATTAATTTAACTTATTTTTTTTATTTATAATTATTTATTAAGCTTAATAAAATGAGTTTAAATATATTTAAAAAGCTCTATTCCTAAATAAATGAGCTTAAATGTATTAACAGTATAAAAATTCCAAACCTGTTCATTAATACATTCAATTAATAATATTTTTCATAATGATGGTATAGTTTGATAAATATTGCTATACGTATCAAACAAAATATTTATTTTGTTATATTTTTTCATTAATTAATAAAACAATTTCACTGCTAATAAATTTCGCATAAAAGAGCTCGACGCACTACGAAAATAAGGGTGTTAATATGGATCGAAAATAAAAAATCGATCGAAAGTTAAATTGATTTTAAATCAAATTGAAATTGAGTCGATCTAAACGAGCTGACTAACGAGCTAAAAATTCGACTTGGTAATGATTTCGAGCCAATTTTGAGCCAAATAGGCTCAACTCGATTCAGCTCGAATTAAAATACATGTTATATATATATAATAAGCCGAGCCAATTTTAAGCCGGATCAAGTTGAGCTTAGCTGGCTCGAGATCGACTTGAAAAAAATTGAGATTTCATTATTTCGAGCCTCTCGAAAATAATTCGAAATTGACTCGAAGTCGAACCCAATCGATTTCGAGCCGATTTCGAGTCAATCGTTGTGTGATTGATCCGATTTCAAGTCGGTATTAGCTCGGCGCGAAATTGGATCGATAACAGCCCTAGATGAAGAGGTCAATTGTTCGTGAATAAGTTCGTATCAAACTCATTCATTTGTAAACGAGCTGAGCTCGAACATAATAGCCAAAAGCTCGACTCATTCACGACTGAGCTCGAACAATGGTACGTAAAGTAGTTTTTACATGAATACGACTAAACTCGGTTTTGCTCGATTTTTTTCACAGCCCTACCTGTAGCCATCAAAGCTGGACCAGCTGGTCCCATGAGGAAGAAGAAGAGCACCTAAGTGGAACAAGTGTGGGAAAGCTTATAGAATAGGGCATGGTCAAAAATCAAAAGGGGACCAAGGTTTTTTTTTTAATTAAATAATTTATAAATTATTTATTTTTTTATTTTTATATAAATTTTTATATTAAAAAATTATTTTATTTCATATGTTATATAAATCTTAATGTATCAATTAATTTTATTTTTTCATTATATATAGTTTAATATAATTAATTAATTTTATTATTTATCGTATATATTTTTCAAAAAAAAAACTCAAAAATTCACTCTAATAAGGCTTAAAAATTTAATTTTTTTTGAAGTATGAAAATTGCTTGATTTTAGTTTTTTTCAAATTAAATTTTATTTTGTCAAGAATTAAAGTTAACTCATTCAAATAAATTCATACAAATTAAATTCTCAACCACATTTATAATCTCATATAATTTCATCAGGCCATTTGGTAGACCTTCGAATCATAAAGGTTTATAAAAATAAAAATATATTATTTTAATTTTTTTAAAAATATCCTTTTTTACGTAAATTTTCTTTAATAGATTTAATTAATTTTAATAATGAAAATGTGTTTAAACATTTTTCAATTATTATTGCAGCCTTAATGTTTTAGCCTGCAGTAATAATTTAATATTTTTCATGTATTTTGAATTTTTATAATTGACATGACTGTCATTAACATAATCCGACGTAGGTCCACTAAATAACAATATTTAAATAAATGGTAAAATTATATTTGGGTCACTAACTTTGGGGGAATAATTACAAATTGTCTTCAAATTTTGAATAAATCATAATTGGGTTCGTCAAATTCAGTTTTTTTCTGTTTCTTTTTAAAATTATTAAAAACTTAGTTTGATTGGGGTCAGATTATAATTATATTTCAATCAGAACAAATTTTAGTCCTAAAAATATAAAATATAAGGGATATTTATATAGAGAATATTTTAATTATGAAAAATTAGTTGATTTATTTTTATAAATTTATTTTATTACATATAATTCACAAATTTATAATATAAATTTTTATCTCACTGAATTGAGTTTAAATTAAATTTTATATACATCTAATCTATAAAACAAATAGCATTTAGAGCATAATATTGAAGCTTAAGATTTAGGAATTGAGATGTAGTTTTTAATATTGAAGTGATTTAGAGCATAAGAATTAATATTTTTGATTATAAGTTATAGTTTTAGGGTTTAGAATTTCGAGTATCTTGTGATTTTATCAAAAAAAAATATAAAATATATAATTTTGTAAGATTTTAATATGATATATATAATATTTTATTTTTAATAATAAAATATGTAATTTTTAGTATTTAAGGTATCTGAATGTCAATGAAAAATATATAATCAATAATTTAAAAAATTGTCTGGAAGCTGCATGCACTAGCCACTAGTAGTTAATGGATACTTCAAAATTATTATATTGGGGTGCATTTATTCTCATTCTTATTTCACATTGGTCCTAACTCAGTCTATCATTAATACATATTAAAACGATCATTTCATTCTCCTCTTTCTCTCTCTCCTGGCTCGGAATTACTCTTTTCTCACTTATAAACGAGCTATCGAGCAGCATACGATCACATTTTTCATCGTAGAAGAGGTAGTGGTAGAAGAGTTGCTTGCTCATCTCGTTATTGTGGTACAATTTCTATTTAAGAGCTATATTATTATACGTGTTAATCTAAATTTGACCTAAACACAAATCTGATCGAACATATTCGATTCAATTTACATTTCACCCAAAATATATATGATTTCACAGTTATTTATTACTTTTTCTTTTGAATTAGTTTAGTGCAATATAACAAAATTAATGAAAAGAAAAGTGCTAATTGATATCTAAATTAATCATGATTTATCATAAAATGTCAATTAATCAATAAATTTGAATTGTCATAAATATCCTATTCTATGATGTGATTAAATTTTTTCGCTTATCGTTGTGAATTTAGTCTAACTCAACTCGACCTTCACTCGACCTAAAATTCTCATGTGTCACAAACTCAGCTATTTCAAATTAAGTCCAGAGAGGATCTTATCCAAAATCTCTATGATTATGAGTAGTTGGATGACTTTCAAACTATACAAGTTGGCTTTTTAATAATAATATTTCATGTTCTAAGGATAAATATTATCCACAAGAGTCCCTAACATGATGTCAATTTCATGGAAGGTTCTTCCATCAATTTTTAATTATATTTGTTACATTTTTGAAATATTAAAAATACGTACCCACTTCTTGGCGACATCATCATTCTCGTTAATTGCGACCTTCTTATACCCCTCTCACCCTCTTCTTTTGAAGAAAATTGTATAGCTAGCTTGTAAATTAATGCTTTCGTTTCTACCAGTCTCAAGCAAGAGGCAATAAATCGAGGCATCTAGTAGCCTTATGAATTGCTTTGATCGTTATGATCATCAAAATTAATATCGCAATAGGCTTTCTGGCAAATAAACTTTAAGGATAATGTCGAGAGAATCAGATCACTCGTCAATATAGAATGGGAAGGGGGTGTCGCACAACTAAAGCTTGCATATGATGTGTTTGAAGTGTTTGAGGCGTTTGAGGAGAGAAATGGATGAGATTAATTAGTTCTTATAGTAACCAAATGCATCGGAGACTGATATCTGAAATTTTCAAGCAATACTATCGGCATCAGCAACAAAAATCATTTTATTCATGCCACATAAAAAATATAAAATGAGAGGCATAGGGAGAGAGAGAGAGAGAGAGAGAGAGAGAGAGAGATCTGTCGAGATATAATAAGCGATGGGAAAATGATTGATGTGAAGAACTACAAGATGAAAGTATTTTTAGTATTTTTAGAAGAAAATAATATAAAAGTTGTCAAAAAGACATCCCATGCTTAGAGGACAATATATAGAATTGAGTAATACTAAATATTCAGCTAACTACTATTTCTTTCAGCCAATCTTTACGGAAAGAACTAAAGGTAAAATGTTATATTATTGCCTTTTTATTGTAAGTTCTTCTCTCAGTTAAAACTAATCTAGTGTATACTTACCTAAAATGGCTTATTCGACAAAACAAATTTATCTTTTTATTAGACAAGAACTAGTAGTACATCTTTTCTTAAATGAAATTTTAAACTAAAGATCTTATAAAAATATATAAAATGAGGACCTAACTCAATAGACATTCAATATCACGAGCTAATATAAAAACAGGCAGTTGTATTTATGCTACATAGATTTTAATGCAAAGGTAATTTACATATATACTTTTTATTTTTTCCCAATTACATACTTTCCCTTCGAAAGATTATATTTACATATTAACTACTATTGGAGATTTAATTACACATGTATAACCTATGATCGATAATATTACTATGATTAAATCATGGTTAATTTAACTTAAATATTTATGATGGTGGTCGATGGTGACAACTAGCAATGCCCAGTTGTCGGCAGTGGGTGACATAGCTGAGGTTGTAACTAACGAAGTAGTTGTAGGCAGTGGTTGACAGACAATAATAGTCGATAAATAGTGGATGATAGTAGTTAGATTGTAGCAATAGAGTATCTGTAGGATAACGTTGGGTTGATAACTTATAAATAGAATATTTCATGCTTATTTTATATATATTTTTTAATATAGGTTAAGTTGAAATGCGATATTTAATATTTTAAATGATTAGTGAAATTGTGAAAATAAAATTTAAAGAGTACATAATATATATGAACACAATTTTACATTGTGATGTGTATGTAATTTTTGTTATTTTATAACACCTATGAAAATTGAGTTCTTGAAGAAAGAAATTGAGCACCATGGCCCAAGGGATGAATTTCAAAACTTTCTTTTTTTTATTTTTTTTGATATTAGAATTTCAAAACTTTGGTTTTGGTCTTCGTCGGCAGTCCGACGATGAAGTCAACCATCGCCGCCACTTGCATTCACTTCTCCTCCACACGCTCGACTTTCAGCCATGGAAGGCACCTTCCCCACGTATATTCTCCCGCTACCACGGCTTGCTTTTCCTTATTTAAACTCCCGCCCTTCTCAAGCTCATCAACTCCCAGATCTCTTCTGCCGCCAGCCGTCGGCCGAGGGCGAGGCTAAATAAGCAAAACCATGACGCACTCTTGGTCGAATTCACCACCGGCGGCGGCGGCCGCGGCGGCTTTGGTGGTGGCTGTGGCGCTGGCGGCGTTCTCCGGCGGCTGCAATGCGGGGACGACGAGCGCCTTCGTCCGGAAGGCTCAGAAGGCCGTCGACATGCCGCTCGACAGCGATGTCTTCCGCGTTCCTCCTGGCTACAATGCTCCCCAGCAGGTTCGATACTGTTGCTTTCTTGTCGGTACTTCCCGGATGTTGAGCTAGAAAATGATGCAATGGCCAAAAACCCTAATTAGGTATGTTTAGATGTAGTTTTAAGGGCTGACTAACTTGTTCCTGCACATACCCAGTCGTCAAATTTTATGTGTAGAAATTTATTTATTTGATTAATTTCCGTCTATGAGTGGTGCTTTTCTTGCTGTTGGTGCTTGATTTTGATATGGGTTTTGTTTCCCTGTTTTCTTTGTTTATTCCTTATTTTGCTCTTTCTTGTTTGGTACTTCTTAGGCTGTCGCTTATTCAATATAACTCTTTTTCTTTTTATTTGTGCTGTTACTTTTGGGCTTTTGTGAAAAGAGAGTCTTTGCAAAGGTAGTGAAATGGGCATCAAATTCTAGTTCAGAAATTTATTTAATTTTTCTTATATGTATGTGGTGTTTTTCTTATTGTTGATATTAGATTTCAGTATGGTTGGGATTTCCCTAGAGATATATATAGTTGTATAGCTACAAAGTGGTGATTTTGATTTTATTTGGTATATGAAGGTTCATATTACTCAAGGAGATCATGACGGGTCGGCGATGATTGTATCGTGGGTGACTCCTGATGAACCTGGGTCAAGCCTAGTCTTCTATGGCACGTCTGAGAACCACCTCAAATTCTCAGCTAAGGGCAAAGTATACCGTTATAAGTATTACAACTACACTTCAGGATACATTCATCATTGCACTATCAGAAAGTTGGAGGTTTGAAAATGAATTTCCAAACTTTCCATCTTTACTTGCTTTTTTAGCATATCCAAGGGCTTGATTTAAATAGAGATGGATTTAGTTCGGGCATGTATTAACAAACTTTTTTTCTTTTGAGTCAGCATGACACAACATATTATTATGCGGTTGGTGTTGGTCACACACTCAGAAAGTTTTGGTTCAAAACTTCTCCAAAAGTCGGTCCAGATGTTCCATATACATTTGGCCTTATAGGTAACAATAACATCTATACCTTTGCTTTATCTCTGCTTCAGTGCTTGAACATGCTTTTATGTTTTACTTACATGAAACGCCAATTGAGGCACTGCCCTATTTCTTTTTTGATCATTTGTTATGTTTATGATCTTATTGCATATGGTTATAACTTATCATTTACATACTCTTTGTATTGAAATTTGGTTTCTGTATTGATTGCAACCCTCAAAAAATTTTGTGCTAATGATTTCTTCGGCCGAATTTAACTTGAATCTTAAACAGGTTACCCAAACTCGAAGAATTTTGAGTTGACCTCAATTGCTATTAGTTTTTCCTTAGGAATCTTACTGTAATTATGTACACTTCACTACAAAATTTCCTTGTGTTCTAACTCTCCCGGACATCCCATTTGTTCACTAATATTTGACCTTAGCATATATATGATGGTATTGGCATTTAATGGCATTTGGTTCAATGTAGTTTAAATAGTATTGTTATCTAAATGCCAATGCTATCTAAATGTCTTTATTATCTGTAAATTATTATTTATTTGATTCAATGTCATTCTATAAATTATGTGATGGGGACATCCAGATGATAGATGGTCTAGATTGGATCTTATAGCTTGCTCTTAATAGCTTATGTAAATTATACGTATATATATTTAAGATTTAAATTAGTTGGATTTATTTAAATTAAGTTTTATCTAAATTGATTTACAGGGTATTTGGTTTAATGTTGTCTTAGTGTTATATAATGTTATCTAGAAAAAATAATTATTTTGTTTAAATTGGTTGGATTTTTTTCTTATTTTTTATTTTGATTTATTTTTCAATAAATAGGCTAGAGTTGATACATATTGAAGATGAGAACTTTTGATAAATAAAATTTGCTTTGTGTGTATCTGATCTTGGAATGGGTTAGCTTAGGGATTCCGGAAAGGATCGAGATCTCAGAAGAGAAGGTTAAGGGGCTTTAGGTTAGAATTCTAGAAATCCTAGTTATGCACTACTTTTCCTCATATGTTTCATCTTTTAAATCCTAGTCGCCTCATCTTTATTGTCATGCATCAACTTTTGATCTCAAAGCGCTTTGTCCCGCATTAGTTTTGCTATGAGAGTGTGTTATCCCGCATCACTATGACACTACTTTTTAATTCATATTTGTCATCTCCGAGTTGCTCCTTTTCCTTAGATAATCATCCTGTCTCACCTTTATCTAAGACCATAATTAGTGACATCTATATGTCATTCTAGAGTAGAAATTTTGTTTTTTTTTTCATGTTTCTAAATATGTCATAAAATAAAACATTTAATTTCTTTAAGTAACATGACATAATATAAAATAAACATCGAACTGAATAGCCATTTGTTTCTATCCTATAAATTATACGAATATCATTTTAATTGACAGCATACATGCAGGTGATCTTGGGCAGAGTTTTGACTCAAACAGTACCCTAACTCATTACCAGTCAAATCCAACAAAAGGGCAAACAGTGCTTTTTGTGGGTGATCTTTCTTATGCTGATAACTACCCATACCATGACAATGTTAGATGGGACACTTGGGGAAGATTTACGGAGAGAAGTGCTGCATTTCAGCCTTGGATTTGGACTGCAGGCAATCACGAGCTTGACTTTGAGCCTGATATTGTGAGTGTTCTTGAGTATATTCCCATGCTTTTGTAGTGAATTTTCAACCTAGAAAATGTAGAAATGGAGAAAAGACAGTAGAGGATGAGAATCGTAGAGGGGAATTATTGGCTAATTTCATTAACGTTGTTGAATACAAGAGCAATTTGGTTATGTGGAAAGGTTTAGGTCATAGGACTAAGGAAAACAAAATATTTAACTTGCCAAAGATCAAAAGACATAATCTCATGAATATACATATTGAATATAGGAAATCTTCGTTACCTTTTTATTGGCATTTTCAAAATGTATAGATTTTTTAATCTGCTGCACTTTTTTTGCACTTAAAAATGGTGTCTATAATCACTTGCATCGTTATAAATTTTCATTACCGTGCTTGTTTGGTAATTTTGCATTAAAATTGTTTGATCTCATACCAATTTTTCCTTTGAAACACTTTCTTTCAAATCATATATGCAAAACTTCCTACAAAAGAAACTTTTGATTCTATCTTCAAACAATATAACTGCAGAGTTACCAGAGTTAAAATCTGTGCCAAACCCTTTCTTCTTGAATCTGTCTTAGGGTAAATTATTGTATTGTCCCTTGTGTTATGTTACAATTATAAATAGTCCATGAAACAAAAATGGACATTTAATCAGTTTGGATGAAGGAAAAATTAGCCCTTGGAATGAAATTTTTTGGCATTTCCTTGAGATATGTGTGTGATGAGAAATAAATATAGTTATGTTAAAAGTTGTGTAGGATATGAAATAAAGTTAATTGTTGTATTAAAAATTGTATAGGATTTGAAATATAATTAAAATTTTATGTTAAGAGTTTGTGTAGGATGGAATGTAAAATTATTATTTTTATTGTTTTTAAATGAGGAAAAAGATTTTGCCATGAAAAATGTAGCCATGATTAACTTTTCTAGTTTCCAAATGCCATTCAACAATGTGGGTCCTTCCATCAAATTCCTTGTTAACATGGTGGTGAAACAACCAATTTATCATTAAAAAACTTTCATTATGGTCCATGTACTTTAACAGATATAACACCTATAGTTTAACCGATATAATATTGTGGTTTACCGAAATAAAGTTGATAGGGACCTAATTTATTGTTGACTTAAATGTCTGATTTGGTTTTTTGTGGACCTTTTTGTAGTTATGGTATAACCATAGGGATCTTATAGTAATTTACCCCTTTTCTTATGCTAGTAATAATATTTTTAAGTGGACTATGAAGGCTTCTTTGGCTATGGGAAATTTGCCATGATACAGCTCTGCTAAAACATGTAAGAAAACAGAATGGTTACATATCTCTTACACATTGCAGGGTGAAACTGTGCCTTTCAAGCCTTACAAGCACAGATATCATGTTCCATATAGAGCTTCTGGTAGCACATCTCCATTCTGGTACTCGATTAAGCGAGCCTCGGCATACATCATCGTTCTAGCTTCATATTCCGCATACGGTATATATCCTTGCTTGGTCTCACATTTTTTTTTGTTCTGAAGATTATTTTGAAAAGTTCAAGCTGAAACTTCAGATTGGCCTCCATACTTCTTTTCTATTTGAATTTGTATGATGAGTGTTTTCAACTGAACCTAAATGTGATTTTTTATGTTTTGTTGGATGGTGTTGAAAGAGCGTTGGAGCAGTACCTATTATGGCATGAAATTAGATTTAGGTGGTTCATATGTAGTTAAATAGCATATTATGCATTTTTAAGTCGGGCCGGAAAGATATTCCGGCTTAAGGAATACAAGAAGATAAAAGGAGGCTAAAATATCTCAAAAAAGGTGCATGTGTGCTAAAATTAGCAATATGTTTCTTACTAGATAAGGATTTTGCTTTGAAATAGATTTTAGAGCCTTCTCATATAGTTAGAGATAATGTTACTAGTGATGATGGTGATAAACTGATGACATATGGATCTGTTGCTTAAGGTGTCGACCATTTTCGTACGGTGCATTTAGAATGTCATGAACACACGACTAGCTCCTAGCAAGTGAGCTTAAGGTGCCAATACTTTTCTTTTTCTTGAAAGAGTATTGTCATAACCCGGTCCAAGATGTTGAGCTATTGTCCACTTTGGTTTGTCTTATATCGATTCTCACGGTTTCGTCTCCTAAAAAATGCCATGACATTTTAAGATCATGCTCTTGTATATGTAGTTCAAGAACTTTCCTCGACTTCTGATGTGAAATTATTATCTTTGTATTCTACTTAAAAGTCTGCTGGAAGTCTCTGCCCTTTTTGCCATCCTATAAGCTTGCCAAGAGCTTTTGCTCCCCGCCCTCTTCTGTCCTGAGCTTTACAAGTACCATTGCTATTATTCTATATTTTATTTGTATAGTTACTTTCATCGAGTCTATTATCATTATATTTGTGTATTCAACCTTTTCTTCTACAGGGAAATACACTCCCCAATACACGTGGCTTGAGGCTGAGCTTCCTAAAGTGAACAGAATCGAGACTCCTTGGTTGATTGTTCTCATGCATTCGCCATGGTACAATAGCTACAATTACCACTACATGGAGGGAGAAAGCATGAGAGTCATGTATGAGAAATGGTTCGTCGATTACAAGGTCGATGTCGTGTTCGCTGGCCATGTTCATGCATACGAACGGAGCGTAAGATCTGAAACCAAGTTGATTTAACCGTTTATTATCTCATTTTATTCGTCATTCATCGTATTATGTAAAATTATATTTGACTCAGGAAAGGATATCAAATATTGCCTACAAAATTGTGAATGGGGCGTGCGATCCAGTCCCTGATCAGTCAGCCCCAGTCTACATCACCATTGGTGATGGTGGAAATCAAGAAGGGCTTGCCAACAAGTATATCTTTACCTTTTTGTATTGTTTTTTTTTTGTGGTTATGCTTTGAATGTTTCGAGTTGAAATTTGGTTATCAACTTAAAAGTTTTTAATTTATTTTAGGTTTGAGAATAACTTTATATTCTAACACGTTCTTGTGTGCAAGCTCATTTTGCTTGTTACCTATTTTTTTGTCAAAACAACTTTCGTGATCAAAGTTATGGTAAATTGCATATGTGGCCTTGAGGTCGGAAGGGCATTACACTTAGCTTAATTTTTTTAAAATCTTGATTTTAGTCATTGAGGTTATAAAAGCAATGCAATTTTGGTCTCTCTCCCAAAATCTCGTATTTTTTGCTGCCATTTTCTGATAGGAAACTTAAATTTGATCATTGTAAAATAGTTTGAATTGTTTCATATTTTAAAACTGTTATAATCTTCTATCTTCACTCTTCTTAGAAAATTTAGTACGCAATTTACTAGTAAAATATTAATAATTATATCTTAATTGAGATTACATGATAGAGCTTTCACAATCTCAGAGGACTAAATTGAGATCTTTAAAAAGTTGAGATCAATTTTCAGCGCCTCTCCGACCTCAGGGGCCCGGATTCAATTTACTTTTAAGTTATACACAACAATGATAGAAATGAAAAAAAGATATTTGAATTCAAACTCGAGACGTCTAGCGTGATGCTTTTGTTGAATCAAAGTTACCAACCAGCTTAGCTTCTTGGTCGTGACTAACGATGTTTTCTCGTTTCGTTGCAGCATGACGGAGCCGCAACCAAAGTACTCGGCATTCAGGGAGGCCAGTTTCGGTCACGCGATGTTCGACATCAAGAACAGGACGCACGCATATTATGCGTGGCATAGGAACCAAGACGGGCACGCAGTTGAGGCTGATAAGATGTGGTTCAACAACAGATACTGGAACCTCAAGGAAGAATCATAAGCACATGCATATTTGGTGGCATAGGGTTGATGATGATGATGATGATGATGATGATGATGATGATGATGATGATGATGATGATGATGGTTTTGATATTTAGGAGATGAACTGCATCTTCTTGTTGAGCTTGTTCACATTGCAGATCAAAGAGAGATGCAGATATCAGCTGCTATTCTTGATCTTGAAATAAAGTTTGGTTCTCTTTTCTTCTATACATACTTGCAGACATAAGAAGCTTAAATTAGGGAATTTAATATAAACTTGGTATTTAGCTTTTCCTTATAAAATAAATTAAAAGTGAGATAAACTATTTAAAAGATTGTAAGGTTAAATTTAATAAGATTAAAATTAAATTTGGATAGTGATATTTTTTTATTGAAAGTTATGAATGATGTGAAATAAAGTTAGTTATTATGTTGGGATATATAAGGGATGTAATATAAATTAGTTATTATTTTAGTAATGCGTGTAAGATGTGAAATAAAGTTAATTTTTAATATTAAATTTTATGTGTGATTTGATATGCCTGATTAAAATTAAATCATGTTAATTTGTAACGGTCAAATAAACGGGGCCTAAGGTCCTGTTTGCCTAGAAGTTTAAAATTAACCTGGTTTAATTTTAACCAGGCATATCACATCACACATAAAATTTAATATTGAAAATTAAATTTATTTCATATCCTACACATATTACTAAAATATCCAAATTTAATTTTAACCTTCTTAAATTTAACCTTATAAACAAACACACCCTAAGTGATAGATATTTAAAAGGTATAAGCAGAAAAATTATGGAATATGAATAAAATAAATATAATAAAAATGAGAATGCTAAGTTGGATGAGTAGATATACCTAAAAAAATAAGATAAAGAATGAGTATATCTGTAAGAATTTACTAAATTTCAATTGGGGATAAATTTCGAGCGAGTTGACTTAAATAATTACGATATATATATCATAGGCTAATTAAAGTTTTAGTAAGAAAAATTGAATTATTGAATTTTTTTATGTTCAACAATAATGAATTTTATGGTATTTTAAGTGGCCATGAGAAAATATTTTAGTACATTTCAAAATTATTAATAGATTTTAAATGAGATGATATTCATATAAATATCTAAATTTATAATGGTTCATTATGTAAATATAATTTTTGACAGGCATAGCGTTGGAGGATTGGATATTTAACCTATATTTTAATTTATTTATTAAATAAATTAAATATTAAGATCCAATAAATAAGCGACTCAATCTGATCAACTATCTATCAATCCGTTTAATATAATTTTTGAATTATAAAAATAAAAAATTAAATATTTTTAAAGTTTTATTCAAAATAATGATAAATTCTAATTAAAAAATAAAAAAATTAAATTAATTCATGCGACATATATATAATAATTAATATAAAAAATAAAAAATAAGTATTAATTTTATTAAAGTCTCTCCTCGTGAAATAAATCCTAATCTCACTGAAGACTTCATCGATTCAACCTTTAAGTAGGCAACGTGTGACACACTAATGAATTTTATTTTGAAAACATAACTATTAAATATTAATAGCTCAAATTATTAATATTTTATACAATTCAATTAATTAATTTGATCAAATATATCAATAAATTATAAATAGACTTATTATATATATAAATTAATTGATATGATCTAAATAAAAAAAATTAAAGCTTAAATATTTCAGGTTAATTGATTTGTTGAGTTTTCACGCCCAAAAAATCAAACTGAAAACTAAATAATCATATTTGATCACTTATCAAACCATAAATCAAACTAAATCGATCAAAATTAATTGGTTTGATTTGGTTTTGGGGTTTTAACCATTTAATAGGGTCGTTATTGGACTGATTATTTTAAGAGAGCCGAAAGGAACTTAAAATAAAAAATTTTGGAGCTTAGCTTGGTGCGAAATCAATTCAAAATCAAAATAAGGCATGATTCGAGCCGGCTCGGCTTGAAATAACTTGATTCAAATATTATGAATTCAACATGATTTGATCTAGGCTTAGATTTTAAGAAGAATAAGCTTTAAATTTCCTCCATTCTACCACTAAACTACTTGATAAGTTGCATATAATAGTATTTCATATGTATATTATATATATATATATATATATCAAAATTATTTATATTTCACGTATATTTCGAGCTAAATCGAATCATGTTTCGAGCGAGTCAGGACCAACTCGAAAATCGGCTCGAAATAAACTTTGGCCCAAATTCCCAAACTAATAAATCAGTTTAAAATTTTTAAATTAATTTTGAGTTGATTCAAAAATTAAACGAGTTTCAAGCGAGTCTGTATTTTTAACTCGCCTACCGTTTAATACACTAGTTTAAGTCCGGTCAAATTCGGGTCGGATCCGCGGGTCAAAATTCGCCGGCCTCTTAACCATGACGTGCGTAGCGTAAGTTGATAAAATAAGCAGGATGAGGTTCGTAAGTTCATCAAATTTCTCCGGAATGATGTTCGTCGTGAAGATTCTCCAGGAATCGCTGGTCGCTGAAATTTGAACGCCGGAGGAGGACGATATGGATGGCCTTCTGCCTTGACAGCTTTCGCCGGCTTCGATTTCCTCCACTGGGAGGGACGGAGAGAACGAGCGGAAGGCATAGAGCAGAGATCCGGCGATGGAGGGGGACGAAGCCGAGACGAAAGAGATGAAGACGGAGGAAGAATGCTCATCTCCACAGGGAGAGGATCTGGAGTTTGTGAGCTGCTTGCTCCAGCCTCCGATGGCCCATCACGACGCCGATTACGTTGCAAGGCGTCGCCTCCTCCTCCACTGTAAGGCCTCGTCTCTCCTCGACCGCAAGGTAACCTTCTTTCTGGATTCTGTTCCTAGGGTTTTGAATTTTAGTGAGGAACTTGCCAGATCTGGCTGTCATGTTATCCCTGAAGTGTTTGCCATTCGAATGAAAATCGGAGCAGGTACTAACTACAAGGCATAGTTACCAAAAGTTACTATACATGCACATGGTTTGGGGATATTGGGCTTGTTTAAGCACCCGCACCCATCTATGGTGGTGGACCTGTAGCATTATGTTTCTAGCATGAAACTGGATGTAGAATTTTTGTTTATTGTTGATCATAATTTCATATTTCAAATCTGGGCCGTACATATGTCCTCTTACATTTATTCGAGGCTTAGAGAACAAAATTTGGAAAGGTATTATCGAATAAATGTCAGAGTCGTTGAACAAAATGTGGGTCACATTTATGGACTACACACGATGTTTCGCCTCCCCAGTAATCAAATAAAAGGGTGGCTATCAATTAACCAAGTATCACTTTATTGATCACCTGCAGAAATGTAAAACCGGTTGTTAATTAGTAGATTGCAATTAGCTTCTCACCCCTTCAAATTTATCTATAAATACTAGGGAGGTTGTTACAAGAAAGACCTGCTGCTTTTTTCTTTGGCCATGTAAACTTATATAGGCTGATCCATCCTCCAACTATCAATGGACGAAAGACACATACAAACTACAGGAGTATGTCGCTGATGGTGAACAAAAGACAGATTTTGTCTCTCTTACATATCTCTTCCTTTTATTATTCTCCAACACATCTTCTATGTGCTCTCTCTCTCTCTCTCTCTTAAAATACAGTGGATTATAACAACTAGGAATGGCATTGTGGTTTTTTCCCATTTAGTGGGATTTTCATGTAAAAATTCTGTGGTGTTCATTTTCCTATTTTTATCATTTGTTCTTTTTGATTTTTCTTGTCCGTCCATTTTATTGGAAAAATTTTTCGTCAACATTTATATTTTCTCTTATTGAAGATTCTTACTCGAAGGAGTTGGAATGCGGAATTGGAAGCCATATTTAAGTTTGAATTTATGCTTAGTTCTACTTATTTGTCATGTTGCGTTGATACATTCTGTTGTATTGAAGGATTGGCGGTGCAATAATAGAAGCTATGTTGCTTACCGAAGCTTCATTCGAAGGCCAAGGAATTGGGAGAGTCAAACCATGACAAGCCAGCTAAGTACACCAAGCAACAGGTTAGATATTGCATCTTAATTAGATGTCATTGTAGTTAATAACATTTGTTTTTAAACATCCCATTGAAATTTGTGTCAGTATAAGTTTGGATGTTGGAAGGTTGTGAAATTAAGGCAGGAATTAGATTACCATGGGATTGACAGCCAACTTTGAAAGGAAATATGCTCGTCAAGACCTTTAAGTGCAAATGAATTGTATCGTCATATTATTTAGGTTATCAACTTCACTGATTTGTAACTCACCACTCAACCTTAGCATTCTCATTATTCTAATAACACCTACTCTAACTATGTTAACCCAATAAAGGATTTGTAAAATGCTATAAGTAGAGATACAAGATGAAGGAAAGAAATTAATTTTGTTGAAACTACTAATAAAAATTTTATTCTTAGGTCAATAGCCTCAATTTCTTTTAGTACTTTAATGTATTCTTACTAAAGAAATATTAGAAAAGGGTTCTGGCAATAGCTTAGATGAGGCTGTTGGTTGTGTTGCTAACGATTGGTGATTTTGTTACATGTTAATCATATTATTTTCAAGTTTAAATTCACCTTCTTGAGGCCATAAATAAAGGGTTACAAGGCATTTGAACACTTTTTTTCTCTTTCTTTGAATTGTGTAGTTCGTATAATTGGTTTTTTCGAAGTGCTATCTTCAATCGAATTCTAGGTTGAAATGTCATTATCGTAAATAATTCTGACATCAATATGATGATGCTATACCAGTGGGCATTGGGCTACTTCTCCAGTCCCCCAATCTATATTGTTCGAGACTGAAAGCGTAAATTCTAGTCGGGTATGTATGCGAACATACTTTGTATTCTAACATTTGTTTCCTTAATGAGTTGCTATTATTAACTGCAAATGCAAGATTCAAATTCAGAAAGACAGTGTTGTACTTGTTTATATTTCCATATTTAGATATCTCATTTTGATGAAAGCAAAAATTTAATTGTAGTGTGAATGGAGGGCTTTTCTTTTTTTTTGTCTACTATTACACTCTCATGCCCAGACAAGATTAAATAGTACGCTTTTGTCATCTATTGGTAGTTTTTTTTTTTGAGTTTTTTTTGTGTTCTTAAGGATTGTGCAAGAAATTAAATTTTTATGTATTAGAGTTTGTGTGTGTGAATGAAAAATAATATTTTTTATTAATTTTTAAAGAAAAGGGTTGGAGGCTATTTTCGCAGTAGCCAAATGGTAACTCCAAACTAGTTTGGGAGGCTTCAACTTTGACATGCAACTAAAAAAGGTAAATACTAATGCAGATAACAAGTTCATCAAATATATGGCTTTACATGCATTTCTAACCCATGTAAAAATCAAAGAATAAGAATAACAATAACATACCAAGCCTTTATTCTATTAGGTGGGGTTGGCTACATAAATTCTTTGTTTTTGTTGCACTCTATCAAATAATAAATTCTTATTTAGTTCTAAATATGTGAGATCATTTTTTATAATTTCTTGTCATGTCTTTTTTAGCCTTTCTCTTTTTCTTCTTACATCGAGAAAATCCAATAATCTAATATTTTCTTATTGGAGCTTTTATCAGTTTACGATCTATATGTCCAAATCATCTAAACCGAATCACTCTGAGCTTATTCTTAATTGAGGCCACTCCAACCTTTTCACGGATATATGTATTTATCATGTTGTCCTTTCGTGTATCCCCACTCATCTATGTTGATATCTTCATTTTTGCGACATTTATTTTATTTGTTTGTTTATGTATATGTATACTTTTTAGTTCTGTCTAGCCAATATTCATTTTCGTATGTTTAAATCTATAAATAACAACTCCAAAGAGTTTTGTCCAAGTTTCTTGTTATGCTTGAATCTTGAGCTATTCCCTCTGGACTTAAAATGATCAGTTTTCTAATTGGAGTGCAACAATCTACTTGACTTCAGTTCAGATATATATCTGAAATCACCTGTGAAAGAGTCTTATCACACTCCAATTAGGCTATTAATTGGATATCCAATGTATTCAACTAAGTGCTTGAAGGCAGCTGCTCAGTTTAGGATCAATCAAGTAGGGAATGTTGGTGTGGAGAGCCTAATTATTAACTTTTGATTAGGTTCAATATAACAAAGATGAAACTTTAGGATGGGTGGTGTCTAAAGGTGGGGAGTGGGGGTAAATTAATGCTAACATGCAATTAAAAATTTAATTTAGTTTATATAATATTTTTTGTTTATTTTACTATAACACTTAAATTAACTAAAGGAATATGAGTTATTGATAACAATGATTAAATATAAGCGGTAGGAATAAATAAATAATCAAGTACACATGCACAATATGATAGATAACAATTAATAAATGCGGAAATATAAATGACACCGAATATATTGTAATTTGACTTAAACCTGAGCCTTCATCTGCTTAACCCAATCTAGAATTCACTAAATTAAGTCACTCCTTTGGTCAAAGGCGAAGAAGATCGTACAATCTAATCCTCTAGTTAAACTCTAAAAATCATCTTCACTTTGATTAGTGAAGGCAATATCCAACTTCTCCTATCACCCGATGGGCCTTCCCCACTTTCACTAATGAGGGAAACTTGTAGTCCAACCTTAGCACTCAAGGGGCCCTCTGCACATCTATTGTGAGGGATTCAAATCACTTACTCTATATCCCAACTAGAGTCTTTTCTCACTAATTACAAATGAGGGATCAATCAAATCCAAAACCATTACAAATGATATTAAAATAAACACAAAAAATTAACCCCTTCTTAGTATTAGAACCTTTTAGCATTTGGAAGAGAGGGATCAACCAATGAGTGCTTGAGTACTTCGATTGCCCTTAATCTCTTTGCTAATTGACCTTTAATCACCTTTAATCACTTCTCATGTAGTAGTTAGTTTACACTCAAAGATGGTTAAAAATTTTCAATAAACATCAATAGAGCTCTTCAAAATGCCTCAAAATCTTATATAGAAGTTCTCTCCAATGGCTAAAAAGTGTTGGACGACTAAGAAACTAGTTGTTGGAACCTCAACAGTTAAGTTTAGATAGGCTTCGGTTGACTATGTGGCCGACTAAGCAGTCGAGCAAAGATAGACAACATAATTTCTGCTAGCTCACTATGGGTTAGTTTAATTCATTTTTAATTGGTTCAAACTCAATCCAACCAACTTCAAACGATGTTCTAAGTGCTCATGTGTTGATCCTCACATCTTGTAGCTAAGAACTAATCTTACAATTATAACAATTATAAATACATGACCAACACGAAATACATATATGAACACACTTGGTATTTTTTGATTCTTCTCTTCAAGGCTTGTTTCTTCTTCCATCATTGATCCTCCGACGTTCTCTATGTCAAGCTTGGTTCCACTTCAAAGCTCTTTTTTGCTTCATCCATATGTGGATGATCAACTTAGCAATGCAAGTATCATGCCTCCATCACTCAATACAAAGAACAATTAGTCTCCAACATGGTGATAAATATCAAAACACTTGATTTTTTTTTTCTGTTTTAATATCAAAACACTTGATTAATCCTTAATCACAATGAAGGAATCAACAATCTCACCCTATTCGATATTTGACATTATCGTTTAAGTTAGTTGAAGCAATAAGGCACGTAAAGGATTTATCAATGATAAAACAAATGAAAACATAAAGCTCCCCTTAATCATACATTTCTCAAAAATAATATAAGAATCTAATTTAGATCTTTTTGTGGCCACCTTTTGATAAATATCAAACACATAAGATGTTTAATAGAGTACAAAGGTTCACTTTAAAGATGTCAATTGAAAATTCCTTTCAAATCACTATCTGATGTGGGACGAATGGATGACGATGCAGTTTAGAGATCAGCAATTTTATAAAGCAGATTTTCACAAACTAATGCTTGAATATCAGAGAATAATTTTGTGATGACTGAGAAATTAATTAAGCCCGCAAAATCAATTACTTTTAAAATTTTAAATAAATTAGATCGAAGGTAATTGAGAAATTACCAATTCAGATTAGGGCACAATCCAGTTTTCAACAAGTCAGAAACGGGGAACAGGATTAAGGATCTCACAATATTTAACCAACAGTAATTGAAAATCACTCAATAATGAAAAGGTCGCATAGACGGGACAAGTTCGAGCAAATCGCAAGCGAGTAGAAAAATCCAGATTATTCGATTTTACCAGATTAAAGATTTTCAAAAACGGGCGCGTGAGTGCGCTGGTGCGCTAACGCGGGCAAGGCTGGCGCGCGGGCGAGCCCGAGCTAAGCGAGCGAGCGGGGGCGCCTACTGGCGCAGGCGGGCGGGGTCGCGCGCGAGCAGGCGCAGGCGAGCGCGCTGGCAGGTGCGGGTGTCGCAGGTACTCGTTGCAGGCGCTGGCTCTGGTCGGCGCGCGCCGGGCAGCGGGTCAATGCGCGCAGGGCGGCGGGTCCGCGTGCGCTGTGTGGCGCGTGGGGCAGCAGACTAGGCGCGATCGGCGGCGGCGAGCGGAGCCGTGTATTCGCATCGCCGTAGTCGGCGCGGGAGTCGACGCAGGCGGGTCGTCGGTGTTGTGGAAACCTGACGACGTGATCACGTTGAACCGACGAGCTAGATCTAAGAACGCAAACAAGCAGGCAGAGTGGATGAGGATGAGTCGAGACGAATGCTGAGGGTGCAAGATGAATGGAATCGAACCCGGAGTGAAGAGCTAGAGCGGGTGGAGTTTAGGGATTCTCACCCAAGGCCCAAGCCCTTCCCATCCAGGATATCGATTCATTCAAGAATCAAATAATCCCTAAGGGAAAACACAACTCAAATTTATTCAGTATTAAGAAAATAAGAGTAATAGTGAGGCATTTATATAGGCCTCCATACAGACTGACTCAATAAAGAAAAATACATAATATAATAAATTCCTCATACAAACGAAGAAATACTAGATAACATGCCTAAAATAATGATCGCCGAAATAGAAACAACTAATATAAAATAAATGCGAGAAATAAAATCATCTCAAAATGGAATCTCCAATCAATCAAAATGAATAGGAGATTTTCAATCCATCGAGTCAGCAATCCGCAGCATCCATCTTTCCAAATCTGTCCTAATAGTCAATCAATCCAGATCGAAACAGCATGGTTAAATCTCGGTCGTCGACGGTAAACTCTGTCAGGAATGAATCGACGGCCGATCGTGGTGTCCCCACCACTATCTCACTCTCAATTTTAAAAATATATGCAATGAATTTCACATCATGATCTCCCCTAACTCACTATCTCCCATTTTCAATGGTATGTAAAAAAATAATTCAAACGGAACTCTCCCACTCAAATAGATGATGAAAAGTGATTAATGGTATGAATAGCATTCATTAATTCAATCTCAAGTTGCAATATATCCAAAATATGTGAAATTCATCAACATTTTCAACTATATTTAATACTTTCAATTGTATGATCTAATCGATCATCTGTATAAGATTGACATGAAAAGCGTATGCAAGAATGATACTCATCTCTGCTCCTTGGATGCATAAAATAATTTTCAAAATAACCAAAACATTATACTCCTCCATAATTGAAAGAATTCAATCATAACACGAAGAGTTGAAGTTTGGAGTAGATTGAATTGTACATGTGATCAAGTATATACATGAAGGAGAAATTTGTGTGGTGCACATATAGCTCCTCTTCAAACAAATTATAAATAGCGATACGAGGTGTAAATTTCAAGGTCAATCTTAACCTGTAACATATTGAATTGTATTGATGATTCAAATGTTTGCATGAGAAAAGTATAAATGATAATATTATGCAAGTAGATCTTGCTTCTCTTACTTGGTTTTGCAATACAATGTTATTTTTCAATTTAGATTGACCAATGAACTATGTCATTTAAGAGCATATCAAAAAATCTGCTCCCCTTAAGGAAAAAAATGTAAATTCAATTATAACGTTAGAGATAAATCATCAATCATCAATTTTCAAGTGGTAATTCATTGAGACATAATTGACCAAAGCATATGCATGGATGGGCTATGAGAACAACATACAAGACAATTTCATCTCTCCTTAAAAAATCATGAAATCAATAATTTCATTTTAAAAGTTATAATTCAAAACAATTTTAAGTTATATCATACTCAAATATCAAGTCCAATGTTTGCGTGAAATAGGTAGACAGTGATAGTGACATACCATTATTTCTCTTCTCCCTATTCAAGAACAATTAAATTATAAACAACATTTAATTAAAAAAACATAAACAACATGGTGGGAAGAATCACTTGCAATATCAAGTTTTCCCCTAAGAAAAGGCAAAAAGAAAACAAAGCTTTTCAAATATATGCAAAAGGGGGGATACGATTAAGAGGTAATTTTACTTAGGCCCTTGACGTTTGCTCACCTTTCCAGTAATGTCCATAAATTTAAAATCATGCTATATAGGTCTACAAAAATCACTATACATGTCATCTTGGTTCTTAATATTTATAAAGAGCTTTCAATTGGGCCCAATTAAATGTCATCCATTAAATTTTTGGTTAAATGTTAACGATGAAAATTTTAATTAAGAAAATAAAATTTTTTATTTAATGTAAAATTACTATTTTTGCCATTGCCTATTCTACCCTATTTACCGCGACAACCCCGCATGAAGACGGACAGCCGTAGTGGAGGACGCGTGCGGTAACGAACGACAGTCGCAACCTGCGCGCAGGAAGCCGTGTTGTAGGGAGGCAGTGCAACTGGCGTACATTGGCTGCACGTGGTGTGATTTCTAGGCAATCGTGTGTGCGATCCATGCCCGCATGTAGGCTGCGCGTGCTTGGCACCACCCTGCGGCCTAGCCGAGCGTGTGGCGGCCTGCTCACGCACAAGCCGCGCTGCATCGCTATGCCCTCTACTTGCAATAGTTTCTTACAGGCGGTTCACTTGCTTGGCCTTTGTTCGTACGTGTGGTCACCAGTTGTTGCCAGGGGAGTTCTGGAGAGAAATAAGTGATGGCACATTTTGAACAGCATTTAATAAATTCTG